>CM064525.1:57317019-57339519 GCA_032716605.1 Paralithodes platypus
CTCCTCCCTCCCTCCTCCAATCCCTCTTAATTTTCCTCTCTCCCCCTTTTTCCCCCCTTCCCTCCTCGCCTCCCCTTCCCTCCCATTCCCCTCTCTCTCTATCCCTCCCTTCTCTCCTTTCCACCCCTCGCTTTCCCTCCACCCTCCCCCCCCTCCCCCCTTACCCTTCCCTTCCCTCTCTCTTCCTCCTCCCTCCCCTCCCCCCCCCCCACCACTCTCCCCCCCCCCACCAATCTCCCCCCCCACTCTCCACTCGCCTCCCCCCCCCACCAGCTCCCCACCCCCCCCCCCAACCACTCTTCCCCCCCCCCCCACAGGAGCGAGGCCGTGTCCCCAAACAATAGCAGAGAAGAGAATTTCTTGGGCCAAGACCCACAAAATGGACAATGAAACCACACACACACACATACTCTCTCTCTCACTGCTCACAACAACACACACACATACCTACCTACTCTCCTCTCTCACTCAACAAACCCACACACACACCACCACACACACAGAACACACACACCAGCACACACTCTCACTCCACACTCTCCACACACACTCTCTCTCACCCACACAAACAATGCGACTACACTCCTCTCATCTCACACACACCACACACAAAAAAAACACACCCAACCACACACCCCACACACACACACACATATACTCTCTCTCACTCACACACACAGAACACACACACACACCTCTTGCACTCCCACATCTCCCACATCTCCCACATACAGCCACACTCCCACATCTCCCACATACAGCCACACTCCCACATCTCCCACATACAGCCACACTCCCACATCTCCCACATACAGCCACACTCCCACAATCCCCCAACTACAGCCACACTCCCACATCTCCCCACATACAGCCCACCACTCCAACATCTACCACATACAAGCCACAATCCCGCCACATCTCCCACACTACAGCCACCACTCCCACAATGCTCCCACAGACATCCACACTTGCACTTTCCCACATCTCCCACATACAGCCACACTCCCACATCTCCCACATACAGCCACACTCCCACATCTCCCACATACAGCCACACTCCCACATCTCCCACATACAGCCACACTCCCACATCTCCCACATACAGCCATATCATCAGGATGGATGGGTATTGTAAAGGAATACCACGAAAAAGAAAATGGGGAATGGGTCTGAGTAAATAGATAGATAGATAGATAGACCACGATAAGAAACCACAGCCTTGAGATGTTCCTTGTCATTTTGCTCGACCTTTACCAACTCTCACTCTCTCCACTCGCCCTCCCCTTCTCTCTCGCTCTGTCTGTCTGTCTCTCCTCTCCGCTCTCTCCTCCTCTGTCTGTGTCTGTCTGGGTTCTGTATCTGTTCTTTTTCCCCTTTTCTGTGTCTGTCTGTCTCCTGGTTCCTGTCCCTTGCTGTTGTCTGTCTGTCTGGTCCCTGGTCTGTCTGTCCTTCTCTCATAGTCTCTCTCCCTCATTCTCCTGTCTGTTTCTCACTCTCCTCCTCTTCCTCCTCTCTCTCTCCGTCCTCCTGTTCTCTCTCTCTCTCTTCCTCGTCTTCTCTCCTTCTCCTCTCTCTTCCTCCTCCCCCTCCCTCCTCCCTCCCTCCATCCTCTCTCTCACCTTCTCCTCTCCGGGCTCTCCTCTCTCACCTCTCTCCCTCTCGGCTCTCTTCACTTTATTTACTCGTCCCTCTGGTCTTCGTCTGCTGTTTTCTTCCTCCTTCTTTTTTCTTTTCTTGTCTCCCCCTCTCTTCCTTCTCTCTCTCGGTCTCTCTCTGCTCTCTCTCTCTCTCATCTCTCTTCTCCTCCTCCTCTCTCTCTCCCTTCTCATCTCTCCTCTCTCCCTTCTTCGTCTTCTCCCTCTCTCTCTCCTCCCTCTCCTCTCCCTACATCTCTCTCCTCTCTCTCCCCCTCTCTCCCTCTCTCTCCTCTCCCCCTCCTCCATTTTCCCCTCCCTCATTTCTCTATCTCTCCAAAAAACACCTCTCTATCTTCCGGGCCCCCCCTCCTGTCCTCTGTTTCCCCCCTCTCTCCAAGTCGATCTCCCTCTCCCTTCTCTCACTCTCTCTCTCTCCCCTCCCCGGTCTCTCCTCTCATTCGCTCTGTTCCCGCTTCTCTTCTTCCTCTGTTTTCCTTTTCTCTCACTCTTCTCCTCTCTCCCCCTGTTTCTCGCCTCCTCGTCTCTGTTTTCGCGTCCTCTCTCTTTCTTCCTCTCTGTTTCTCTCTTTTTTTCTCTCTCTCCTCCGTCTCCTCGCCTTCCTCTCCCCTCTCCTCGCCTCTCCTTCTCTCTCTCTCTCTGCCACATTAGATATCACAGTGTTGTTTTCGGGTATAAGAATAGCTTCGTACAATATAGCTCTCTCCTTGATTACTTACAGTATATTTATTTTGGACCTTCCTGTGATAGTCAAGGTTGTTCCTACATTTCAACAGATTTTTGTTTCCAATTACTGCTAAAATTGGTGTCAAATCGCACCCTATTGCTGTAAAGTGCTAAACAACTATTACACATGATATTGGTAAGATTATGTAAATGATCATGCTAGATTCTTATCGCACACATTCATATCATCATCATCAACCCACCAACTTAACTTACAAATAAACCTAATTAATGCCATTGATGAAACCATGAATACATGTGGTACTCCGTGGATTCGAACCTAGGATACTCACATCGAAATTCCGCGCACTTAAGGGCAGATTTCCACTTGGGGGATTTTTTTCTTTACCCCTTTACTCCCCTTTTATGTTTTAGCCCTTACCATTGCTTTTGAAGTTTTAAGACGTTCGCCCCATTAGGTTGGCGATTTTAAGAATTTTCACCCCATTTATGTCACTTTTAAGACCTTTCGTCCCATTTAGGTGTCAATTTTTTCCTGGCGAGCGATAGCGAGCCTGTAATTTAAGAGGCACCGGCCTTCGGCCGGGAAATTTTTCTACCGAAAAATTTACAAATGTACAAAAAAATACCCCTTAGGGGGTATTTTTTGGTCTATTCATTTATTTATCTTATGTTATTATATTAGGCCTATGTCTAATTCCTATGCCTATTCCTCCATCATCATCACATCTTCCTTCTCCTTCCGTTTTCCATGTCTCCCTTCATTCATTCTACCTCTTCCCTTGTTCGTTGTACTTTCTCCTTCTTCTTTTCATTCCATCATCATCACTTTATGTTCCTCTTCCTTCCATGTCTCCCTTCATTCCTTTCTACCTCATCCCCTTTTCGTTGTACTTTCTCCTTCTTTTCATTCCATTATCATCACATTATCTTCATCTTTCTCCCTCCTTCCATTTCTTCCTTCACTCTATTCTCCCTCTTCCTCCGTTCGTTGACTTTCTCTCACCCTTCCTCCTTTCTCTCCATCTTTACCACATTCTCTTTCTCCTTCTCTCATGTCTCCCTTCACTATTTTCTTCCTATTCCTTTGTTCGTTGTGTTTTGTCCTTCCTTATTTCCCTCTATCATCATCAACATCACCTCTTCCTCCCTCCGTATCTTCCTTCACTCTATTTTCCCTATTCCCCTGTTCGTCATGTCACATTCTCTTCTCCTCCTATTCCCTCCCATGCCTTCCTTTACTAATTTTCCCTCTTCCTGTATTCGTTGTCTTTCTCTCCTTCCTATTTTCACCCTCCTCGTTCTTCTTTCTCTCCTTCTCCCATGCCTTCCTTTACTAATTTTCCCTCTTCTCCTGTATTCGTTGTCCTTTTCTCCTTCCTATTTTCCCCCTTCTCCTGTTCGTTGTCTTTCTCTCCTTCTCCCATGTCTTCCTTTACTAATTTTCCCTCTTCTCCTGTATTCGTTGTCCTTTTCTCCTTCCTATTTTCCCTCCATTATCACCATATTCTCTTCTTTCTCCTTCTCCTATGTCTCCCTTTACTCATTTTCCCTCTTCCCCTGTTCGTAGTATTTCTCTGGTCTCCCATTTCCACTCTCATGACTATACACATTCCTTTCTTTTGTCTCCGTTAATGGTGCACCCCGTGTCTGTGTGTGTGTCTGTGAGTGTGTGTGAGTGTGTGTGTGTGTGTGTGTGTGTGTGTGTGTGTGTGTCTGTGTCTGTGTGTGTGTGTGTGTGTGTGTGTGTGTGTGTGTGTGTCTGCCTGTGAGTGTGTGTGTGTGTGTGTGTGTGTGTCTGTGTGTGTGTGTGTCTGTGAGTGTGTGTCTTTGTGTGTGTGTGTGGGTGTGTGTGTGTGTGTGTGTGTCTGTGAGTGTGTGTCCGTGTGTGTGGGTGTGGGTGTGTGTCTGTCTGTGAGTGTGTGTGTGTCTGTGAGTGTGTGTGTCTTTGTGTGGGTGTGGGTGTGTGTGTGTGGGTGTCTAAGAGAGACAGAGTGGGTGGGTGTGTGTGTGGGTGTGGGTGTCTGAGAGAGACAGTGTGTGGGTGTGGGGGTGGATATGTGGGTGTGTGAGAGAGAGAGAGAGAGAGTTTATCTGTGTGTGGGTGTATGTGTGTGTGTACATGCGTGAATGTAGTAATGTATATATTACTTTTGCAATATGACTTGATGTTGTATTGCAAACATACTGAATGGCTGAACTTCTACACATCCATCCAAAGATATACAGGAGTTCAGAATATCGAAATATCCAAAATATGTAGCTAGACAAATCAATTACTGTATTAACGCAAGATTTACACGAGAACAAAATAATAATAATACAAATACTACTAATAATAATACTCCTACTCCTACTACTACTACTACTACTACTACTACTACTACTACTACTACTACTACTTTTTTTTTTTTTTTTTTTTTTTTTTTTTTTTTTTTTTTTATAAACCACTCAGCGTGTGCATGCCCTCTTTGGACCCTAAACCAGGTCAGAACAGTCATCAAAGCGTCCGACTTGGTAGTCATTCAACTACTACTACTACTATTTTTTTTTTTTTTTTTTTTTTTTTTTTTTTTTTTTTTTTTTTTTAATACGACTACTACTACTACTACTACTACTACTACTACTACTACTACTACTAATACTACTACTACTACTACTACTAATAATAATAACAACATAAACATTATATACTCAGACAGTCTGGAAGGAGATTGAAAGGATCAGATCATAGTACGGTTGGTTGGTTGGTTGGATGGAGGTACGGTATGGTTGGATGAATGGTGTTATCAATGGAACGTTTAGGGGGGGAAGGGAGGGGGGTATGGAGAGAGACAGACAGATCAGATGGAGGGGTTCAATGATAGATATGGGGAGAGCCAAAACGGCCGCACTCCTTAACAACGGCCGTAATCAAAACGGCCGGAACCAAGACGGCCACACTATTAGGGCAGCTTTGGCATTCTAGGTTGGTTTGGTTGGGTGTTATCAATGGAACACGTAGTGGGGGGGTGGGGGGATATGGAGAGACAGATCAGTGAACGGATTTGAATGAATGATAAATGGATATTGATTTTTAAGGGGAGGTATTTAGTTTGTTCCCTAGACCTCCATCAACCTTAAAATTACACCCCCTTGAGTCCCTTTCAAGATAAATTTGTACATTTTTCGGTAGAAAAATGTCCCGGCCGAAGGCCGGTTCCTCTTAAATTACAGGCTCGCTATCGCTCGCCAGGATAAAATCGACACCTAAATGGCACGAAAGGTCTTAATATGGGGTGAAAGTTCTTAAAATCGCTAAACTAATGGGGCAAACGTTTTATAATATCAAAAGTAATGGGGCTAAACATGAGGGAGAAAGGGGTCAAGAAAACAATCCCTCAAGTGGAGACCTCCCCTTAAGCGAGACATAGAAAGATGATGATGTGGGATGAATGCACGTATAACTTCACCAAACATGGCTATTTATCGGAAATGTATAAAGTATTTTTGTTTTTATTAAAAAAAAAAAAAAAAAAAAAAAAAAAAAGTGAAGAAAAGTAACAAGAACGGAGAAAGTTGAACGAAACCCTTTAAAGGGGGTGACCTGCTTTTTTTTATATTTATCTCCTTTTCTCTCTTTCCCTGGCTTGTATCCATTCGGCCCTATTTAGCCAACTGTTTTAAGACGTTTATCCCCATCCAGGTGTCGATTTTTCCTGGCGAGCGATAGCGACTCAGTATTGTATGGAAAAATCCGGCTTCGAAGGAGACATTTTTCTATCGAAAAATTTACAAATTTAGCTTGCTGTCATAACAAAAATATATATATGCTGGCTCGCTACCGCTCGCCAGGAAAATATTGACACTGGATGAGGGTAAACGTCTTAGAACAATAGGCTGAATGGGGCCGAATGGATACAAGCCAAAGAGAGAGGGAGAGAAAGATAAACAAAAAAGCGAGGTGGTCTTCCTTAAGGGGAGGGGGGGGGGGGGTTGAAGAAAGAATAGTGCCTTAAGGGGAGATTTCCACTTGAGGGAGTTTTTTCTGGACTCCTTTCTCCCTCATGTTTAGCCCCATTGCTTTTCTAATTTTAAGACGTTCGCCCCATTATTTTGACGATTTTAAGAACTTTCAACCCATTTCTGTCAATTTTAAGACCTTTCGTGCAATTTAGGTGTCGATTTTATCCTGGCGAGCGATAGCGAGCCTGTAATTTAAGAGGAACCGGCTTTCAGCCGGGAAATTTTTCTGCCGAAAAATGTACAAATTTATCTTGAAAGGGGCTCAAGGGGGTGTAATTTTAAGTTTGATGGAGGTCTAAGCAACACACTAGAAACCTCCCCTTAATTCAATTGAGAAGTGAAGAATACTATCTGCTTATTTTCTTGAGCTGTTCTACTGATAATGCATTTACATATTTTTTAGGGAAGTTTGTTCGAGGTAGAACAGATCATATACAGTATGTTAGTCTTCAGTTACAACTTCCGTTCATTCTATTGAGAGTAAGCCATTTTAGACATTTAAAGTCTTCAATGAGTTGACTTCGTAGTCTACATGTTTCCAACAAAGAGACCAAAAGCTCTCACAAAGTCCTCATAGCTCATTCTCCCATTTGATAAAATAAGTTTAAGGGGAGATTTCCACTTGAAGGATTTTTTTCTGGACCCCTTTCTCCCTCATGTTTAGCCTCATTGCTTTTGAGATTTTAAGACGTTCGCCCTAGTAGTTTGGACATTTGAAGACATTTTTCCCTATTTCTGTCAATTTTAAGACCTTTCGTGCCATTAAGGTGTCGATTTTTTCCTGGCGAGCGATAGCGAGCCTGTAATTTAGAGCGACCGGCCTCCGGCCGAGAAATTTTTCTACCGAAAAATGTACAAATTTATCTTGAAAGTGGGTCTAGGGGGTGTAATTTTAAGCTTGATGAAAACGTAGGGAACAAACTAAATACCTCCCCTTAATAACCCTATTTTTTTTTTTTTTTTAATTTTTTTTTTTTTTTTGTGTAGCTGTCTTTGAATGCTGAAGACCAAAATTTAACATCTTCTAGAACGGACCACACTATATCATTAGAGAGTATAAGGACCACCTCCTTGGTGCTGTATTGATATTGCCTCTTACAATAAGCTATTAATTTCTTGTTTTGATTTGTTTTAATTTAACTTACTATTTGGATGTTTGAGGCTGAGACGTGGGCTCTGAAGGCAAACCAGAGAAGAAAGCTGGATGTGATGGAGATGAGCTGCTTGAGGAGTATGTGTGGAGTGACTCGTAAAGACAGATTGAGGAATGAAGAGGTATGTAGGAGAGTGGGACAGCAGGAACCGTTGTCGGCCAGAGTGGACAGAAGGGTGCTGAGCTGGTATGGACATGTTAAGCGAATGGGAGATGAAAGGCTTACAAAGAGAGTATATGAGTCAGATACAAGGGGAGGTAGAGGGGTAGGAAGACCTCGGTTGAGATGGAGAGATTGTGAGAGAGAGAGAGAGAGAGAGTACAAAGGAGTACAAAGGAAATCAAGCAACAACAAGCATTGGAAGATAGAGAGATGTCTGTAGAACAGGCAAGGGAAGGGGTAATAAATAGGAATTAATAGAGAATTATTGCTAGTGGTAACGGGGTCGTTGGGGAAAGGAGGTTGGGCGCCAGTTGGACTAGATAATAGTCTGTCAGGCGCCTGGCCCGGGGAGCCGGTATATATGAAGGGTCATGCCTGGATGTGAGGTAGGTGGGCATTGTGGTGTGCTCCGCTGCGTGTCTGCCTACTGAGACTGGAACCTCTCCGGGAGGTCTGGGGCCTGGGAAATGCTGGAGGCCCATAATGATCCTGGGTCTTTGGGTCTTCTCCTGGGTGATCTATATGTATGTGAATGTTTATACAGTATAGCCTATATTATTGTTTATGTTGTGTTGTTTCTGTTCGGGCTCTGTCTCGAGTCGACCACCCTCAGCTATGGGGTATGTGCCTGTGTATGTACATACACAAATGGAAAACTGTATGTGATCATAATTATCAGAATAAATACACCTGCTTTCTAGTCAGTCACTTTTTGATTCTTTCCCAACAGTGAGCAGTCTGATTTTGGGTTTGCTTGGCCAATATGCATCATGTTTCCAAGTTTAGTGACATTTACCAGGTTTCAAACTTTTTACATACAATATTTAGATCTATCCTGAGTTGTCAATTGCTTTATAATTGGCTATAAATGGTTTCCTACTGTTAACATAGCTAAAGAACTCCTTAGGACTCTCTTTGCAAAGGGTTCACCATTCTGCTTTGCTTCCCTTATAAGAGGTTTCACTTATAAGATGTTTCACTCTCTTCTAAATGAGTCTAGATATCTTTGGTCATGATTCTATTTGGCCTTTCTGTATGCAGCCTTTTTTTTATAAATTCCGAAATTTGTGAACCATTTTGGTTGAGAGACAGAAAGCGAGAGACCGAGAGTGAGAGAGGTAGGTAGTTAGGTCGGTCGAGAGAGAGAGGTAGTTAGGAAGGTAGTTGGATAAGTTTACATATATTTACATAGATACACTGGCCACACAGACCTTACGATCCACACGAGGTGGTCAGGACTTAATTCTAGTAGAGATGGCATATCCGATAGAAAAGGAAAGTTGAAGGAAAGGATAGAAAAGAAGCAGGCTCTCTCCCCACCCTCCGTCCCCTCCGGCAATTGCCGTACATGAAAAAGTTGGAATTGATTAACCTTGCTGGGTTTCGAAATCCCCAGAAGGAATTTACAGGAGGAGGTGGAAGAAGTAAAAGAGGAGAGAGAGAGAGAGAGAGAGCGAATGAGGGCGAGCGAGCTAAGAAAAGAGTGGAGGGACAGCCAAACACTCGAGGAAGGACCAGGGAGCCACTTGTCTACTGTTGGTGTACGGCTTAACATGGAGGACGAGGAAGAGGAAGACAAAGAGGAGGAGGAGGAGGAGGAAGAGGTGGTGGAAGAAGTCAAAGAGGAGGAAGAGGGAGGAGGAGGTGGAAGAAGACAAAGAGGAGGAGGAGGAGGTCAAAGAGGAGGAAGAGGGAGGAGGAGGTGGAAGAAGACAAAGAGGAGGAAGAGGGAGGAGGAGGTGGAAGAAGACAAAGAGGAGGAAGAGGGAGGAGGTGGAAGAAGACAAAGAGGAGGAAGAGGGAGGAGGAGGTGGAAGAAGACAAAGAAGAAGAAGGAGGAGGAGGTGGAAGAAGACAAAGAGGAGGAAGAGGGAGGAGGAGGTCAAAGAGGAGGAAGAGGGAGGAGGTATGGAAGAGGTCAAAGGAGGAGGAAGAGGGAGGAAGAAGTGGAAGAAGACAAAGACGAAGAAGAAGGAGGAGGTGGAAGAAGACAAAGAGGAGGAAGAGGGAGGAGGAAGTGGAAGAAGACAAAGAGGAAGAAGAAGGAGGAGGAGGAAGAAGATAAGTAATTGTTAAATATATATATGTTTAGGCATGTAGGCTGTATACTGTATTATGATGTATTATATTTAGGCATGTAGGCTGTATACTGTATTATGTACAGTATACATATATTTTCAACTGTGTAAATTTGTTTTACGAAATAAAACTGATGATGATGACTACTACTACTACTACTACTACTACTACTACTAATAATAATAATAATAATATTAATGATACATAAATAGATAATAAGTAACTAAAAACTTCCCATTAAACGTTAATTTTGTCGACCATCTCAGAGTTGTGGATAAAGTTGAGGGTAAAATCTCTCCTGGGAAACCGGCTCTCGTTTTCTTTACGTGGTCGATTACTTTTTTTTTGTAAAAGGTCGCAAACAGAACATCAGGAAAAAATAAAGCTGAAAAGTGATATAATTCCTGTCGTGATACAGCTCTTAAAAGTGAGAGTTTGTCCACTACACTAAAGGCTTGTCTTCATGTTTGTAGCAAAAGCTGGCCTCAATAACAAGCGAACATACGAAACACGGAAACAAGATAGAGGGCCTCCACGCATCTCTATATCGTTTATATATATAATGTATTTATATATATTTATGTATTTATGTATTTATTTATTTTTGTATTAACGTTATTATGTCAATTATTATTATGTTATTAAAATTATTAATATTATTATTATTATTATCATTATTATTATTATTATCATTATCATTATTATTATCATTATTATTATTATTATTATTATTATTTTATTGTGTTACTGCAGTGGGTAACACGGGTGAATTATCTATCCTGATACACAGGGGCTACTGCATATTATTTAGGTTAGTTTACCTCCCATGATGGGACGTCACACAAATGGCCATTAAGGGGAGATGGTTGACTTTTCTGTCCCCCTTCTCCCTCGTGTTTAGCCCCGTTAGTTATCAGATGTTAAGACGTTCGGCTCATTAGGTTGGCGATTTTAGGACCTTTAACCCCATTTCTTTATCAATATCAAGACCTTTCGTACCATTTAGATGTCGCTTTTTTCCTGGCGAGCGATAGCGAGCCTGTAATTTATGGGGAATCGGCCTTCGGCCGGGAAATTGTTCTACCGAAAAATTTACACATTTATTTAGAAGGGGAATCTTGGGGATGTTTTTTTTTAAGCTTGATGGAGGTCTACGTAGGAACCAAAAATATAACAAATAAGTGGAAAAAACCAATCGACCCATATAAGAAACTCATGTTCCTATTCACTGCTGGGTGCACAGAGACATAGGGTCTGAGGAGGCTAGCTAGCTATACCCTGTTCCAAATAGGTTGGCCAGAAATCCTGACCCCCTAACCTCTGTAACTCAAAAAGGGCTGGATCAAATGAGCTGTAATTTTCCACACCAATTCTTGCCGGGCCGACTCTTTCCAACTGGTAGAAATATTCGCTGGATTACTCTACTCGGGTGTGAGTTATTGAGGTTCATGTTTAAGGGGATGGTGGCTGCTTTAAGGGGATGGTGGCTGTTTAAGGGGATGGTGGCTGCTTTAAGGGGATGGTGGCTGTTTAAGGGGATGGTGGCTGTTTAAGGGGATGGTGGCTGTTTAAGGGGATGGTGGCTGTTTAAGGGGATGGTGGCTGTTTAAAGGGATGGTGGCTGTTTAAAGGGATGGTGGCTGTTTAAGGGGATGGTGGCTGTTTAAGGGGATGGTGGCTGTTTAAAGGGATGGTGGCTGTTTAAGGGGATGGTGGCTGTTTAAGGGGATGGTGGCTGCTTAAGGGGATGGTGGCTGTTGTTGTTGTTGTTGTTCCCCAAGCTGCCTGGCCGAACAGCCCCAAGGCCCTGAGCAAGGCCAAGGCCACAACCGAGCGCCCCCACAGAACCCTCCCCCGCCACAATAAGCCTGGGTGACCGAAGCCACTCCATGGCGGGGAGCTGAGGAGGGTGCGGAAACGCCCGGGAAACCAAAGCCCCACCCAGGGCCCTGTGTCCCTCAGCAATTATGAAGGGAAAGTTGAGGGGCAAGGGAAAAATGTGACGCTTTGGCTTCCAATCTTGGTAGATTGGGAGGTCAATCCACGTTAGAGACGCCGTCACTTGAGATCTAGAAAATATATAAGTAAAAGGAACAGTCAGATGGTGGCTGTTTAAAGGGATGGTGGCTGTTTAAGGGGATGGTGGCTGCTTTAAGGGGATGGTGGCTGTTTAAGGGGATGGTGGCTGTTTAAGAGGATGGTGGCTGTTTAAGGGGATGGTGGCTGTTTAAGGGGATGGTGGCTGTTTAAGGGGATGGTGGCTGTTTAAGGGGATGGTGGCTGCTTAAGGGGATGGTGGCTGTTTAAAGGGATGGTGGCTGTTTAAGGGGATGGTGGCTGCTTTAAGGGGATGGTGGCTGTTTAAGGGGATGGTGGCTGTTTAAGGGGATGGTGGCTGTTTAAAGGGATGGTGGCTGTTTAAGGGGATGGTGGCTGTTTAAGGGGATGGTGGCTGTTTAAGGGGATGGTGGCTGTTTAAGGGGATGGTGGCTGTTTAAGGGGATGGTGGCTGTTTAAGGGGATGGTGGCTGCTTTAAGGGGATGGTGGCTGTTTAAGGGGATGGTGGCTGTTTAAG
Organism: Paralithodes platypus; assembly: GCA_032716605.1. Taxonomy (NCBI): domain Eukaryota; kingdom Metazoa; phylum Arthropoda; class Malacostraca; order Decapoda; family Lithodidae; genus Paralithodes; species Paralithodes platypus. Next base: position 57,329,338 of record CM064525.1, read on the forward strand.
GGGATGGTGGCTGTTTAAGGGGATGGTGGCTGCTATAAGGGGATGGTGGCTGTTTAAGGGGATGGTGGCTGCTTTAAGGGGATGGTGGCTGTTTAAGGGGATGGTGGCTGTTTTTTGTTTTTTTTTCTATTTATTAATTTGTTCATTTATTATATTAGTTTCCTCTCTAGACATCCCTCAAACTTAAAACAAAACATCCCCTAGATCCCCCCCCCCTTCAAGATACATTTGTACATTTTAGCCCCATTAGTTTTAAGATTTTAAGATGTTTGGCCCTTTAGTTTGTAGACTTTAATGCTTTTCGCCCCATTTGTTGTCAATATTAAGACATTTGGTGCCATTTAGGTGTCGATTTCATTCCTGGCGAGCGATAGCGAGCCTGTAATATTAAAAGGAACCGACCATTGGCCGGGAAATGTTTCTACCGAAAAATGTACACATTTGTATTTGAAGGGGGTCTAGGGGGTGTTACTTGAAGCTTGATGGAGGTCTAGCGAGGAAACACAAACAATAGATTATTTAAGAAACACATAGGGCATCCTTAAGGGGAGATTTCCACCTGGAGGATTTTTTTTCTGGACACCTTTCTCTCTCATGTTTAGCCCCATTGCTTTTGAGATTTTAAGACGTTCGCCCCATTAGTTTGGCGATTTTAAGAACCCTCGCCCCATTTCTGTCAATTTTAAGACTTCGCGCTATTTAGGTGTCTATTTTTTCCTGGCGAGCGATAGCGAGCCTGTAATTTAAGGGGAACCGGCCTTCGGCCGGGACATTTTTCTACCGAAAAATGTACAAATTTATCTTGAAAGGGGGTCTAGGGGGAGCAATTTTAAGCTTGATGGAAATCTAGGGAATAAACTAAAAACCTCCCCTTAAACCTCTTAACCTTTTGAACAGGTACTTTTAGAAATATCAGTGCATCGAAATATCTGTTCACGTTTTGTAATCACACAATTGACCATGTAACAGTTACCGGTTATATGATAGTTTACTGATTGACCATGTAACAGTTACCGGTTATATGATAGTTTACTGATTGACCATGTAACAGTTACCGGTTATATGATAGTTTACTGATTGACCATGTAACAGTTACCGGTTATATGATAGTTTACTAATTGACCATGTAACAGTTACCGGTTATATGATAGTTTACTGATTGACCATGTAACAGTTACCGGTTATATGATAGTTTTACTGATTGACCATGTAACAGTTACCGGTTATATGATAGTTTACTGATTGACCATGTAACAGTTACCGGTTATATGATAGTTTACTGATTGACCATGTAACAGTTACCGGTTATATGATAGTTTTACTGATTGACCATGTAACAGTTACCGGTTATATGATAGTTTACTGATTGACCATGTAACAGTTACCGGTTATATGATAGTTTACTGATTGACCATGTAACAGTTACCGGTTATATGATAGTTTACTAATTGACCATGTAACAGTTACCGGTTATATGATAGTTTACTGATTGACCATGTAACAGTTACCGGTTATATGATAGTTTACTGATTGACCATGTAACAGTTACCGGTTATATGATAGTTTACTGATTGACCATGTAACAGTTACCGGTTATATGATAGTTTACTGATTGTTTCTTTTCTCTTTTCATACACTGTTCTACCGGTAGCAGGTAAGTCAAGGTCATCCCAATTACCGGTACCTCTGTGAGTAGTGTAAGTGTTTAGTTCCTGTACTAACCATTCGGATCGGAGGGATATAGAAATGTTTTGAAATTTTTTTTTTTTTTTTTTGTATATTGTTGGACTCTAAGGAAAAGTGTGTTGAAGAAAATTGGTGGAGGCTTTGGAGGGTGTTAAATTAATAAGGAACTTGTTTTTAGAGTAAAAATAAGCTAAGTAAATCATTATAGTTTGAATATTGCATATACATTACTGAGTCAAGATCGGTATTTATCATTAGCCTATTTGAAGTTACTCTTGGGTTGCATACAAATATAACTTGGCAGTAATTAAACTAAAGTTATGCAATACGAACTTTATAATAACAAGCGAGCGCGTTCGATTCCTTGGAGTCTGGGATGTCAATCTTAAGCATCGACTATTATATCCCAACTGTAGTTTCAATTAAGGGGAGATTGCCACCTGGGGGATTTTTTTCTGAACCGCTTTCTCCCTCATGTTTAGCCCCATTGCTTGTGAGATTTAAAGATGCTTGCCCCATTAGTTTGGCGATTTTAAGAACCCTCGCCCCATTTCTATCAATTTTAAGACCATTCGTGCCATTTAGGTGTCGATTTTTTCCTGGCGAGCGATAGCGAGCCTGTAATTTAAGGGGGACCGGCCTTCGGCCGGGACATTTTTCTACCGAAAAATGTACAAATTTATCTTGAAAGGTGGTCAAGAGGGAGTAATTTTAAGCTTGATGGAAGTCTAGGGAATCAACTAAAAACTTCCCCTTAACATTACAAGTAATTGTTGTGTATATAAATATAGCTCTACCATCTGCTACCAAACCAAGCTTGGTGGCTTGGTGGTGTTTTATATTTTATTTTCTTATTTGTTTTTGTTTTATTATATTTTTTAGTTTGGTGAGGTCTTGGGAGGAAACCTTTAAAATATATATATATATATATATATATATATAATATGAAACATAATAATGATACAAAATAATAATTAACCCGATAACGGCGCGCCATTGGTAGTTCAAACCCTCTCGCCAAGCGTGGATATTTTGGTTCATTCCCGCCTAAAATCGTCATTTTACCATAAATCTCGTATTACTTATTCATATGCACCTATTTTACGTTTAATATGAAGATATTAACATGTAACAGCAATAAAACAAGTGGAAATAGTATTTGGGGAGTGAAAAAGACGAATTATTGCCGACCCTCCAGTCATGAGGTGAGAGGCGATGAGATGTATATCCTCCCTCTTCGAGGTCTGAAGGCAGACTAATGTCTCTCTCTTGCTTTCTTTCTCTTCCCACGCTCTCTATATGTGTACTCGATGACCTTGGAACCGGGCTGGAATTATTGATGCGATAAATAAACCGATAAACAAGGGAATAAGAGGAAAAATAGGTGATAATTGAAGGGGGTGGGGGAAGGAGGGGGTTTTGACACATATGGAGGAGTGATAGGAGGTATGGAGGGAATTATCTCACTCAATCACATACTACTTTGTTTTGAGTGCTACTGGGTTTTTTTTAAAGGCTTTTCTTAGGCTTTGGATCTTAACCCGTACAGCCCCAGCGACGCGTCTGACGCGTCGGCGATGTATGTAACGCACAGCCTCAGCGACGCGTCTGACGAGTCACCCTAATTGCTCCGACCGTAACCTCAGGTGTAGCCACTCGAGAGGGCTCAGATTTGTAGGGGAACTGTGTACGTATCCCACGCAACCGTGCCGATGGTTGAAAACTCTCAAAGTCCACGTGCGTGCGCGTGAGCGCGCAATAACCTGTTTTTTTGGGGTAATTGCCTTTAATTTTTTACTCTTGTAAAATCGTTTTCGGGGGCTCTGTAGGACCATTCTTTAAGCTTTTTGAGCGGTTTTTCGTGGTTTTTCCTTCATTCCTAACCCATTCGCTATTGTTTCTGGAATAAATTTTTTTTTTGAAAACCGGCCGGGTTCTGGTGAACAAACATTACAAAACTAGCCGGGGCTCCACGGGTTAAGAGTCCCGTCGCCTTCCACCACCAAAACCTCTTAAGAGTCTCCTCGCTGTTCCCGGGTTAATAATGATAGTAATTACAAAAACAAAAGATAAAATATCACTCCGTTAGTTTTTCATATAGAATACATGCACCAAGTCACTACCAGGTACTTGTTCATACGGTTGTACTCCTCCCTGCATGTCCCTAGTCACTTTCGGCTTCATAGGCAAATTTATCCCACTGGTCCTTTTTGCCCAATCACTAAGCCGGTATCACACGAGCGCTTTTTCCCTCAACATTTATGCTCAACACTGGTCTGGCAGCTTAGGAGGTCAACATTTTAAGTATTTCGGGTACCTGAATTCATATATCATCAGTCTAGTTTCTGTTACCAGTGCAAAATATTCCAGAAATGTTGCCATAAAAATGTTAATTATCGAATGTTGACTAAAAAAGCTTTGGTGTGATACCGGCTTAACTCTTCTTCAGGCCTCAATTGTCCCGTTTGGGTTTATTGCTTGTTACTTCACTTCTATCTCATGGCTTTTCTTTTTGTCACATGCACTCTCTCGCTCTCGGTCACACACACACACACACACACACACACACACACACACACACACACACACACACACACACACACACACTCACTCTCACTCTCATTCTCTCTGTAAATCAATAAATAAATCGAAATAAAATATATAAATATAATAAAAAATAATATAGAATTATTCAGGCCTGACTGCCTGATAGGGATCGTGGGGTCTGTGTACCTATGTAACTATATGTAACTTTACCCATATCACATTGTACATTCTCTCTCTTATCTATCTTCCCTCTAATTATCCTCTCTCTCGGAGGGTGGGGCCTTCTACTTTGCTATCCTATTCTTCTACTATAAACTGTTCCTGTCTAGTAGTATTAAGGCCGGACCACCTAGTAGGGACCGCAAGGTCTGTGTGGTCTGAGTATCTGTGTAACTCTGTGCAACCCTCCATATCTCATTATACTCTCTCTCTCTCTCTCTCTCTCTCTCTCTCTCTTTCATATTTTACATTCTCTGTTTCTCCTCCCACTCCCAAAACTCGTCTCCTGGTCTGTTTTTAGCTTAGTTCTTATTTGCCATTTGGAGACGGATTCCCTCCCGGTTCTTTTCCTTGTCTAACCCTTTCTTCTCATTTGCATATTATATCGTTCTTTCTTCGGTTAGTTCTGTCGGTCTGTCATTTCTTTGTTTATTTGTTTTTCTTTATTTTTGTTTTTGTCATATTTTTTCTCGATTTGTTTTTCTTTATTTTTGGTGCTGTCATTTTGTTTGTGATTGTTTTTCTACTGTTTTGTTTTGTCATTGTGTTTGTGTATTTGTTTCTTGATTGGTTCGGTCATAGTTTGTGTCTTTATTTGTTTTCTATATTTTTGGTTGTCATATTGTTTAACCTGTATATTGTTCTACTTAATAGGTTTTGTTATTTAGTTAGTGTCTTTGTTTCTCTATATTTTTGGGTTGTGTCATTTAGTTTGTGTGTCTTTGTTTCTCTATATTTTTGGGTTGTGTCAATTAGTTAGTGTCTTTGTTTCTCTATATTTTTGGGTTGTGTCATTTAGTTTGTGTCTTTGTTTCTCTTTATTTTTGGGTCTGTAATTTTCTTTGTGTTTATTTCTGTCGGTGTTGTCTGTAATTTTCTTTGTTTATTTGTTTCTCAATTGTTGGTGTTCTGTCATTTTCTTTGTGTGTTTGTTTCTCTACTGTTTTGGTTCTGTCATTTTTTTGGTGTATTTGTTTTTCTATATTTTGTGTATTTGTTTTGTGTGTGTATGTTTCTTTGTATGTGTGTGGTTCTCTGCTTGTATGTTTGTTTGCACCCCCCCCCCCCCCTTTCAACTCCACACTCACTCTCTCTCACTGTATCTATTTGTCTATCTATCTATCTGTCTCGCCATATATCCATCTCCTTATTCCCATTGTCCTTTTTTGTTTTTCACTATATCCACTAGAAACAATATCTGGGCTACTTGGCTTTTATCGTAAGGTCTATGTGGTCGGTGTATATATGTAAATCCCCCCCCCCCCTATCTCTCTCTCTCCTCTCTCTCTCTCTCTCTCTCTCTCTCTCTCTCTCTCTCTCTCTCTCTCTCTCTCTCTCTCTCTCTCTCTCTCTGTCTCTCTCTCTCAGTGTATATATGTAAACCTATGTAAATCTCTATCTCCTCCTCTTCTCACTCCGCCTCCTCCTCATCTTACTCCTCCTCCACCTCGTCCTCTCCTCACTCCTCCTCCTCTTATCACTCCTCTTTCTCGTCCCCCTCTTCTCACTCCTCCTCCTCTCTTCTTACTCCACCTCTTCTCACTCCTCCTCCTCCTCTTCTCACTCCACCTCTTACTCCTCCTCCTCCTCCTCCTCCTCCTCCACCTCGTCCTCTCCTCACTCCTCCACCGCCTCCTCCCCCCCGTCCCTGAGAGCTTCCCTGCATATTTCGCCAACTCAGCGATATTTACCCTCGTGACGCGTTGCTGAGTCAGGGATCCCGCGCTGACCTGGGGCCTTCTACGGGTAGATTTTTGACAACCCTTTAATGCCAAACTGTATAAAAAAAAGGATTCCCAAATTTCTTCAGTAGTAGATCGTAAATTAGCACTTAGTCAACACTAATAAGTAATACAATACAAATGACGACAAATATCAAACACGGGTTCACGTCAAACACGGGTTCACGTCAAACACGGGTTCACGTCAAACACTGTAGGTAAAGGACTCTGGTTTATTGATTCACAGGTAGAATCGAAAGAAGACATATTCCGTAGTGTAAAGGCGGTGTCACACGAGCGATTTGTCCGTCAATGTTTACGAGCAATTGTTGTCGGACAGCTATAGCATTTAAGTCTCAAATAAATTAAACTGCCTAACATAATCTACCTTCGATCTAGTTTCCGATGCCAATGCGAAAAAGCCTCAAAATAGTAAGAGAACAAACTTGCTCATGGAAAATTGCCGGAAAATGCGCTCGTGTGACACCGGCTTAAGGGGAGGCAGACCTTTTTTCGGGACCCCCTTCTCCCTAATGTTTAGCCCCACTACTTTTGAGATTATAAGACGTTCGGCCCATTAGTTTGGCGATTTTAACACCTTTCGCCCCATTTCGTTGTCAATTTGAAGACCTTTCATGCCATTTAGGTGTCGATTATTTCCTGGCGAGCGATAGCGAGCCTTTAATTTTAAGAGGAACAGGCCTTCGGCCGGGACATTTTTCTACCGAAAAATGTACAAATTTATCTTGAAGGGGGGCCTAGGGGGTGTTTTTCTAAGCTTGATGGAGGTCTAGGGAGGAAACTAAAAAAATATATGAATACATGAATTAATAGACCAAAGAAATATAGGAATACATGAGTTAATAGACCAAAGAAATATAGGAATACATGAGTTAATAGACCAAAGAAATATAGGAATACATGAGTTAATAGACCAAACAAACGGTCAGTCTCCCCTTAATATTTGTTAGGTCTCACCACATGTCGTAAGAGTCTGCGGTCACAAAACTTCTTGGGAGAGGAAGCGGTTTGGTTGACCACTTCGGGATTGGCAACGAAGATGGTGAAGTCCATTGGATAGGGTTGGTTTAAGGGGATAGGAAATAAATGTTTGGTCGGTATATATATATATATATATATATATATATATATATATATATATATATATATATATATGCATGTATATATATTAGTTTCCTCGCTATACCTCCATCAAGCTTGAAAAGACATCCACTAGATCCCCCTTCTAGATTAATTTGTACATTTTTTGGTAGAAAAATTTCCCGGCTGATAACCGATTCCTCCAAAATTACAGGCTCACTATGGTTCGCCATGAATAAAAATCAACACCTAAATAACACGAAAGGTCAAAATATTGACATGGAATTGGGGCGGAAGGTCTTAAAATCACCAAGCTATTGGGCCGAACGTCTTAAAATCTCAAAACTAATCGGGCTAAACACGAGGGAGAAAGAGATGTAGAAAAACGAGCCATCTGCCCTTATGATGATGGTGCAGAGGGTTGTTTGGTGGGTGTCTGATCTATCCTCCACTTGGTCGTGTATGTGTCTACTTGGTGCCACACACACACACACACACACTCCAATCCACCCAACCCACCTAAAACCCACACACCCACCCACCCACCCACACACACACACACAATCCAATCCACCCACCCACCTAACCCCCCCCCCCCCCCACACACACAATCCAATCCACCACACCCACCCACCACCCCCCCCCCCCCCCCCCCCCCCCCCCCACACACACAATCCATCCACCCACCCCACCCACCTACCCCCCCCCCCCCCCCCCCACACACACACTCCAATCCACCCAACCCACCTAAAACCCACACACCCACCCAGATTAAGAGGTGACTTAATTCAAGTGTTCAAAATCATCAAAGGCATCGACAATATGAACTGTAGTAAGTACTTCACTATCGACCAATCTAATTACACGCGGGGAAACGGTTGCAAAATTATTGGTAAATCTTTTAACTTGCACGAATCTAAGAATTTCTTCTTCAGTCGAGTTGTCAACTTGTGGAATGGGCTTCCCCGAAACGTTATAGACTGCATCACCGTTGATTAATTTAAACTCCGCCTAGACAAATATCTCATTAAACCCGCGACTGACTGCGTTTGTAAATGAATAACTTTATTTTATCCCCCCCTCAGTTACTAACCCATCTGTCCTCTACTAACTTCCTAATCCTGCCACGGACATTAGTTCCAGGGCAGTAATTCCCTTTCCAATGTTCCCTTACCCACTCTAAACCACTGTTTGGACACTTGATCCTCAGTGTTTTGGAGGACAAGCAACCTAGAAGGGTCACTAGATCTATTGTTGCTTGATTTCCTTTTTACACCCACACAAACACACAGGTATTCAACATTTCTGATAGAAGGTGTAGGCAGGTGACAAGTTCCGGTGATGCCATATAATCACAGGTGTGGGTGTGGGCTCCGGATAAACCAACAGTAGGTCGATTGTGTTCAAGGTCGATTGTGTTCAAGGTCGATTGTGTTCAAGGTCGATTTGGGCTGAGCGATCAAACTGAACCCGATCGGTCAAATTAGGCTGAGCGCTCGAATTGGGCTTAACCCCTTCAGTACCAGGGACGTCATTATATTCTGGCAACTATTAGACGGATTGTATTCAGCTTAGGAAGGACCTCTAGCAATAATAAGGCTTCAAACTATCTCAATCAACCCTTTTAATTACCACAGATCCTTTCTAATCTGCCTAATATTGTCTAAATATAGGTAGAGTAGCTACTCAAAGCGTTAAGGGGAGGTCTCCACTTGAGGGATTTTTTTCTTGACCCCTTTCTCCCTCATGGTTAGCCCCATTGTTTTTGAGATTTTAAGACGTTTGCCCCCATAAGTTTGGTGATTTTAAGAATTTCCGCCCCATTCTGTCAATTTTAAGACCTTTCGTGCAATTTAGGTGTCGATTTTACCCTGGCGAGCGATAGCGAGCCTGTAATTTAAGAGTAACCGGCCTTTGGCCGGGACATTTTTCTACCAAAAAATGTACAAATTTATCTTGAAAGGGGGTCAAGGGGGTGACATTTTAAGATTGCTGGAGGAGTAGGAAACAAACTAGAAACCTCCCCTTAATGGTAATATTTAGCTGAGTGGACAAAGTGATTTGAGCCGAAGAAATGATCTGAGCAGTTGAATGAGCAAACTGTATGTTGGTACCCACTGAATGAGCAAACTATGTTGGTACCCACTGAATGATCAAACTAAATGTTGGTACCCACTGAATGATCAAACTGTATGTTGGTAACTGAATGATCAAACTGTATGTTGGTACCCACTGAATGATCAAACTGTATGTTGGTACCCACTGAATGATCAAACTATATGTTGGTACCCACTGAATGATCAAACTGTATGCTGGTACCCACTGAATGATCAAACTGTATGTTGGTACCCACTGAATGATCAAACTGTATGTTGGTACCCACTGAATGAGCAAACTGTATGTTGGTACCGGTACCCACTGAATGATCAAACTGTATGTTGGTACCCACTGAATGAGCAAACTGTATGTTGGTACCCACTGAATGATCAAACTGTATGTTGGTACCCACTGAATGAGCAAACTGTATGTTGGTACCGGTACCCACTGAATGATCAAACTGTATGTTGGTACCCACTGAATGAGCAAACTGTATGTTGGTACCGGTACCCACTGAATGATCAAACTATATGTTGGTACCCACTGAATGAGCAAACTGTATGTTGGTACCGGTACCCACTGAATGATCAAACTGTATGTTGGTACCCACTGAATGATCAAACTGTATGTTGGTACCCACTGAATGAGCAAACTGTATGTTGGTACCCACTGAATGAGCAAACTGTATGTTGGTACCCACTGAATGAGCAAACTGTATGTTGGTACCCACTGAATGAGCAAACTGTATGTTGGTACCCACTGAATGATCAAACTGTATGTTGGTACCCACTGAATGATCAAACTGTATGTT
>CM064525.1:57342019-57371952 GCA_032716605.1 Paralithodes platypus
ACACACACACACACACACACACACACACACACAACAATCTTGAAGGCGAAAGACACCACCATGTTTGATATATGGTGGTATTAGTGGAATGTCTGCGGTGGTGGAGTGGGTTGGGTGGAGGAGTGATTTGTGGAGGGAGTGAGAGTGGCAGGGTCAGGGTGGAGGGAGTGATATACGGAGACTAAGGGGATAGTGGATGGATTTTTGGTTTATTAATTTATGTATTAATTTATTTTGTAGTTTCCTCGCTAGACATCCATCAAGCTTACAAAAACAGCCCCCTAGATCCACCCTTCAAGATAAATTGTAAATTTTTCGGAATAAAAATATGCCGGCCGAAGAATTACAGGCTCGCTATCGCTATCCAGGAAAAAATCGACACCTAATTGACGCGAAAGGTCTTAAAATTGACAACGAAATGGGGTGAAAGTTGTTAACATCGCCAAAATATTGGGCCGACCCCCTTACAATCTCAAACCTAATGAAGCTAAACACAAGGGACAAAAGGGGTCCCGAAAAACAAGCACTACCCCCTTAATAATGTCGGATTAAGGGGAGATCTCCACTTGAGGGATTTTTTTCTTGACCCCTTTCTCCCTCATGTTTAGCCCCATTGCTTTTGATATTATAAAACGTTTGCCCCATTAGTTTAGCGATTTTAAGAACTTTCACCCCATATTAAGACCTTTCGTGCAATTCAGGTGTCAATTTTATCCTGGCGAGCGATAGCGAGCCTGTAATTTAAGAGGAACCGGCCTTCGGCCAGGACATTTTTCTAAAGAAAAATGTACAAATTTATCTTGAAAGGGACTCAAGGGGGTGTAATTTAAAGCTTGATGGAGGTCTAGGGAACAAACTAAATACCTCCCCTTAAAGGGAACACTCTCTCTCTACTACTGGGTGGTGTTGGGTTCATTTACGTATGGTATTATTTATTCATATTATTATCATTATTCATATGGTATTAATGTATTCAAGTTACACATTTGTAATGGAGGATTAATGTTCAGAACGGGGTATTCCTTAAGGGGAAGTTTCCACTTGAGGCATTTTCTTTCGAACTTCCTTCTCCCTCATGTTTAGCCCCATTACTTTTGAGATTGCAAGAAGTTTGCCCTATTAGTTTGGCGATTTTAATAACTTTCGCCCCATTTCTGTCAATTTTAAGACCTTTCGTACCATTTAGGTGTCGATTTTATCCTGGCGAGCGATAGCGAGCCTGTAATTTAAGAGGAACCGGCTTTCAGCCCGGACATTTTTCTACCGAAAATTGTAAAAAATTATCTTGAAAGGGGGTCAAAGGGGTGTAATTTTAAGCTTGATGGAGGTCTAGGGAACACACTAGAAACCTCCCCTTAATTATTAACCCCTTCTTTACCGGTGACGTCTTTCCAATTGTATTCCAGCTAAATTTAGGCGATTTTGTGAAGCTTAGACAGGATATATGGTAGCTAAAGGGATGAAGGGGGTAGTCCTTGTTTATGGGTTGGTTGTATTCATCAACTCTGCGTAAGCTGAGTTTGGTATCGCCCCCCCGTATAGTGGTACCATGTCGGCCGAAATGTCTGTCTGTCTCTGTCTGTCTGTCTCTGTCTGTCTGTCTGTCTGTTCGAATACTCCTCCTAGACCTTCGACGGATTTTCACCAAACTTCACACGAACATTCGGTGCGTGAATGCGACGGTCAGTCAAAAAAGATTTTTTTGAATTTGTGCAATACAGCTGTAGTTAAGATTTTAGGACAAACATATGGTTTGGCCCCCGACCCCCCCACCTCCAACCTCCGGACCACCCCCCCCACCCCCACCCGATGGATACCCCTCTCTAATATGCTTCTGTGGCAGCAATGATGATGGCGTTCTCTGTGTGACACAGAGCGCCCCCCCCCCCCCCCCCTCCCCCCCGTATACTGTAGTGGTACCACTACCATGCCGGACGAAATATCTGTCTGTCTGTCTGTCCGAATACTCCTCCTAGACCGTTTAACGGATTTTCACCAAACTTCTAACGAACATTCGGTGCGTGAATGCGACGGTCAGTCAAAACAGATTTCTTGAATTTGTGTAATTATTTTGATTTTAGGTTTAAAAAATGGCCCCCCCCCCCCCCCCCCCCCCCCCCTCGGCCCCCGCCAGCAAAAAAAAATTAAATAAAAATAAAAAAGCAACTGCCTCCCCTTAAACAGCGAGGGTATTTATAATGGCGTGCCGATGAGCTCTGTGATGATGTACTGAAACCAAGTACGGTACCGGTACCCCACAAATTCCATCCCAATTATATCTTCCCGGTAAGGGAGCCCACCTCGCTTTATTACTCTGTTCTCCCTCTCTCTTTGGCTTGTATCCATTCGGCCCCATTCAGCCTACTGTTTAAAGACTTTTACCCCCCCCCCCCTCCAGGTGTCAATATTTTCCTAGTGAGTGGTACCGAGCCAGCATATATATATACTGTATATTTTTGTTTTGACTGGAAGCTACACATTTTTCGATAGAAAAATGTCTCCGGCGAAGCTGGATTTCTCCATACAATGCTGGCTCGCTATCGCTCGCCAGGAAAAAATCGACACTTGGATGGAGATAAACGTCTTAAAACAGTTGGCTGAATGGGGCCGAATGGATACAAGCCAGAGAAAGAGAGAAAAGGAGAGAATGAGAAAAAAAACAGGTGACCCCCCTTAACAAATCGGGAGTTTAACCTGGAAATTTAAGAATACCAGTCCAGTAGAAAGACCACTCCACCACACCTACCCGAACGGCAGTCCAGTAGAAAGACCACTCCACCACACCCACCCGAACGGCAGTCCAGTAGAAAGACCACTCCACCACACCTACCCGAACGGCAGTCCAGTAGAAAGACCACTCCACCACACCTACCCGAACGGCAGTCCAGTAGAAAGACCACTCCACCACACCCAACCGAACGGCAGTCCAGTAGAAAGACCACTCCACCACACCCACCCGAACGGCAGTCTAGTAGAAAGACCACTCCACCACACCCACCCGAACGGCAGTCCAGTAGAAAGACCACTCCACCACACCCACCCGAACGGCAGTCCAGTAGAAAGACCACTCCACCACACCCACCCGAACGGCAGTCCAGTAGAAAGACCACTCCACCACACCCACCCGAACGGCAGTCCAGTAGAAAAACCACTCCACCACACCCACCCGAACGGTTGAGAGATATCGGTTAACCCCTTCAGCAACATGACGCCTTATTACCTCTGATTATGGCTAAGATTAGATGATTGTATGCAGTTTAAGAAGGACCTGTGTTACTCAGAGGGTTTATGGTGATCGTGTTTACCCCTTTGAGTCGTACAGGTAGACAATACACTAAAGAAAATCGTATAATGGTGGTGAAATTTACGTCATGGTGGTGGAGGGGTTTAAATGGTCTACCTGTTGCGTTGCCCAGTGATGGTTAAAATTGACATGGTTGACAGCTACTGGTTGACGGGGCTTGCTGGTTGAGTCGTGAGGTATTGGTTGTCCATTCAATGAAAGGGCAGATTGATGTCCTTTCTATCAAAGCCCCGACCACGACCTCCCCCCCCCCCCCCCCTCAACCAACCAACCCACCCACACACACACACACACACACACACACACACACACACACACACACACACACACACACACACACACACACACACACACACACACACACACACATACACATACACACATACCCGACTCCCATCACGATCCGGATTTTGTAGGCGGGAGAGAGCGAGGTGTCAAACTGAACCCATTTTGTTTGAAGACTTAAATATATGAGAAGGAATACAAGACAAATTATCCTAAACTATCATTGTTTTGACCATTGCATCACTTCTAAGGAATACAATAAAGTTCACCTGAAATAGCATGGCTTTGAACAGACCCCCATTGTCTGTCCTCTGACCGTTTTGGTGGGGTCGGTCCTCATGGTGTTAGTGAGCTGGGCCTTGTAATTGGGGTTGGGTGTGAGAGGGATCTGCCTTGTGTGGGCCAATCGGCTTTCTGCGGACTCCCATTTCACTTCCAAGGACATAGTTTGAACTACACCACAATTTTGTCTATGCATATACAATAATAAAATCTAAAAATTATGGACTTTTGGCTTTCGTTTGACACCCTGGCGACATGGGGTAAAAGAGAGTGTGAGGTTGCGAGACACTGACGGCTGTGACACTCTGGCCAGGTGAGGAAAAGTATTGACTGGTATAGATTCCTGGGGCCTAGTATTGTTTTCCGTGGCTGGGGGTGACAGGCGGCGTCCCAACACTGTCGCTGGGTGATGTATGGGGCCTTTGTTGTGGTGCTGTTCGACGGGTGGGTGTGGAAGTGGCGGTGAGAGGGTGGTGGGTGGATAGAGGGGGAGTGGTTGGGGCGGTGTATAGGGGTGGTAGGGGTGTGGTGGGTGGATAGGTAGAGGGGAAGTGGTGAGGGCGGTATGGAAGGGGTGGGGGTGGTGTGGGAGTGTGTGGAGGAAGTGGTAGGGGTGTGAGGGGTGTCTAAGTAGAGGGGTAGTGGTGAGGGCGGTATGGAAAGGGTGGGGGTGGTGTGGGAGTGTTTGGAGGGAGTGGTAGGGGTGTCTAGGTAGACGGGTAGTGGTGAGGGCGGTATGGAAGGAGTTTGGGTGGTGTGTATGGGGGTACAAGGTATAGGTTGAATGGTGGGAGGTAGTGTGGACGGCGTGGTAGGGGGTGGTCGGGAGCGTTAAGGTGGATGTAGAGTGGTGGGGGTGAAAGTGGGGGTATACGGTGGTAGGTGTAAAGCTAGAGGGGGAATGGTGGGGGTGGGGGTCGTCAAGGTAGAGAGGTAGGGGTAGTGTGGAAGGGGTGATAGGGGGGGATGGGGGTCAAGGTGGAGAGGAAGGTGTAGGGGTAGTGTGGAAGGGTGGTGGAAGGGGTGGTAGGGGTCAGGTAGAGAGGAAGGTGTAGGGTTAGTGTGGAAGGGTTGATAGGGTGGTGTGGGGAGGTCAAGGTGGAGAGGAAGGGGTAGGGGTAGTGTGGAAGGGGTGGTAGGGGTCAAGGTAGAGAGGAAGGTGTAGGGGTAGTGTGGAAGGGTTGATAGGGTGGTGGTGGGGGAGGTCAAGGTAGAGAGGAAGGGGTAGGGGTAGTGTGGAATGGGTGATAGGGGTCAAGGTAGAGAGGAAGGGGTAGGGGTAGTGTGGAAGGGTTGATAGGGTGGTGCTGGGGGAGGTCAAGGTAGAGAGGAAGGGGTAGGGGTAGTGTGGAAGGGGTGATAGGGGTCAAGGTAGAGAGGAAAGTGTAGGGGTAGTGTGGTAGGGGGTCAGGTAGAGAGGAAGGGGTAGGGTAGTGGAAGGGGTGATAGGGGGGGGGGGGGAGGGAGGTGGGGGGGGGGGGGCGGTGTAAAGGAAGGTGTGAGGGTGGTGGACGTCAAAGGTAACTGTAGACGAAGAAGAGGTGGGGGGTGGCGGCAGATGGAGGGATAGTGGTTTGGGATAGATTAAGGGGAGATGGGCTGTTTTTTCTGGTCCACCTTCCTCATGTTTTTTCTGGTCTCCCTTCCTCATGTTTAGCCTCATTAGTTTTTAGGGTACTCAATGAACGTTCTTTCTCTCAGCTCTCAACGTTTTTCAGACAGTTTCAAAATAGTATCCACCGGAATTGTATGAATGAATAAAGTCGGTATCACGCGAGAGCATTTATATCAATTATCGAAGGTCAGCATTAAGCCGCTGTCACACGAACGATTTTTCCGTCAACGTTCCATGAGCAAGTATTTTCTAGTTATATTTCGGGACATTTTTGCACTAGTATCGGTAACTAGACAAAGTAGAGTATGTAAAGCCGGTATCACACGACAGCATTTATGGTCAACATTCGATGATCAATATTTTTCTGGCAACATTTCTGGAATATCTTGCACTGGTATCGGAAACTAGACTGATGGTAGATGAATTTAGGTGACCGAAATATTGTAAAGGTTGACCTCATAAGCTGCCAGACCAGTGTTGAGGATAAATGTTGAGTGAAAAAGCGCTCGTGTGATACCGGCTTTAGCCAGCTGAATTCTGATCAAGTGTAATTTTTTAAGCTGCCAGACCATAATTGCCCGTAAAAATTGCTCGAAAAAGGGCTCGTGTGACCCCGGCTTTAGTCCAGGGAAATGTAATAGGTTTGTTGCCTCGGTTTCGGAATCTAGACTGAACATACCTGAGTTCAGGGGAGATGGTTGCTTTTTTTCTGGACCCCCTTCTCTCTCATGCTTAGCCCCATTAGTTTTGAAATTTAAAGACGATTGTTCTATAAATTTAGCGATTTTAAGACCTGGAGCCCCATTTGTTTGTTAATATTCAGACCTTTCGTGCCATTTAGGCGTCGATTATTTTCTGGTGAGCGATAGCGAGCCTGTAATTTAAGAGGAACCGGCTTTCAGCCGGGAAATTTTTCTACCGAAAAATGTACAAATTTATCTTGAAAGGGGGTCAAGGGGGTGTAATCTTAAGCTTGATGGATATCTAGGGACCAAACTAAAAACCTCCCCTTAATGCCAAATGTTCATAATTAGCAGCATATTTCGCCACAAAATATATCTTATAGCTGAATAACCAAGATAGTAACATGGCAATTTACCCTCAGCTGGACAAAAATAGACTATAGTTCTATACCCTGTGCCAAGTTGGTAGGTCAGAGATTGTGAATCCTATCCTCTATAACTCAAACAGGGCTAGAGCAAATGGGAGCTTTTGAATGAGGTCAACAAGTATCTGTGCCATACTCTAAGGGGGTAGGGTATATTTTGTTGGTCTATTGATATAATTACACACACACACACATGCATATATATATATATATATATATATATATATATATATATATATATATATATATTCTCTTTTAAACAGACGAGGTTAAAGGCAATAGCAGTTTCAGCATTCAGGATTTTATTGTTACAGCTTTCAATAGTTCTAACAATTTTCCTCTGGGGTTCAGAGATGAGGTACAACAGGTTAGCAAAATTCATGGTGGATCCAACGTTTCACAAGTAAACATCTTGCATCTTCAGGGAATGGAGAGGTAATGATTAGAATAAGGACAAAACAACATATTTATACAAAATTCGAGGATCAAGAATAGGTAGGTGGGCGAAGCTACTGGGTGTGGGGTGGCTGTTCATTGGTGGAAGGCAGTCTATTCGCGAGACGGGCACTAAATCTTATCGGTGGTTGGTTGTTGGCTGTGGGTGGCTGTGATTGGTTGGTGTTGTCAGTTGTGTGCTGAGCGCGGAAAGGTAAGGGAGGGGGACACAGGGCGAGAGGAAGGGGGGCAGTATGCCTGTAGCGCTTGCCTGAAGGAAACAATTGATATATGTGCAAATTTAGCTTTTTCGAGAGTCGATAAGTTTATAGGATTGACAAAGCGAGTTTTTAAGAATTTAATATCAGTCTGTGTTAAAGATAACATGTTCCTATTTAATGGTGATCTATACAAACAGATCGATGGCGTAGCCATGGGATCTCCCCTGGGCCCCACTCTTGCTAATGTGTTCTTATGCTTCCATGAACAAAACTGGATTAACAACTGTCCCATTGCCTTCAAACCACTTCTCTATCGTCGCTATGTCGATGATACGCTAGTATTTTTCCAGGAGAAAGGTCACGCTGTTAAGTTTTTAGAGTACCTTAATTCACAACATAATAACATTTCTTTTACCATGGAAGAAGAAAATGATTCCAAACTCCCCTTTGTAGACCTTTCAATTAACAAGAAGAATGGCGGTTTAACTCTCTCTATTTTTAGGAAACCAACCTTCTCGGGTTTAGGCACTAGTTTTTTAGTTTCTGTCATTTTAATTTTAAACTAAATAGCATCAAGACTCTCCTCCATCGAGCGTTTAGCCTCTCATCTAATTATTTTATGTTCCATAATGAAGTTAACTTTTTGAGGAAGTATTTTAGTAATAATGGATATACTGGATCATTCTTTGATAAACAACTAGGCAGATTCCTAAACAAGAAATTCCAACCCAAAATGTCTATTCCCACAGCAAGTAAGGAGGTCATTTATTTTTGCATTCCTTATCTAGGTGACTGGACCAAGAAAATACTAACGTCTCTTGAGATTACCTTACTTAAATTTTACCCAGACAAGATCTTTAAATTCATACCTGTTAATAAGTTCACAATTGGTTCATTTTGTTCATTTTAAAGACCGCCTGCCAGACAACCTACGCTCGTCAATTGTTTATAGTTTTAATTGTCCCAGTTGCCAAGCGGGATATGTGGGCAGCACTGTTCGCTCACTTAAGACTCGAGTTGATGAGCATTTAGGTCAGTCTTACAGGACGGGTCAACCATTCACAAACCCTCCTCACTCTGCTGTGAGGGACCATTGCACTAAGGTATGTACAATTCCGCTAAACAAGGACAACTTTAAAATCATTGATAGTTGCTCTTCTATAAACTTGAGAATTTTAGAATCCCTTCACATTAAGAAAATTCAACCTAAACTCAATATTTCGACTTCTGCTTTCCCCTTAAGTGTTGCCTAATCCCCCATATGTTTTCAAATTTAAATGTTTAGTATCTATAACTTTTATTTTATTTAGTTTTAGGCTTTAGCGTTACTCAGATTTAAATCTACAGACTTTATATCCCTCAATAAATTAATGTTTTCGATTTTGTTCATTTTTAGGTCACTGATGATGGCATACACTATATGTCGAAACGTTTGAAAATGTGTGTAATAAAGATGTTGGTTGTTACGTCCCTCGTCATTCTTTTCCTCCTATATATATATATATATATATATATATATATATATATATATATATATATATTATTTGTTTTTAGTTTCCTCGCTAGACCTCCAACAATCTTTAAACAAAAAACAATACCCCCCATGGAGATAAATTTGTAAACAAATTCGGTAGAATAATGTTCTGGCCCAAGGCCAGTTCCTCCTAAAGTTATAGGCTCGCTATCTCTCGCCAGATAAAAATAACGACAACTAAATGGCACGAAAGGTCTTAATATTGA
Source organism: Paralithodes platypus (assembly GCA_032716605.1). NCBI lineage: Eukaryota > Metazoa > Arthropoda > Malacostraca > Decapoda > Lithodidae > Paralithodes > Paralithodes platypus. The sequence goes on from CM064525.1 coordinate 57,351,010, forward strand.
CAACAAAATGGGGCAAAAGGTCTTAAAATCGCCAAACAAAAGGGCCGAACGTCTTACAATCTGGAAACGAATGAGGCTAAACATGAGGGAGAAAGGAGGTGAGAAAAACCCACCACCACCCTTAAGCAACGGATCACACAAGACCCGCCTGTGTGAGCACGCCCATTATACCCTGTTCGTTGTTAGGTGGTCAATTTATTCATTCATGTTGTTATTTTTAAGTAATATATTTATTCTTTCTAGTTTCCTCGCTAGACCTCCATCAAGCTTAAAAGAATACCCCTAGACCCCCTTTCAAAATTTATTTCTACATTTTTCGGCATAAAAAATTCACGGCCGAAGCCCGGTTCCTCCCCTCTAAACCACTGTTTGGACACTTGATCCTCAGTGTTTTGGAGGACAAGCAGCGTAGAAGGGTCACTAGACCTGTTGTTGCTTGATTTCCTTTGTACTCCTTTGTACTCCTTTGTGCAAGACTTCCCAGCTCGATGAGATATATATGACTTTGTAATGTTTGTATTTCGCAACACAATCTTGGCAATAACCGAGAGTAAACAAAAAAAGAGACATGGCAATTTATCGCCAGCTGGAAAACAAAATAAATAAATAGAATAAAATGGAATAAAATAGAAAATAAAAATAAAAATAGGAAAAAATGGGGCTTGGGCCTGAACATATAGATAGATAGATAGATATATAGATAGATAGATAGATAGATAGATAGAAGACTCCCATCCCCGGCTCTTTAGAAGGTCAGACTAACACACCGACAATTATTATGTTCTCTCCACCAACCAACCTTACTCCTAAACTCGATTAATGAAATTAACAAACACATGTGGCAGTTCGGGTATTCGAACCCAGGACGCTCACACCGAAAATCAACACACTTATGCATTGGGCCACGAAGACAGTTAAAGAATGCTGCACAAGCCTACGATTTATTATGCAGTTTCGAATCCTGCATACCAATCTTAGCATGTACATTCATTCCAACTGCACTATCGGAGGCTGTGATTAGGTGAATGGAAATATCTAATTAATATAACAGGGTGGCGCATAATTAGGTCACCCTGTTTAGGCTTCTATAATGGGAAGGTTTTGGTTAATTCTGGACACCCTTTCCGCCCATGTTTAAAACCATTATTTTCGAGATTTGAAGATGTTCGCCCCAATAGTTTGGTGATTTGAAGATGTTCGCCCCATTATTTTCGAGATTTGAAGATGTTCGCCCCATTGGTTTGGTGATTTTAAAACCCTTTGTGCTATATAGGTGTCATTTCTTTTCATGGCGAGTGATAGCGACACTGTTAATACAGGAAGAATCGGCATTCGGCCAGGACATTTTTCTATTGAAAAGTGTACAAATTCATCTAGAAAAGGGGGAGGGGGGGTCTTGTCTTGCCCCTTTTATATTATTTTATATTATTATTATTATTATTATTATTATTATTATTATTATTATTATTATTATTATTATCATTATTATTATTATCATTATTATTATCATTATCATTATTATTATTATCATCATCATCATCATCATCATCATCATCATCATCATCATCATCATCATCATCATCATCATCATCATCATCATCATCATCCATCATCATCATCATCATCATCATCATCATCATCATCATCATCATCATCATCATCATCATCATCATCATCATCATCATCAGCATCATCATCATCATCATCATCATCATCATCATCATCATCATCATCAGCATCATCATCATCATCATCATCATCATTCATCATCATCATCATCATCATCATCATCATCATCATCATCATCATCATCATCATCATTCATCATCATCATCATCATCATCATCATTATTATTATTATCATTATTATTATTATTATTATTATTATCATTTTTTTTTTTTTTTTTTTTTTTTTTTTTTTTTTTTTTTGTTTTTTTTTTTTTTAACTTGATCGATGTCTAGGGAGCAAAATATACCCTCCCCCTAAGTCAACTGGATAACAAAACAAAAATAAATAAATAAATATATAAATAAAACAAATGAATCAATTTAAATATAACATGAAATCTGGACCCCCCTAGTACATTCCATCGGCAGTGCCCCTCATCAAGTGTGGTACATGTGCGTTTGTAAATGAATAACTTTATTTTATCCCCCCCCCTCCGTTACTAACCCATCTGTCCCCTACTAACTTCCTAATCCTGCCACGGACATTAGTTCCAGGGCAGTAATTCCCTTTCCAATGTTCCCTTACCCACTCTAAACCACTGTTTGGACACTTGATCCTCAGTGTTTTGGAGGACAAGCAACCTAGAAGGGTCACTAGAGCTGTTGTTGCTTGATTTCCTTTGTACTCCTTTGTACCGGGTAATCAATTCCCGTGTCCAGAGTTTCTATTTCTAGCGCTATTATGGCCACCATCAATGTTGGTGCTGTATTATGGCCACCATCAATGTTGGTGCTGTATTATGGCCACCATCAATGTTGGTGCTGTATTGAACTCTATTCCAATATTGATATAGCAGATTCCAGTGCTATTTTTTTCTGTCTGATTTGTTAAGGGGGCCCACTTCGTTTCTCTCTCTCTCTCTCTCTCTCTCTCGCTCTCGCTCTCTCTCTCTCTCTCTCTGGGTTGTATCCATTCGGCCCCATCCAGCCTACTGTTTTAAGACGTTTATCCCCATCCAGGTGTCGAAGAAATCGACGGAGACATTTTTCTATCGAAAAATGTACAAAATTAGCCTACTGTCAAAAAAACATGTTTTTAAATATGTTGGCTCGCGGCCGCTCGCCAGGAAAAAATCGACACCTGGATGGGGATAAACGTCTTAAAACAGTAGGCTGAATGGGGCCGAATGGATACAACATGGAGAGAGAGAGAGAGAAAAAGAAAAACGAGACATTGCCATGTCTAGATGTTGCCTGACTACCTCAATTGATTACTTAAGGGGAGGTCTCCACTTGAGGGATTTTTTTCTTGACCCCTTTCTCCCTCATGTTTAGCCCCATTGCTTTTGATATTATAAAACGTTTGCCCCATTAGTTTAGCGATTTTAAGAACTTTCACCCCATATTAAGACCTTTCGTGCAATTCAGGTGACGATTTTATCCTGGCGAGCGATAGCGCTCTGTAATTTAAGAGGAACCGGCCTTCGGCTGGGACATTTTTCTACCGAAAAATGTACAAATTTATCTTGAAAGGGACTCAAGGGGGTGTAATTTTAAGCTTTATGGAGGTCTAGGGAACAAACTAAATACCTCCCCTTAAGCGATCATTATAGTATTCCGACGCTTCATAAAATACTCTAAATGCAGCAGAAATAATACAATACACTGTGATCAATCTCTCTCTCTCTCTCTCTCTCTCTCCTCCGCACTTCTTACTACTCCTCGATCAGTTCCTCATTCCCAATAGAGACCCTATAGTAACAGAGATCGGCCAACCTCCGCCATCTTGGTACCACTGGTGTCATTAGCCTCTGTTTGTGCGCACCCACATTATGTCCATACCCATAATACAAGTGAGGCAATTCTGGCACAAGGTATATAGTTTGGTCTTTAGATCTAAATTCTACAAGATAAAACATATATATATATATATATATATATATATATATATATATATATATATATATATATATATATATATTGTGTGTGTATTTAGGAGACAGAAGGCAGGTTGCCATTAACGAGTGTCTCCCCCAAAGCCAAAAGAGTGACAGAGCCAAATTCAAGGGACGTTGGGGTCAAAATGCCTGGATACACGAAGTTTAAAGCAGTTTAAGTCGTAGGATTAAGGAAAGATTGATTGAGAGGGAGTTTGATGATTATGGCACCAAAATGGCGTCCCATGAACCAGGTAGCCGTTCATTCTCACACAGCAGATCTTTACTCTTCTTACAAGTCCTCGATCAGCCCATCATCCTCCCAAGTCCTAGCTCAGCCGGCGTCAGGAGTCTCACAATAAGAGATTTACTGGGGCGGACAAAACAGAGGAGAGATTGGTTTATTATCACTCTCTGCTGGTGGTGGTGGTGGTGGTGATGATAGTGGTGATGATGGCGGTGATGATGGTGGTAGTGATGGATTTACTGGGGCGGACAAAACAGAGGAGAGATTGGTTTATTATCACTCTCTACTGGTGGTGGTGGTGGTGGTGGTGATGCTAGTGGTGATGGTGATGTATTGGCAGTGATAATATGATAGTGGTGATGATGGTGAAGATAGGTGTGATGATAAAGAAGAAGCTAATGATGACAGTGCAAGTAGTGGTGATAGGCTAATTAATACGGTACGGAGATAATAATGGTGTTAAAGAAATTACAAATTACTTAACAGAATCTAACCACATAATAGAACGGAAAGACAGTGTGAAAGACCTTGGGGTATTAATGTCTGAAAATATGGGTTTCAAAGTACATAACCAGGTCAAAGTGGCGGCTGCGAAACGTCTAACGGGTTGGATTCTGCGTACTTTTAAAACACGCGGTGAATTGCCTATGATAACGCTCTTCAAATCTCTAGTGCTACCGCGGCTTGAATACTGTAGCGTATTAACATCCCCATACAAAGCAGGTGAAATAAATGACGTAGAGAGTGTACAAAGAAATTTCACAACAACAACAACAACGTTGGTGGTAATGATGAATAGTTATGTCTTCAGAATAATATATACGGTACTGAAGGAATGTCTGGGTATGGGAAGGTTATTATTAAGAGGGGTCACCTGTTTTTGTTCTGTCCTTTTCTCTCTTTCTCTGGCTTGTATCCATTCGGCCCCATTCAACCAACTATTTTAAGACGTTTATCCCCATCTAGGTGTCGATTTCTTCCTGGCGAGCGATAGCGAGCCCGCATTATATGAAGAAATCCGGCTTCGCCGGAGACATTTTTCTATCGAAAAATGTACAAATTTAGCCTGCTGTCTAACAACAAATAAAAATATGCTGGCTCGCTACCGCTCACCAGTAAGAAATTGACACCTGGATGGGGATACACGTTTTAAAACAGTAGGCTGAATGGGGCCAAATGGATACAAGCCAGAGAAAGATAGAAAAGGACAGAACAAAAACAGGCCACCCCTCTTAAGGGAGCCCACCTCGCTTGTTTTTATCTTTCTCTCCTTTTCTCTCTTTCCCTGGCTTGTATTCATTCGGCCCCATTCAGCCAACTGTTTATCCCCATCCAGGTGTCAATATTTTCCTGGTGAGCGGTAGCGAGCCAGCATATATATATTTTTGTTTTTGACAGCAAGCTAAATTTGTAAATTTTTCGATAGCAAAAATGTCTCCGGCAAAGCTAGATTTCTCCATACAATGCTGGCTCGCTATCGCTCGCCAGGAAGATATCGACACCTGGATGGGGATAAACGTCTTAAAACAGTTGGCTGAATGGGGCCGGATTGATACAAGCCAGAGAGAGAGGGAGAAAAAGAGATACAAAAAGCGAGGTGGGCCCCCCATAATAGAAGATGAGTAAGTGTAATGTGTGATGATGGTGATGATTACGATTATTATTATTATTATTATTATTATTATTATATCGATTATTATTATTATTATTATTATATCGATTATTATTATTATTATTATTATTATTATTATTATTAACATTATATTTGTATTATTATTATTATTATTATTATTATTATATTTGTATTATTATTATTATTATTATTATTATTATTATTATTAATATTTGTATTATTATTATTATTATTATTTTTATTATTAATATTTTTATTATTATTATTATTATTATTATTATTTTTATTATTATTATTATTATTTTTCATTAATATTTGTATTATTATTATTTATTATTATTATTATTTTTATTATTAATATTTGTATTATTATTATTATTATTATTATTTTTATTATTATTTTTATTATTAATATTTGTATTATTATTATTATTATTATTTTTATTATTATTATTATTTATTTTTATTTTATTTTGATGATATCGATGATGATTATTTTATAATTTACGAAAAATGTAATTTACGATTATAATCGTTACAAAATGGTTATGAAAAGGAAGGACAAGTACCTATATCTACCTGTCTAACTAAGCTAATTATGTACACACACACACACACACACACACACACACACACACACACACACACACGAACGCGTGTGTGTGTTATTTTGGAGGACTCTGCTTTCGGCCGGCACATTCTCCTACCGAAAAATGTACGAATTTATCTCGAAGTGGGATCTTGATAATTGATGAAGCTTGATGGAGGTGTGGGCAGGAAACTATAATAATAATAATATATAAATAAACCAATAAATAACAAAATAAACCAATAAATAACAAAATAAACCAATAAATAACATAAATAAACCAATAAATAAACCAATAAATAAACCAAAAATAAACCAATAAATAAACCAATAAATAAACCAATAAATAAACCAAAAATAAACCAATAAATAAACCAATAAATAAACCCTGACCTTTAAGGCGGGTGACCTGTTTTGGTTCGGTCCTTTTCTATCTTTCTCTGGCTTGTATCCATTTGGCCCCATTCAGCCTACTGTTTTAAGACGTTTATGCCCATCCAGGTGTCAATTGTTTACTGGTGAGCGGTAGCGAGCCAGCACATTTTTATTTATTTTTTGACAGCAGGGTAAATTTGTAAATTTTTCGATAGAAAAATGTCTCTTTCTTCATATAATGCTGGCTCGCTATCGCTCGCCAGGATGAAATCGACACCTAAGATGGGGATAAACGTCTTAAAATAGTGGGCTGAATGGGGCCGAATGGATACAAGCCAGAGAAAGAGAGAAAAGGACAGAAATAACAAAAAGCAGGTCACCCCACCCCCCTTAAGCAGGTCACCCCCCCCCCCCCCTTAAGCAGGTCCCCCCCCCCCCCCCCCCCTTAAGCAGGTCACCCCCCCCCCCCCCCATAAATTAAACTACGACAAAAAAGCTTTCCCAACAAGTGAAACATGACGGGTCGCGGACTTTCAAGTAACCGATGGAATGGAATAGATTAAATGCGGCTTGTAAAAATTAAGGATGGCAAAATCGCGGGTTTGATCGGTAACAAAAGTGGTATCCAATAACGCGATATTTTGTGCCCGCCAAATTGACTCAGCCCGATAACTATAGAGGGTTCAAACTTTTAAGGGGAAGCAGTTGGTTTTTCGAGTCCTCCTCCTCCTCCCTCATGTTTAGCCCTATTAGTTATGAGATTTCAAGACATTTGCCCCATTAGTATGGCGATTTTCAGACCTTTTGCCCCATTTCTTTGCCAATATTTAGACCTGTCGTGCCATTTAGGTGTCAATTTTTTCCTGGTGAGCGATAGCGAGCCTGTATTTGAAGAAGGATCGGCCTTTGGCCGGGAAATTTTTCTACCGAAAAATGTACAAATTATATCTAAGGGTGGTCTTGTAGGTGTTTTTTTAAAGTTTGATAGAGGTTTGGAGAGCAAACTAAACCCCCTCCTTAAACCATTGAGCCGAACCAGTAAATTATGCTGCACAAAACCGTCTGGGCTCCCTTAACTGTCAAAAACTGTTAACGCTGCTGCCTTTCTTTACTTTGCTATCAGGGCGTCAAACGAAGGCAGAGTCCAGTATTATTATTAGTTTAAGGGGAGGTATTTAGTTTGTTCCCTAGACCTCCATCAACCTGTTAAGGGGAGGTATTTAGTTTGTTCCCTAGACCTCCATCAACCTGTTAAGGGGAGGTATTTAGTTTGTTCCCTAGACCTCCATCAACCTGTTAAGGGGAGGTATTTAGTTTGTTCCCTAGACCTCCATCAACCTGTTAAGGGGAGGTATTTAGTTTGTTCCCTACGTTTTCATCAAGCTTAAATTACACCCCCTAGACCCCCTTTCAAAATAAATTTGTACATATTTCGGTAGAAAAATTTCCCGGCCGGAGGCCGGTTGCTCTTAAATTACAGGCTCGCTATCGCTCGCCAGGAAAAGAATGGCACGGAAGGTCTTAAAATTGACAGAAATGGGGCAAAATGTCTTAAAATGTCAAAACTACTAGGGCGAAGGTCTTAAAATCTCAAAATCAATGGGGCTAAACACGAGGGAGAAACGGGTCCAGAAAAAAATCCCTCAAGTGGAAATCTCCCCTTAACCCCTTCAGCACCATGACGCCTCTTTACCTCTGCTTTATTGGTCGACGAATGTAATAGTTTCTTAAGTGTCCTCCCTAGACCTCCAGCATGCTTGTGGTAACACCCCCAAGATCCCCCTTCTAGACAAATTTTTACATTCTTCGGTAGAAAAATGTCCCGATTGCTCATAAATTACAGGCTCGCTATTGCTCGCCAGCCAAAAAAAAAAAAAGAAAAAAAAAGAAAATCGTAAATGGCTCGAAAGCTCTTGTTTTTATAGACAAAGAAATGGGTCGAAAAGTCTTAAGATCGCCAAATTAAGGTGCCGAATGTCTGAAAATCTGAATTTAGTGGGGCTAAACATGAGGGAGAAGGGGGCCAGAGAATCCAACCATCTCCCCCCCCCCCCCCTAAGGGATGCCAAATAAAAAGCAATGAAAAACAGAAAATCGCTAGAATAATGCCACAATCACTAGAGCATCACTCTGAAATGGCCCAAATCACCTAAAATCGCTAGATGTAATAATTTGCCTCTAGATCGAAGTAAATCCTTCTAGATCTAGCGGGGAAGTAGCTAAATCCTTCTAGATCTAGCGGGGAAGTAGCTAAATCCTTCTAGATCTAGCGGGGAAGTAGCTAAATCCTTCTAGATCTAGCGGGGAAGTAGCTAAATCCTTCTAGATCTAGCGGGGAAGTAGCTAAATCCTTCTAGATCTAGCGGGGAAGTAGCTAAATCCTTCTAGATCTAGCGGGGAAGTAGCTAAATCCTTCTAGATCTAGCGGGGAAGTAGCTAAATCCTTCTAGATCTAGCGGGGAAGTAGCTAAATCCTTCTAGATCTAGTTCGGTGGTCGCTAAATCCTTCTAGATCTAGCGGGGAAGTAGCTAAATCCTTCTAGATCTAGCGGGGAAGTAGCTAAATCCTTCTAGATCTAGCGGGCAAGTAGCTAAATTGGCAACACTATCTCTCTCTCTCTCCCCTTAAGGGGAGATGGTTCACTTTTTGGGCGATTTTTGCATGTATTAATTATTTTTCTAGTTTCCTCCATCAAATAATAAAAACCAAATATCCGTTAGATCCCCCTTCTAGATTAATTTGTACATTTTTCGGTAGAAAAAGTCCCGGCCGAAGGCCGATTCTTCCAACATTACAGGCTCACTATCGTTCGCCAGGGAAAACATCGACACCTAAATAGCACGAAAGGTCTAAATATTGACAAAGAAATGGAGCGAAAGGTCTTAAAATCGACTAACTAATGGGGCAAACATCTTAACATCTGAAAAGTAATGGGGCTAAGTATGAGGGAGAAAGTTGTCCAGAAAACCGGGCCATCCCCCCTTAAGTTGACACAGTGGGTGGCATAATAAACCGGGCCATCCCCCCTTAAGTTGACACAGTGGGTGGCATAATACCCCCCCCTTAAGTTGACACAGTGGGTGGCATAATAAACGGGCCATCCCCCCCTTAAGTTGACACAGTGGGTGCATAATAAACCGGGCCATCCCCCCTTAAGTTGACACAGTGGGTGGCATAATAAACCGGGCCATCCCCCCTTAAGTTGACACAGTGGGTGGCATAATAAACCGGGCCATCCCCCCTTAAGTTGACACAGTGGGTGGCATAATAAACCGGGCCATCCCCCCTTAAGTTGACACAGTGGGTTGGCATAATAAACCGGGCCATCCCCCCTTAAGTTGACACAGTGGGTGGCATAATAAACCGGGCCATCCCCCCTTAAGTTGACACAGTGGGTGGCATATTAAAACCGGGCCATCCCCCCTTAAGTTGACACAGTGGGTGGCATAATAAACCGGGCCATCCCCCCTTAAGTTGACACAGTGGGTGGCATATTAAACCGGGCCATCCCCCCTTAAGTTGACACAGTGGGTGGCATAATAAACCGGGCCATCCCCCCTTAAGTTGACACAGTGGGTGGCATAACAAAGATAATGAATGCCGCACTTACAGAGTTATGGCCGTCTTTGTCTGGCCCCAGGGGAGAGAACACTTGGGGTGCAGAGATTCATACTATACATTTATCTACACGCAAACAGTCACAGCCATATATTTTGCATCTCTCTCTCTCTCTCTCTCTTTTTTTTTCCTCTCTCTCTCTCTCTCTCTCTCTCTCTCTCTCTCTCTCTCTCTCTCTCTCTCTCTCTCTCTCTCTCTCTCTCTCTCTCTCTCTCTCTCTCTCTCTCTCTCTCTCTCTCTCTCTCTCTCTCTCTCTCTTTTTGTTATCTATCTATATCTATCTCTCTCTCTCTTTTTTTATCTCTCTCTCTCTGTATATATATACTGTATATATATATATATATATATATATATATATATATATATATATATATATATATATAATAAATTATAGATACCAAAATAACAAAGGAAAGCGAATATATAGAATATACACTAAAACTCTCCAAACCTCCCCGTGATATAAATGTGTTGGTCCAGGGGGGGGGGGGAGAGAGAGAGAGAGAGAGATTACTAACACATGTAATTTAATGGGGTATAGGTAAAGCAGATATTATTGAACTTTCTATCACCTCAATGACTCACGTTGAAATTTATAACACGTAGGGGAGGAATGGGAACACAAAGGAGAGTGACTAAAACGGGGGCAGAGGTGCATGAGGGCGATTCATTCGTGGCCACTCCTTCGAGGGTAATGTCTTCTGGCAATAGATAGATACCGTAGATAGACTAATCGTAATAATGAATACAATACAATACAATATCATATTAAGCATAATGTGAGGGATAACCAAACTACAATTTATATAACTTAAAATTAAAATGTAAAACTTGCAAACTAAACAAACCAAAATTGGGACAAGGACAATATAAAGTCAAATTATCAAAATCGCTATGTGGAAACAACGCTTACTAAAATGACAATTATTAAATAAAAGAACACAATCCACCACATAGGGTGTAAGATACAGAAAGATCGAGTGATGACATTCAGGTAAGTGATATTAAAGGAACACCCCCGTTCTTAAAATGAATCCTCCATTACAAACCCCAATGCACGAGAATAAACTAATGAAAGCATATGATCCTCCCGGGATTCGAACTCGGGACACCACATCCAGAACATAAGCATCTAATCCATTACACCACCAACACAGTTAAGGGGAGATTTCCACTTGAGGGATTTTTTTCTTGACTCCTTTCTCCCTCATGTTTAGCCCCATTGTTTTTCTATTTTTAAGACGCGTGCCCCATTATTTTGACGATTTTAAGAACTTTCAAACCATTTCTGTCAATTTTAAGACATTTCGTGCCATTTAGGTGTCGATTTTAAGTAATTTAGGTGTAATTTAAGAGGAACCGGCTTTCAGCCGGGACATTTTTCTACCGAAAAATGTACAAATTTATCTTGAAAGGGGCTCAAGGGGGTGTAATCTTAAGCTTGCAGGATATCTAGAGACCAAACTAAAAACCTCCCCTTAAAGGTTGAGTACACGATCACTATTAATATCCATTTTCGAATTCCTGATATTACTCTAATGATATACTTAGACCCAGCTGCGTTATGGCATAACGTAATGTTTTAATGAGGGAGAATAACACTGAATAGGCCCAAGGTCACTAAGGACCGGCCAAGCTAGACATTAGCTCCTGAACCTATAGCTATTAAGGGGAGGTTTTTAGTTTGGTCTCTAGATATCCACCAAGCTTAAGATTACACCCCCTTGAGCCCCTTTAAAGATAAATTTTTACATTTTTCGGTAGAAAAATGTCCCAGCTGAAAGCCGGTTCCTCTTAAATTACAGGCTCGCTATCGCTCGCCAGGATAAAATCGACACCTAAATTGCACGAAAGGTCTTAAAATTGACAGAAATGGGTTGAAAGGTTTTAAAATCATCAAAATAATGGGGCGAACGTCTTAAAATTAGAAAAGCAATGGGGCTAAACATGAGGGAGAAAGGAGTCAAGAAAAAACTCCCTCAAGTGGATATCTCCCCTTAAGGAACATCAATCCTCCATTACAAAACCCAATATACCAAAAAAAAAAATATATATATATGAAAGGAACCAATGGTAAACAAAAACTGTTAAAATAATAGAGCAAATATACCGGTAAATAAAAGTCTATATGCAATTGGAAAGATGCAGAAGACACATTAACAGGTAAAATAAAGTGTTAAAGAATGAAGGGATGATGACGGCGTCTCTGAAGGATCAGGTATTAACGAGGAAGATGAAGCAGTTATCGATTATCGCTTTAATTCACACGGGCCAAAAGTGCAAGAGTGGGGAAGAGTCGGGGGAGAGTTACAAGGAGTTGGCCAGATACACAGACCGCACAGCCGTTGCGGTCCCTACTAGGTGGTCCGGCCTTAACCCCTTCTGTACCGGCGTGGTTTCTTTAACTTTATTCTGGCTTCATTTACACGATTTTATGAAGCTTAGGAAGGATGGTAGCTAAACGAAATAATTGAGAGTGTCTGTAGTCTTTTTAAATTGGTAGATATCCTTCCTAAGCTGAATAAAATCATCTAATAGTTGCAAGACTATAATGAAAATGATGTCGTCGGTACAGAAAGGCTTAATACTACTAGTCAGGGACATTTTATAGTTAGAAGAATAGGACATCAAAGTAGAAGGCTCTCTCCCCACCCTCCGGACCGTCAAATAGGATGAAGTGTAAGCTTGTGGGTTAGGAGATGCTCACAAGGGAAGTTTATGTACAGTAGAGTATAACAAGAAATGAGTCTGGAAGGGAATTTACGGTACCTACTGATTAACTCATATTTTAATCCAATCTCCATCAGATGATCCTCCAGTCTTTTTTTGAACGTATCAGTTGAATTACTATTGACCAGAGAGAGTGAGTGAGTGAGGGGGGGAGGGGGGGTAAGAGGTAGAGGAGGGAGTGGGGAGGAGGAGTGGCATAGGAACTTAGGAGAGTGAGAGAGAGGGGGTATGAGGTGGGAGGGAGTAGGGAGGAGTGTGTTAGAAACTTATGAGGAAAGAGAGAGAGAGCGAGAGCGAGTGGGGGGTGGGGTAGTACGAGGTGGGAGGGAGTAGGGAGGAGTGTGTTAGAAACTTAGGGGAGAGAGAGAGAGAGAGAGAGAGAGCGCGAAGGTGAGACAGTGAGCTTTAACATTGAAAGAATAATTAGATAGAACAGAAAAGAAAATGGAGAAACTACTTCCCTCACCCTAATACATTACGTAAGGGTAAACTGCAGAGAGTACAAAGGAAATCAAGCAACAACAGTCCTAGTGACCCCTCTAGGCTGCTTGTCCTCCAAAACACTGAGGGTCAAGTGTCCAAACAGTGATTTAGAGTGGGTAAGGGAAAATTGGAAAGGGAACTACTGCCCTGGAACTAATGTCCGTGGCAGGATTAGGAAGTTAGTAGGGGACAGATGGGTTAGTAATATAACACAGTTTTAAGTGATCTTTCGTATATTTGGGAAAAAGAGAGTAACGTCTTAGTAATATATATACGCAATAATCCTTGATGAATCTGAGGGGGGAATAAAATAAAGTTATTCATTTACAAACGCAGTCAGATGCGGGTTTGATGCGAGATATTTGTCTAGGCGGAGTTTAAAAGAATCAACGGTGCTGCAGGCTATAAAGTTTCGGGGAAGCCCATTCCACAAGTTGACAACTCGATTGAAGATTTTTTTTTTTTAGATTCGTGAGAGTTAAAAGATTTACCAATAATTTTGCAACCGTTTCCCCGTGTGTAATTAGATTGGTCGATAGTGAAGTACTTACTACAGTTCATATTGTCGACGCCTTTGATGATTTTGAACAGTTGAATTAAGTCGCCTCTTGATCTGCGCTGGGTTAAAGGAAATATATTTAATTCTCCAAGACGCTCCTCGTATGGTTTGTCTTTTAGGCTAGGTATCATTTTGGTAACTCTACGTTGAACTCGTTCTAGCTTGTTTTTATCTTTTTGGTAATAAGGGCACCAGGATTGAACGCAGTATTCCAGAAGAGGGCGGACTAAGGAATTGTAAAGAGAGAGAGAGAGAGAGAGAGAGAGAGAGAGAGAGAGAGAGTTAAGAGTTACGGGGACTAGTTAGTATCTCATAGATGTTGAGGAACATTCTAGGTGGGCAAAACTGCAAGAGTGGATAGGAGATGGAGTAGGCCCTACTGTATAGTGTGTGTGTGTGTGGGTTTTTTGTATTTATTTATTTATTTATTTTTTGCCAGACGCCGTAATTCCCCAGAAGGGGTTCCGGCCATGAAGATTAAGGGGAGGTCTCCACTTGAGGGATTGTTTTCTTGACCCCTTTCTCCCTCATGTTTAGCCCCATTGCTTTTGATATTATAAAACGTTTGCCCTATTAGTTTAGCGATTTTAAGAACTTTCACCCCATATTAAGACCTTTCGTGCAATTCAGGTGTCTAGTTTATCCTGGCGAGCGATAGCGAGCCTGTAATTTAAGAGGAATCGGCCTTCGGCCGGGACATTTTTTTACCGAAAAATGTACAAATTTATCTTGAAAGGGACTCGAGGGGGTGTGATTTTAAGGTTGATGGAGGTCTAGGGAACAAACTAAATACCTCCCCTTAAGCGTTTGTCACGAATTGCTAGGTCAAGTTGCCCGGGCTTGACATCTACCAATATCATGTTGATGAGAAGATCCGATCCGCCGATCCTTTGGTCAGCAGCCGAAGCTCTACTGACTATGCCACGGTAGAGTTTAGTTACAAGTAGCTATAGTCCGTCTCATCTCAGCTTACGGTAAATTGAATCCCTTAGTAACTATTTTCTCGATACTTAACCCTTTCAAGCTCCAATTCGCGTTTCTGTTCTGTTTTCTGGCTACTATTAGACGATTTTATTCAGATTAGTAACGGTATACGGAAGTCAAAGGGTTGATGGAGATAGTATTTACCCTTTTCATACCCACAGATCCTTCCTAAGCTGCATATAATGGTATAATGATAGCCAACATAAACTGCTAAACGCGTCAGAGCTTCAAGGGGTTAATGGAAGCAATTATGAGACTACAATGTCTGCATCATATTAAGACCAGGTTTATACAGTTACTACAGGTACCGTATTCATTACACAATCTTCTACGTAATGGTGCTGAAGGGGTTAAGGGGAGGTATTTAGTTTGTTCCCTAGACCTCCATCAACCTTAAAATTACACCCCCTCGAGTCCCTTCCAAGATAAATTTGTAAATTTTTCGGTAGAAAAATTTCCCGGCCGAAGGCCGGTTCCTCTTAAATTACAGGCTCGCTATCGCTCGCCAGGATAAAATAGTCACCTGCATTGCACGAAAGGTCTTAATATGGGGTGAAAGTTTTAAAATCGCTAAACTAATGGGGCAAACGTTTTATAATATCAAAAGCAATGGGGCATGAGGGAGAAAGGGGTCCAGAAAAAAATCCCTCAAGTGGATATCTCCCCTTAAAGGCTTCACAATTTTATCTGGGAAACCCCCGAAGCCTTTGCCATTGATGGGTTTAGTATCCAGGTAGAATATTATATCTGGGTTCCTCTCCTACAGGCTCGGCTGATTGGAAACATGCAATCCGAGTCTATGGCTTATTTTATGGTCGGTTTATGTTTATAGAGAGGAGAACAAGAAGGAGATGAGAACAGAAAGAACACACATAACAAAGCCACTCCAACAGCTTCCTCTCTCTCCAACACCCCTTCTCCCCTCTCTACACGCTTCAGAAAAATAGGAAAAGTAGAATGTAAATATGAGGTGCCGTTGTAAAGGCTTATCCCTCAATACCTTCACCTGACCTGACAATAAGATGTTCTAGTGTTTAGGAACTACGAAAAACCTAAACAAATAGAAACACAATAATACATGACACAATAAAACCTAGACCAATAGAAACACAATAATACATGACACAATAAAACCTAGACCAATAGAAACACAATAATACATGACACAATAAAACCTAGACCAATAGAAACCAATATACATGACACAATAAAACCTAGACCAATAGAAACACAATAATACATGACACAATAAAACCTAAACAAATAGAAACATAATAATACATGACACAATAAAACCTAGACCAATAGAAACACAATAATACATGACACAATAAAACCTAAACACATAGAAACACAATAATACATGACACAATAAAAACAATGAGAAAGAACACAAAACAAAATGAAAGTTACGAAGACCATAAACAGAAAAATGTTTAGGCCAAAGGCCGGTTCTCTCTAAAATTACAGGCTCGCTGTCGCTCGACAGGAAGAAATCGACACCTAAATGACACGAAAGGTCTTAATATTGGGAAAGAAATGGGGTCAAATGTCTGAAAATCGCCAAACTAATGGGGCGAATGTCTTGAGATCTCAAAACTAATAGGGAGGAGGAGGACTCGAAAAACAAACTCTCTCCCCTCAACAACAGGTTAGAAGAGTGTGCGTCGATAAATTGGTGGGAGGCCCATGAAGGAATACACGCTATAGCCTTTTAACAACATGGGTACCTGTACTGTATATGAACATGGACAGTCACACTAAACATAATGGTTTCCTATGTCATTAATTTGTACTCTGATTATCTCGTTAGGTATATGCATATCCTGAACAGCCAGGAGTATATTTTGAGTTTAGCCAAAGGATGTATTTTATTTGAAGTCATGAAGACCCCCTTCAAGTTATTGGGGTATATATATATATATATATATATATATATATATTTTTTTTTTACCAGTGGATTTGGATATCTCTCTCTGTCTCACTAACACACACGCACACACACACTTACTCACTCTCACTCTCACCCACAAAAAACCTTCTTCCCCCCAATATGTTAGATGGTCTCCCGCTATCGATCGCCAGTCCCCCCTCCCTCGACTGGCCGGAATTTACCAACTTTACGGGTCTGTCCCATGGGGCTCGTCCTCCTCAGCCTTATGGAGAGAGAGAGAGAGAGAGAGAGAGAGAGAGAGAGAGAGAGAGAGAGAGAGAGAGATTAGAGAGAGAGAGAGGGAGAGAGGAGAGGAGAGAGAGAGGAGAGAGAGAGAGATCGAGAGAGAAAGAGAAGAGAGAGAGAGAGAGAGAGAGAGAGATAGAGAGAGAGAGAGAGAGAGAGAGAGAGAGAGAGAGAGAGAGAGAGAGAGAGAGAGAGAGAGAGAGAGAGAGAGAGAGAGAGAGAGAGGGCGAGAGAGAGAGAGAGAGAGAGAGAGCAAGAGAGAGAGATAGAGAGAGAGAGAGAGAGAGAGAGAGAGAGATAGAGAGAGAGAGAGATTCGAGAGAGAGAGAGAGAGAGAGCATAGAGAGAGAGAGAGAGAGAGAGAGAGAGAGAGAGAGAGAGAGAGAGAGAGAGAGAGAGAGAGAGAGAGAGAGAGAGAGAGTATTATAGTCCAGTAAGCTCACTGTCATACCTGCTCAACACTATAATATACACTTGTATTTAATTATTTATGTACTAAATATAAACTAGGCCTAATTATAACTTTTGTATAAAGTTAGGTACAGGTAAGACAGAACCTACAGTATACAGGTATATATATGGGAAAGTTTACACATATATTAAAGTCCATTCAAGATATCTATCTCTCTCTCTGTATATATAAGAACTAACACAACAACAACTACTACTACTACTACCACCACCATAACAACTACTACTACCACTACCACCGTAACAACTACTACTACCACTACCACTACCACCGTAACAACTACTACTACTACAACTACTACTACTACTACTACCATAACAACTACTACTACCACTACCACCGTAACAACTACTACTACTACAACTACTACTACTACTACCACCACCGTAACAACTACTACTTCTAGGAATACTAATACTAATGCTAATCTATACAAAGGCAGCGTTACCAAAATTTGCCACGTTAGCTTGAATGGCCTTCATTGTTAACTCTATGTATGTACATTCCACTCGTTAGTTGCATGTGGCATATATTGATCAAATTATTTGTTGTCAAAAGAAACTGAGAGCTTGTGTGTACATGCTTAGATTGATATGCACGATTCGAAGTTGCATAATAAATCGTAGGCAGTGTCCACCATTCTTTAACTGTCTTCGTGGCGCAATGCATAAGGTGTTGATTTTCGGTGTGAGCGTCCTGGGTTCGAATCCACGGACTGCCACATGTGTGCGTTAAATTTCATTAATCGATTTTAGGAGTAGAGTAGGTTGTTGGATTGAACATAATAATATCAATCTACTAAGGGGGAGTGAGTTTATTTTTTATTATTTTTGTACCCCCTTCTCCCTTATGTTTGTCCCCATTGGTTTTGATATTTTAAGACGTTCGTTCCATTAGTTTTAGGAGGAATCGGCTTTCGGCCGGGATATTTCTCTACCGAAAAATTTACAAATTTATCTCGAAGGAGGGGTCCACATTTGTTTTTTCCTAATATTGATGGAAATTTAGTGAGGAAACTAAAATATATATATATATATATAAATACATAAATAAACCAAACAATACAGCCTAACCCCTTAATAGACCAAACCATATAGCCTAACCCCTTAATAGACCAAACAATATAGCCTAACCCCTTAATAGACCAAACAATATAGCCTAACCCCTTAATAGACCACACAATATAGCCTAACCCCTTAATAGACCAAACAATATAGCCTAACCCCTTAATAGACCAAACAATATAGCCTAACCCCTTAATAGACCAAACAATATAGCCTAACCCCTTAATAGACCAAACCAATATAGCCTAACCCCTTAATAGACCAATCAATATACCCTATCCCCTTAATAGACCAAACAATATAGCCTAACCCCTTAATAGACCAAACAATATAGCCTAACCCCTTAATAGACCAAACAATATAGCCTAACCCCTTAATAGACCAAACATATAGCCTAACCCCTTAATAGACCAAACCATATAGCCTAACCCCTTAATAGACCAAACAATATAGCCTAACCCCTTAATAGACCAAACAATATAGCCTAACCCCTTAATAGACCAAACCATATAGCCTAACCCCTTAATAGACCAAACAATATAGCCTAACCCCTTAATAGACCAAACAATATAGCCTAACCCCTTAATAGACCAAACAATATAGCCTAACCCCTTAATAGACCAAACAATATAGCCTAACCCCTTAATAGACCAAACCATATAGCCTAACCCCTTAATAGACCAAACAATACAGCCTAACTCCTTAATAGACCAAACAATATAGCTTAACCCCTTAATAGACCAAACAATATAGCCTAACCCCTTAATAGACCAAACAATATAGCCTAACCCCTTAATAGACCAAACCATATAGCCTAACCCCTTAATAGACCAAACAATATAGCCTAACCCCTTAATAGACCAAACAATATAGCCTAACCCCTTAATAGACCAAACCATATAGCCTAACCCCTTAATAGACCAAACAATATAGCTTAACCCCTTAATAGACCAAACAATATAGCCTAACCCCTTAATAGACCAAACAATATAGCCTAACCCCTTAATAGATCAAACCATATAGCCTAACCCCTTAATAGACCAAACAATATAGCTTAACCCCTTAATAGACCAAACAATACAGCCTAACTCCTTAATAGACCAAACCATATAGCCTAACCCCTTAATAGACCAAACAATACAGCCTAACCACTTAATAGACCAAACAATATAGCCTAACCCCTTAATAGACCAAACCATATAGCCTAACCCCTTAATCGATGCAAGAAGCATTGTTACCCTTACTTGGACTCTCTCTTAAACGTTCTCTCTACTAAACTAACCCAAAAATTTATATCCTGAGGAGGGAGAGGGCTAAAAAAAAAACTAGCCATGGTAATCTGCAGCCTAGGGAAAGATCCTGACTTCACTTAATTAATTAGTGAAACTAAACATATAAACTTCTATGGCATCCTTGAATATATTATTTAATAAATAATTGATGATAAAGCTTATATTCGATTGTGTGTGTGTGTGTGTGTGTGTATATACAGTATATATATGTTTGTTTATGTGTGTGTGCGCGTGTATGTGTGTGTGCTTGTGTGTGTGTATGTGTGTTTGTATTTATATATGTTTGTGTGTGTTGAGAGGTACGATAGGTAGGTTAGTGAACTTGAACTATAAAGAGAGATGACATTTGGGTGTGACTGTACCATTAATAAACCTAGCAGAGTTTGGGAGTGTGAGTAATACCATTCGGTGTTGTAAATCAATAGTGTGTGTTAGTGGGTGGAAGCGTCACTGCCCTAACCACTTAGTGTGTGTTAGTGGGTGGAAGCGGTACACGTGGTTGCCCTAACCACTTAGTGTGTGTTAGTGGGTGGAAGCGTCACTGCCCTAACCACTTTGTGTGTGTTAGTGGGTGGAAGCGTCACTGCCCTAACCACTTGGTGTGTGTTAGTGGGTGGAAGCGTCACTGCCCTAACCACTTAGTTCTCTGTTGGCCTCTCACAAACCCTAGCATGTTAACCCGGTTTCGTCCAAGGGGGTCTTTTTGGAACTCCCTTGCTTTGCTTCATTAGTTTGGCGATTTTAAGAAGTTTCACTCCATTAGTTTGGCGATAATAAGACGCATCAACCCATTCGGGTGTCGATTAGGTTGTGGGCGAGCGATTGCAAGCCTGTAATTTTATAGAATTCGGCACTTTTCGGGCATCACCGGGAAAATCTTCCCAATTACGAAATAATTTCGAATCATCTTGAAAGGGTTCTCTTAAGTCATGCTCTTAAATTTGACATTGCTAATCTTTTTAATGATATATCACTCAGTCAAGTCTGAATATAAATAACAAATGTTCTATGCTGAGATTAAATGTGCTATGCATAAAATTATGGGGTACATACTGATATTGTCTATATACGTGTGTGACCATACACACACACACACACACACACACACACAC
>CM064525.1:57372052-57545185 GCA_032716605.1 Paralithodes platypus
GAGCGTGTGTGTACCAGGCTAACAGAAACAGTAAAAACAGATTAACAAAGAGAGAGAGAGAGAGAGAGAGAGAGAGAGAGAGAGAGAAGAGAGAGCAGAGATAAAAGAAATAAAGTGGGATCAATGTACTGTAAGTGTGTGAGAAAGAGCGAGAGAGAATCGACCCCCCCCCCCCCCCCCCCCTCCCCCCCCCTCCTCCTCCCCCTCCTCCCCTCAGAGCCCCGTGACATTTTGCCCCAAGCGTGACACATGGAAGGTGGGGTCGGCGGGGGGTGGAAGGTGTGAGGTGGGAGAGTGGTGTGGGGTGATGGTGGGTGAGAGGGGGTGATGGAAGGTGTGAGGGGGGGGGGGGAGGGTGATGGTAAGTGAGGGGGAGAGTAGAAGGTGTATGCCGTGCTAGGGTGTATGGTGTGATGTAGGTGAGGGGGGAGGGGTTTGATGGAAGGTGAGGGTGGGTACAAAGGAGTACAAAGGAAATCTAGCAACAACAGGTTGGCTAACAACTTCTCAGGCTGCTTTTGTCCTACCAAAACACTGAGGATCAAGTGTCCAAACAGCTGGTTTAGAGTGGTGTAAGGGGAACATTGGAAAGTGAACATACTGCCCCTGGAACTAATGGCAGTGGCAGGATTAGGAAGTTAGTAGGGACAGATGGCTGTTAGTAACTGAGGGGAGGATAAAATAAAGTTATTCATTTACAACCGCAGTCAGTCGCGGGTTTGATGCGAGATATTTGTCTAAGCGGAGTTTAAATGAATCAACGGTGCTGCAGTCTATGACATCTCGGGGAAGCCAATTCCACATGTTGACAACTCGATTGAAGAAGACATTCTTATACTCGTGTGAGTTAAAAGATTTAACAATAATTTTGCAACCGTTTCCAATGTGTAATTAGATTGGTCGATAGTGAAGTACTTACTACAGTTCATATTGTCGATGCCTTTGATGATTTTGAACACTTGAATTAAGTCACCTCTTAATCTGCGCTGGGTTAAAGGAAATAGATTTAATTCTCTAAGATGCTCTTCGTATGGTTTGTTCTTCAGGCTAGGTATCATTTTGGTAACTCTACGTTGAACTCGTTCTAGCTTGTTTATATCTTTTTGGTAATAAGGGCACCAGGATTGAACGCAGTATTCCAGAAGAGGGCGGACTAAGGAATTGTAAAGGGTTAGGATAACTTCTTTGGATTTATGCTCAAATGATCTACCTATAAAGCCAATTATTTTGTTTGCCTTCTTAACAACTTTTGAACATTGTTGACTCAGTTTTTAGGTTACTCGATATTGTTACTCCCAGATCGGTTTCTCTGTTTACATTCTTAAGCTGAGTGCCATTCATCGAATAGTTTGCTTTCTCATTTAGGTATCCGATATGTAGTACTTTACATTTATCCGCATTGAAACTCATTTGCCAAATTTGGGCCCAACATGACAATTTATCTAGATTGTGTTGCATATCGTCAACTTGTTCTTTTGAGAGTACGCTATTTGCAATTTTTGTATCGTCAGCAAATTTTGAGATTGTACAGGTGAGACCCTCATCTATGTCGTTGATGTAAATTAGAAAGAGAATTGGTCCTAGTACCGATCCCTGGGGTACCCCGCTACTTACATTGGTCCATTTAGATGCCTTACCGTTTATGATTACCCGGTACTCTTTGCTTTCTGTTGCTGAGCCAATTTTCTATCCATTTCAACACACCGTCTTGTATTCCATGCGCTTTTAGTTTTAGCAGTAAACGTTTGTGGGGAACTTTGTCAAAGGCCTTAATATCTACAGTATATAATATCTACAGCTTTACTCTCATCGTAGAGGTTGAGGATATCGTGGAAGAAGTCTAAGAGGTTTGTTAAACAGGAACGTTTTTTACGAAAGCGTGTTGAGTATCTTTAAGTAAGTTATTTGCCTCCAAGTGATTTACGAGTCTGTCTCTTATGACCGTTTCTAGCATTTTACATACAATTGAGGTTAAGCTAATTGGACGATAGTTACTGGGTAGGGATTTGCTGCCTTTTTTTAATATCGGTGTTACGTTGGCTAGCTTCCACTGATCAGGCATAGTCCCAGACTGCAAGGATTCATTGAATAGCAATGTCAGTGGTTTGGAGAGCTCATCCTTAGCCTTCTCTCTCTGTAACGCTGATATTGCTTAGAACATCTGAATTATCAATCTGAATCGGCGATGGTGTAGGGATATCACTGAGGTCTTCGGTTGTAAAAACTGATGCAAAGAAGGTATTGAGGGCATTACTCATTTGTACTTCGTCTTTGGTGTATTCTCCATTTTCATCGACTAACGGTCCAACAGTTGAAGTAACTACTTTTTTCTTTCTGATATAACTATAGAATTCTTTCGGGTTTGTTTTACTTTGATTCGCAACATGTAACTCCAGGGTCTTTTTACTTTGCTTAATTAACTTTTTGGCTTTGCGTCGTAGCTCTACAAATTTCACCCGTTCTTCGTCATTTTGTGAGGATTTTAATCTATCATTAGCAAATTTTGTAGCAAGCAGACAGTCTGAAATATCTTTATTCCACCATTTGGGCTTATCATTATGGCCTGGACGCCGTATTTTCGATGGTATGCAGTTTTGCACTGCCTTAAGGTAGTGGTTGTGAAACACTCCCAAGATGTATTTATGTCGTTATTGTTAGTCAGAAAGCTCCAGTCAGTTTCTTTAAGCTTTGATTTAAGTTTATGAAAATTTGCTTTCTTGAAATTAGGGACTTTCTCAATGCTGCTATTTGATTTGTTACTAGTAAACTTTAAAGTGAAAGTTATCGTACGATGGTCGCTGTTACTGAATTCATCACC
The DNA here is from genome assembly GCA_032716605.1 of Paralithodes platypus. Classification (NCBI taxonomy): domain Eukaryota; kingdom Metazoa; phylum Arthropoda; class Malacostraca; order Decapoda; family Lithodidae; genus Paralithodes; species Paralithodes platypus. The sequence goes on from CM064525.1 coordinate 57,374,871, forward strand.
AACATTCAAATTCTCTATTAATTCTTCTTTTGTTGCGAGTACAAGGTCAATCACATTATTACCACGGGTCAGAGATTGTACAAATTGAAAAAGTGAACTCTCTTGCAAGTTAGCATAGAGGTCGTGTCCAGAGTGTGAAGTAAGAATATCGCCCCATTTAGTCACGGGTAAGTTGAAATCGCCAAGAATTACGGTATCTTGTATGTTAGTTATTTCTGCAATTTGTTCATAAATTTCACTGTCAGTTTGCACTGATTGAGCTGGGGTCTGTATAATAAAGCTAGTGTTATTTTAGTTCCTCGTTTATTATTTAATAGTACGTAAGATATGTCTATATTCGCAATTTGAGGTTTTGACATTAAGACGGGATTAAGACTTTCCTTTATAAAAAACAAAACTCCTCCATTTCTATTGATCCAACTTTTCTCAAACATTGTATAACCAGGAAGCGTATATTCGGCTAAAAAGTCTCTGTCTTCCGTATTTAACCAAGATTCTGTAATGCCGACTATATCATAATGTTCTGTAAACACGATTTCCTCTAGATCTGAAAATGTATTGCGTATGCTACGAGCATTTACATAAAACACCTTAAGAGTATTAGAGTTGGATGTTACTGATTGTGCATTGTCTGAATTTTCAGTTCGTATTTGACTTACACTACCCTGTCTGGGTACCCCCGGTTGACCCCGTTTTTGAACGGAAATCCTTGACTGCATCGTTCAGCAGACGACCAAGACGTGCAGCTCCTACTTCATTGAGATGTACACCATCTCCTGAAAACAAAGATTTATCATAGTAAAAATTATCCCACGTGTCGTCGACAAAGCCAATGTCCTCCTCCCTGCAGAGTTTGGCTAGTCGGCAATTTGTACTGGTAGCTATGTTGTAGAATCGGTTTTCTACATCAATCCGGGGAACAATTCCTGAAATTAAGATTCTATTAGATTTTTCCTTGAAGGACCTGATCAGCCGCCGGTACTTGCAAAGTAGTTCCTCTGACCGCGTCCGTTGGACATCGTTAGATCCAACGTGGATGACGTACGTGGTGCTTGCGGGGGCGAGCCTGGAAACCTCTTCCACAGCCGCAACAATGTCGTCCACGCCGCCACCTGGGATACAGAATCGCTTTCTGGTCCTGGGTGTCCTGGCGCAGAACTCTGTTAATTGGCCACGGACCATGGAGTCACCCACAAGCCGAACTTCTTCCGTTTCCTCTTCCTCGTCAATAGCAAGAATTTTGAAGCGGTTTTGGCATGTTGTCGGGGTGTAGGAAGGTGTGAGGTGGGAGTGGGGTGATGGCAGAGGAGGGGATGTGTGTGTGTGTGTGGGGGGGGGGGGGGTTATGGAGGGTGTTGTTAGTAGTGGAACAATCATTATGGCACTCGGACTCCTTAATTGGACACATTGATTAAGGGGGTAGTACTCCCTTTTTCTGGACTCCTTTCTTCTTCATGTTTAACATATTAGTTTTGAGGTTTTAAGACGTTCGTTTCGTTAGTTTGGCGATTTTGAGACTTCACCTAAGTTTTTTGTCAATATTAAGACCTTTCGTGCCATTTAGGTTTCAATATTTTTCTGGCGAGCGATAGCGAGCCTCTAATTTTAGAAGAAACCGGCCTTCGGCCGGGAATTTTTTCTACCGAAAAATGTAAACATTTATCTTATACGGGGGTCTAGGGTTTTTTTTTCTAAGCTTGATGGAGGTCTAGCGAGGACACTAAAAAAATAAACAAAGTATATAAATATATAGACCCAAAACCAAGCACTACCCCCTTCAAGCACAGAGACTGAATTGATGAGTGTCGCTAATTATTGTGCACGGTTTTTATTTGTATCTTAAGGGGAGATGGGTTGTTTTTCTGGTCCCCCTTCTCCCTTGTGGTTAGCCCCATTGGTTTTAAAATTTTAAGATGTTCGGCCCATTAGTTTGGCGATTTTAACATCTTTAGCTCCATTTCGTTGTCAATTTTAAGATCTATCGTGCCATTTAGGTGTCGATTTTTTCCTGGCGAGCAATAGCGAGCATGTAATTTTAGGAGGAACCGGCCATTGGGCGGAAACATTTTCTACCGAAAAATGTACAAATTTACATGGAAGGAGCTGTTTTTTTTAAGCTTGATGAAGGTCTAGCGAGGAAACTAAAAACAAATAAATTAATACATGAATTAATAGACCAACAAACGGCCACTATCCCCTTAACTTGTATCTTAACCCTATATGGTACGAGGGAGGTATTTTGGATCTCCTCTGTTTCGGTCAGTTAGTTTGGAAGTTTTAAGACGTTTCACTCCATTAGTTTGGCGATAATAAGACGCTGCATTCCATTCAAATGTCGATGTTTTTTCCAGGGCGAGCAATAGCCAGCCTGTAACTAGGTTAGGGTTGTGTATTTTTTTTTTTTTTTTTTTTTTATAAGGAAGTCTGGGAAGGCGTTATTGTTAGTCTAGGGGCCAAACAAAGATTAACTGCTTGAAAATGGCAGAAGCAAACCGTATCATCAACAATAGTTAAACAAAATATCCTAACAACCAAATAGACGTCGGATCAAATAGTATTAAGCCAAAATGAAGTGTTAATGGACATCATGTTATGATTGTGGAGCTTTGAATTATATATAATTAATGCTCTAAATGGGATTAATTACTAATTAGAAAAAAGTGTTATATTGCACCTTAGTTCCCGTAACACCTTATCGTATGGCTTTGTGGCCTCCCCTGGGTACTGCCTAAAATTTCGCCAAATGGAGAGACAATGTTAAAGAACAAAAATGTATATAAAATGTATAAAATGTATATAAAATGTATATAAAATGTATATAAAATGTATAAAATTTATATAAAATGTATAAAATGCATAAAATAAAAAAAGGGAGGGAGGGGGGGTGGGGCTGCCGTTAATCGTAATTACCCAAAGGTCATTTATATCACAGTAACTTTTCGTTGTAATGCCAAAAGTTTGGACCTTGGCAGGACTAGAGTGCCTTTATATGGAGAGTAACGACATATGGGGGTCCAGGGAGTCAGAAACAATATGGTGCCCGGGGACTAAAGTGCCTTTATAGAGAGAGTGGTGACATAGTGGGTACAGGGAGTCAGAAACAATATGGTGCCCGGGGACTAGAGTACCTTTATATAGAGAGTGGTGACATAGAGGGTCCAGGGGGTCAGAAACAATATGGCGCCCGGGGACTAGAGTGCCTTTATATAGAAAGTGGCGACATAGTGGATGGGTGCAGGGGGTCAGAAACAATATGGCGCCCGGGGACTAGAGTGCCTTTATATAGAGAATAGCGACATAGGGGGTCCAGGGAGTCAGAAACAATATGGCGCCCGGGGACTAGAGTGCCTTTATATAGAGAGTGGTGACAGTGGGTCCAGGGAGTCGGAAACAATATGGTGCCCGGGGACTAGAGTGCCTTTATATAGAGAGTGGCGACATAGAGGGTCCAGGGAGTCAGAAACAATATGGTGCCCGGGGACTAGAGTGCCTTTATATAGAGAGTGGTGACATAGTGGGTCCAGGGAGTCAGAAACAATATGGTGCCCGGGGACTAGAGTGCCTTTATATAGAGAATAGCGACATAGGGGGTCCAGGGAGTCAGAAACAATATGGTGCCCGGGGACTAGAGTGCCTTTATATAGAGAGTGGTGACATAGAGGGTCCAGGGAGTCAGAAACAATATGGCGTCCGGGTAGAGTGCCTTTATATAGAGAGTGGCGACATAGAGGGTCCAGGGAGTCAGAAACAATATGGCGCCCGGGGACTAGAGTGCTCCGATAAATATAGATTAATGGATAGCGATATAGGAAAAAAGAGGTATAAATAAAATTATAAAAGGTATATTCACTTAAAGCTAAAGTGTACGGTACAGTCGGCCAAATACAGTAAGTTATGTCGCGGCACCAAGTATATTTCGATCAATTATTGGTATCAACGCTATCTAAGGTTTAAATCATCGTTCAGAGTGAGATATACAACCAAGGTCCTATCTTTACACACCCTATTCAACATCTGACAGACATTAATACAGCACACAGCGAACAAACGTAATGACAGCGGCGACACGACTTATTTGGCAACTCTACAAATAATGATGTACTATGGACGCGGGGTAGAAACAATATGGCGTCGATGGATTAAGGGGGGTGACCTGCAATTTTTCTCTCTTTCTCTGGCTTGTATCCATTCGGTTCCACTCAGCCAACTGTTTTAAGACTTTTATCTCCATCCAGGTGTCGAATTCTTTCTGGCGAGCGATAGCGAGCCAGCAATGTTTGGAGAAATCAAGCTTCGCTGGAAATGTGTTTATGTAGAAATTTAACCTGCTGTCAGAAACATTTTAAATAATATCCTGGCTCGCTGTCGCTCACCAGGAAAAAATCGACACCTGAATGGGGATAAACATCTTAAAACAGTCGGCTGAATGGGGCCGAATGGATACTCCCCAGATAGAGAGGGAGAGAGATAGGTAAACAAACCAAAACGAGGTGGGCCCCCTTAAGGGGAGGTCTCCACTTGAGGGATTGTTTTCTGGACCCCTTTCTCCCTCATGTTTAGCCCCATTGCTTTTGATATTATAAAACGTTTGCCCCATTAGTTTAGCGATTTTAAGAACTTTCACCCCATATTAAGACCTTTCGTGCAATTCAGGTGTCTATTTTATCCTGGCGAGCGATAGCGAGCCTGTAATTTAAGAGGAATCGGCCTTCGGCCGGGACATTTTTCTACCGAAAAATGTACAAATTTATCTTGAAAGGGACTCGAGGGGGTGTAATTTTAAGGTTGATGGAGGTCTAGGGAACAAACTAAATACCTCCCCTTAAGCTGACGCAACGCTCTTTACATAGGTACCCTACCCCAGCAGTGACCCGCTACACTGTTCTCCTTTGACCCTCAACTTCCCTTTCATAATTGCTGAGGGGCACGGGGCCTTGGGTGGGGCTTTGGTTTCCCGGGCGTTTCCGCACCCTCCTCAGCTCCCAGCCTTGGAGTGGCTTCGGTCACCTGGGCTTTATTAGTGGTAAGCAGGGAGGGTTTTGTTGGGCCGCTCGGTTATGGCCTTGGCCTTGTTCGGGACCTTGGGGCTGCTTTGCCAGATTAGATAGCCTGGGGAACAACAACAACAACAACACTGTTCTCCGTACTTCCGAATATAAGCCCGTAATTACCGGCGACAGTGACCAATGGAGGTTATGGAGACACCACCATAAATGTACACCCTATTCTCCCTCATGTTTAGCACCATTTGTTTTGAGATTTGAAGACGTTCGCCCCACTAGTTTGTCAATTTTATGACCTTTTGCCCCATTTCTCTGTCAATATTAGGACTTTTCGTGCCAATTAGGAGTCTATTTTTTTTCCTGGCGAGCGATAGCGAGACTGTAATTGTAGGCACTAATCAAGCAGGTCAGTACCCAGGGGAAGGTACATAAACATGTGATAAGGAATTGCTGGAACTCCTGTTATATTTCCCTGGTTTCCCCCACTGTTTCTATTTGTGCCTCACCTACACAGAGAGTAATCCAGCTTACTCTCACAAACACTTCCTCCTCCTATTAATTTCAGTACACGTAACCCCTTCAGTACCATGATGTAATTTTACCTTTGATTCTGGCTAAAATTAGACGATTTTATGCAGTTTAAGAAGGACCTATGCTATTAAGAGGGTTTATCGAGATCGTATTTAACCATTTGAAAAAAAAAAAAAAAAAAAAAAAAATTGAGTCGCAAAGAAAATCGCCTATTGGTAACCAGACTATGATGAAACTTACGTAATGGTGGTGAAGGGGTTAACAAGCACACCACACTTCTTTCCAACACAGCTAAATTACCTCTAAAGTAACTTGATTTTGGTTCTATCACTCTTTCAACCTTGTGGGGGACACCTGTTACAGGCAGTTTTGCCTTTTGTCTCTTTCATGCAAAAAAAAAAAAAAAAAAAAAAAAAGCTTTGTCAATATGTATGTACAGTATGTATGTACTCAGGCACATACCCCATAGCTGGAGGTGGCCGACTCGAGACAGAGCCCGGACAGAAACAACAAAACATAACAGAAAAAATAAAATAAAGATAAACAAATAAAATTCACACACGTCTAGGTCGTCCCATGAGAAGACCCAGAGACCAAGGATCACTAGGGGCCTCCAACACTCCTGTCTCAGACCTCCCGGAGAGGTTCAGGTCTCAGCAGGCAGACACTCAGCGGAACTGCACCACAATGCCCGCCCACCTTCCAATTATAGATGCGTATATTAGTTGCCTATTCCTATGATTTTACGTTTCTATCTCTATCTATCTATCTATCTATATCTATCTATCTATAATTGGAGGGTACATTCAAAGCGATGAAGATGAAGTACGGTACATGCAGACCAATTCATATTTACAAAAAAACAGTTTGTTTTTTAATTGTGTTGCACACGTCTCTTTCATTTAGCATTGGTTGTGAACTCCTGTACTCTATGTAATTGATATTCCATTACATTCATTGGTAAAAAAAAAAAATATATATATATACATATACCGGTATATATATATATATATATATATATATATATATATATATATATATATATATATATATATATATATACGCAGTATATGCCGGTATTATATTTTATATATATATATATATATACTGTATATTTATACGGTATAGTATATACTGTATATATATATTATATATATAATTTCTTTTCATGACTAGATGACCTTCCGAAGCTGAGTAAATGTTTTTGCTATTAGCCTAAATATAATAGAAAAAGTGTCATCGTTGTTGTTGTTGTTGCTGTTCCCCAAGCTGCCTGGCCGAACAGCCCCAAGGCCATAAGGTCATCGTAAATTGAATGGCTAACTATCCCATTTGATAATATTATTTTATTTCTCTCACAGAGGTAATTCATTCTATTGACGTATCAATGCTATTTTTAATATATTTCCTTGTTATGTTGACCGTTATTATTGTAACCTTTGCTCATACATCAGGTGTTATTGCCGATCTACACTATAGCATGTATTATGAGCGATTGCATATTTATCTTTGCTAGATTATATATATATTTGGATGATAGATATTTGAATGTTTTAGCGCATATAATACATAAGTTCTATCATAGACTACAGTACCGGTAGATCTGGACTGGACACGAAAATGGAACTTTGCAGTAAGGGACCCAAAATCGGAGAACGAACCCCCAAGTTCAAACCTCGAAACCGCGAAATTATGTATCAGTGTTTTAGTGTCTTTCTGCATTCACTAATATATGCTGCTACTACTACTATTACTACTACTACTCTGTTTTATTTGTTACTACTACTACTATTACTACTACTACTACTACTACTACTACTACTACTACTACTACAACACCAACATCAACATCAACAACTACTACTACAACAACAACAACACCAACATCAACAACTACTACTACTACTACTACAACAACAACACCAACAACTACAACTACTACTACTACTACTACTACTACTACTACAACAACACCAACATCAACAACTACTACTACTACAACAACACCAACATCAACAACTACTACTACGACTACTACTACTACTACAACAACAACTACTACTACTACTACTACTACTACAACACCAACATCAACAACAACTACAACACCAACAACTACTACGATTACTACTACTACTACTACAACTATTACTACTACTACTACTACAACTACAACTACAACTATTACTACTACTTTTTTTTTTTTATTTTTATACCACTCAGTCTGTGCATCCCCTCTTTGGACCCTAGACCAGGTCAGAATAGTCATCAAAGCGCCTGACTTCGTTGTCATTCAGCTACTTCCTATTCCGGGGTAAGCACTCAGACTCATCATCGTCGATTACTACTACTACATTGATTTTTATTTAATATTTTTCATACATTTCATGTTACTACTACTACCATCACCACCTCCACCATCACCACCACCACCATCACCACCACCACTACCTTATATTTAATATTGTACACATACTAAATTTCACAAGCATCAGATACTACTATTCTACACCATGCAACTTCAATCCAGTCTCCTTCCTATGCGACCCTCTGCCACTGCTGCCTCGTAGTCTACTTCTGCCACCGTCACTGGTTGTGGTGCAGACCTTCTTGTTCCCCACAGGCATAGTAGTGCTGTCTGAGCAATGAGAAAGATAGACGGCATCTCATCCAGGCTACGACGTGGCTCCTAGGCTGTTGCTTCTTCTCTGCGATGATCTCTGCCAGCCTTGAATAGAAGCACTGGGCCCTGGGTCCCATCCCTCCTGATGTGGTGAAGACTAGTGGGGTAAAGCTGCCATGTTCGACGTGTAAGATCCTTTCTCCATATGTCCTGACCTTCTCTCGTTCGTTCCTCTTGTGTGCAGCCTCCAGAGACAGCTCGCTGTAGCTGTGGGCCATTGGGTCAAATACTCTTATGTCTAAGAACGCTCGCTGTGCATTTGTCCAAAAGCCTCTTGCACTAACGTCCAATCTTGCTTCAGTGGATGTGTTGGCCGTCCTGTGCTGCATGATCTCTCTATCCAATGGAATGAGTGATGGTTCGCTCACCACATCTCTACACACCTCCCTGAGCATGTTCGCTGTTACATCTCTTACTTCATCGTGCCTGATGCTGATGAATCCTCCTTTCTTACATATCATGGTGTGGTCTGTATCGTTGATGGTTCCACAAACGCATCGATTGGGCAGTCCTTCAATCGGCCAATCATACCTCAGTGCAATAGCATCATTAAATTCTTGTTTGTTGAGATTGAAGCTTTTTGCCTTGATTGGTAGTGTTGTCAGCCAATTTGAAGCGCCCGTTTCTTGTGCTATTTGTAGTTTTCTTGTTTGTCTCGGGTGAAGTTGTCCCATCAATTGTGTCAGGTCATTTTTCTGTGAGTTTTGCCTCTCTGACGTGATGGTCTTTCTGATGTTGTAGATGTCTGCCTGGTCTACTTCACCGTCAGAATCTTGTGCTATGATACTGTCAGTGAGAGATCCTGTTATCTTTACCGAGTTCTGGTATTCCGTTTCCGCCCTCTTCACTGGGTCGATGATTCCATCCCTCCCAACCTAGGAGGCAGTGCGAGCAGCTCCCTCTCTGTATCATTCGGGGTGTGTGACTTTATCCATGCTGGGATGAGTTTGTCTCTGATGGCATCTTCCAGCGGTTGAAGTAATGCGCTCACATTTGGAACGGTTCTCATCAAGTAGGTCCAGCGATGTTTGACCCCATATGTGAATGCCGAATACGCGGCCTGTGGTTCCGTCTTTGCAATATTGGCCAGTTTCTCAATTTCATTTACCCATTCTCTGACCTTCTCCTCTATGTATTTGTTCTTGAACTCTTCCGTGCCGATCACCGCCCCAAGGTGACGCTGTCCGTCCTTTGTTACTACCACTTCACTACTTTTAAACTTCACTACTTTTAAACCACGCAGCCTGTGCATCCCCTCTTTGGACCCTAAACCACTACTACTACTACTACTACTACTACTACTACTACTACTACAACTACTACAATAGCTACCACATACAGTAGGTTCATACTTTTACAGCTCCTCACTCTAATAGTCTTTTTGAGATAGAGCAAGTAGTTTCCCCTCGTCATAATTCAATTCCCTGTGAAATCTGGGTATACTTTTGGTTTCACCCCATGTCACTTGATAATTTACCTTCTATTAACGTTATCTGGACTCCCTTTTCCCTCATGTTTAGCCCCATTAGTTTTGAGATTTTAAGACGGTCGCCCCATTAGTTTAGCGATCTTAAGCCATTTCACCCCATTTCTTTGTCAATGTTAAGTCCTTTCGTGCCATTCAGGTGTCGATTTATTCCTGACCAGCGATAGCGAGCCTGTAATTTTAAAAGAAATCGGCCTTTTGCCGGGACATTTGTCTACCGGAAAAATATACAAATTTATCTTGAAGGGGGTTCTAGAAAGTTTATGTTTTAAGCTTGACGAAGGTATAGCGAGGAAACTAAAAAATCAATGAATATATAAATACACAGATTACAAAAGATATCAACTGTCCCTTAAGGGGGGTGACCTGCTTTTTGTTATTTCTGTCCTTTTCTCTCTTTCCCAGGCTTGTATCCATTCGGTCCCATTCAGCCAACTATTTTAAGACGTTTATCCCCATCTAGGTGTCGATTTCTTCCTGGCGAGCGATAGCGAGCGAAATCCGGCTTTGCCGGAGAAATTTTTCTATCGAAAAGTGTACAAATTTAGCCTGCTGTCAAACAAAAATAAAAAATTTGCTAGCTCGCTACCGCTCACCAGTAAAAAAAATAACACCTGGATGAGGATAAACGTCTGAAAACAGTAGGCTGAATGGGGCCAAATGGATACAAGCCAGAGAAAGATAGAAAAGGAGAGAACCAAAACAGGTCACCCCCCTTAACCCTATTTGGTCCCAGGGTGGTCTTTTGGGGCCTCCCCTGTTTTGCTCTATTAGTTTGGGGACTATAAGATGTTTCGCCCTATTAGATTTACGATGACAAGACTCTTCACCCCATTCAGGTGACGATTTTATTTCTGGGCGAGCGATAGCGAGCCTATAACTTGAAAGAAATCTGCCTTCGGCCGGGAGAAATGTATACTTTTTAGCTTCAACGGGTCTGGGTGGGCATTTTTAGCTTCAACGGGTCTGGGTGGGCATTTTTAGCTTCAACGGGTCTGGGTGGGCATTTTTAGCTTCAACGGGTCTGGGTGGGCATTTTTAGCTTCAACGGGTCTGGGTGGGCATTTTTAGCTTCAACGGGTCTGGGTGGGCATTTTTAGCTTCAACGGGTCTGGGTGGGCATTTTTAGCTTCAACGGGTCTGGGTGGGCATTTTTAGCGTCAACGGGTCTGGGTGGGCATTTTTAGCTTTAACGGGTCTGGGTGGGCATTTTTAGCTTCAACGGGTCTGGGTGGGCATTTTTAGCTTCAACGGATCTGGGTGGGCATTTTTAGCTTCAACGGGTCTGGGTGGGCATTTTTTAGTTTGAAAGAAGTCTGGGAAGGCGTATTCATAATTCTTTGTATCATGTATAATTATTTGTAGCATAGACTACAGGAGATCTGGACTGGACACGAAAACGGAACTTTACAGTAAGGGACCCAAAATCGGAGAACGAACCCCCAAGTTCAAACCTCGAAACCGCGAATATGTGATAATTTCGCGGTTTCGAGGTTCGAACTTGGGGGTTCGTTCTTCGATTTTGGGTCCTTTACTGCAAAGTTCCATTTTCGTGTCCAGTCCAGATCTACTGTAGTCTATGTTTGTAGTAATTGTTAGACAAGATTAGGTTAGGTTGGCTAAGTAAGGTTACTTTGGGTTAGACTAGGTTAGGTTGGGTTAGGCTAGTTGGGTTGTGTTGGGTTAGGTTAGGCTATCCTAGGTTTGGTTAGGTTAGGTTGGGTTAGGCTAGTTGGGTTGTGTTGGGTTAGGTTAGGCTATCCTAGCTTTGGTTAGGTTAGGTTGGGTTAGGCTAGTTAGGTTGTGTTGGGTTAGGTTAGGCTATCCTAGGTTTGGTTTGTTAGGTTGGGTTAGGCTAGTTAGGTTGTGTTGGGTTAGGTTAGGCTATCCTAGGTTTGGTTAGGTTAGGTTGGGTTAGGCTAGTTAGGTTGTGTTGGGTTAGGTTAGGCTATCCTAGGTTTGGTTTGTTAGGTTGGGTTAGGCTAGTTAGGTTGTGTTGGGTTAGGTTAGGCTATCCTAGGTTTGGTTTGTTAGGTTGGGTTAGGCTAGTTGTGTTGTGTTGGGTTAGGTTAGGCTATCCTAGGTTTGTTAGGTTAGGTTGGGTTAGGCTAGTTAGGTTGTGTTGGGTTAGGTTAGGCTATCCTAGGTTGGGTTAGGTTGGGTTAGGCTAGTTGGGTTGTGTTGGGTTAGGTTAGGCTATCCTAGGTTTGGTTTGTTAGGTTAGGTTGGGTTAGGCTAGTTGGGTTGTGTTGGGTTAGGTTAGGCTATCCTAGGTTTGGTTAGGCTAGTTAGGTTGTGTTGGGTTCGGTTAGGCTATCCTAGGTTGGGTTAGGCTAGTTAGGTTGTGTTGGGTTAGGTTAGGCTATCCTAGGTTTGGTTTGTTAGGCTAGTTAGGTTGTGTTAGGTTAGGCTATCCTAGGTTTGGTTAGGTTAGGTTGGGTTAGGCTAGTTAGGTTGTGTTGGGTTAGGTTAGGCTATCCTAGGTTTGGTTTGTTAGGTTGGGTTAGGCTAGTTAGGTTGTGTTGGGTTAGGTTAGGCTATCCTAGGTTTGGTTTGTTAGGCTAGTTAGGTTGTGTTGGGTTAGGTTAGGCTATCCTAGGTTTGGTTAGGTTAGGTTGGGTTAGGCTAGTTGGGTTAGGTTAGGCTATCCTAGGTTTGTTAGGTTAGGTTGGGTTAGGCTAGTTAGGTTGTGTTGGGTTAGGTTAGGTTAGGCTATCCTAGGTTTGGTTTGTTAGGCTAGTTAGGTTGTGTTGGGTTAGGTTAGGCTATCCTAGGTTGGGTTAGGCTAGTTAGGTTGTGTTGGGTTAGGTTAGGCTATCCTAGGTTTGGTTAGGTTAGGTTGGGTTAGGCTAGTTAGGTTGTGTTGGGTTAGGTTAGGCTATCCTAGGTTTGGTTTGTTAGGTTGGGTTAGGCTAGTTGGGTTGTGTTGGGTTAGGTTAGGCTATCCTAGGTTTGGTTTGTTAGGTTAGGTTAGTTTGGATTTTAGTTAGGTTAGTTTTGGTTAGGATAGGTTATTTTTGGAGTGGTTTGGTTTGTTTTCGTTTGATTAGCTTAGGTTAATTAATACTGTATATATATTTTGTTTATTCTATGTCAGTGAAGAAAACAAAAGGCAACACTGTCTGTAGCAAGTGCCTCCTCCAGAGTTGAAAGAGTGATAGAGCCCAAATCAAGGGACGTTCGAGCCAAAATGCCTGGACACACCAGGTTTAAAGCAATTTAAGTCTTAGGAAGAGGGAAAGACTGATTCTGGGAGAGAGTTCCAGAGCTCAGGTGTTGATATAGAGAAAAGGGGTCAGAACTGGTGTGCACATAATACACTGGCAGTGAGGAGAGTGGGTTAAGGGGAGTGGATCGCTTTTCTGGTCTCCCATCTTCCTCATGTTTAGATTAGTTTTCATATTTTAAGACGTTCGGTCCATTACTTTGGCGATTTAAGACCTTTCGCCAGATTTGTTTGTCAATATTAAGTCTTTTGGAGTCATTTAGGTGTCGATTTTTTTTCCTGGCGAGCGATAGCGAGCCTGTAATTTAAGAGAAACCGGCCCTTGACCGGGAAATTTTTCAAAGAAAAATTTACAAATTTATCTTAAAGGAGGGTCTTGAAGGGGGTAAAGCTCGATTGAGGTCTAGGGAGGAAACTAAACAAAAATACAAAAACATATCCATAAATGAGCCAATAAATGAGCCAATAAATGAGCCAATAAATGAGCCAATAAATGAGCCAATAAATGAGCCTATTCCCCTTAATCGGATCCGAGTGAGAGTAAGCCGTTCCCTCGGCCGTCCTGGGGGTTGTAATACCTGGCTTACCTGCTACCGGGTCAAGCAGGAAGGAACCACCTCTCCAGTATCAGTAATAGCAATAGTTTGTGTTATCTAATGGATTAATGTAAACTATGCATATGTAATTACTACAATAGTACAATTTAGTATGCAATATATACAGTATATATATATATATATATATATATATATATATATATATATATATAATTTCATCCGAGATAGGTTGGTCCTTAGGGAATAGTAGTCTTAAGCCGGTATCACACGAGAGCTTTTATAGTCCACATTCGATTACCAACATTTTTCTGGCACCATTTCTGGAATATTTTACCCTGGTACCGGAAACTAGACTGAGGATACATGACTTTAGGTGACCACAATATTAAAAATGTTGACCTAATAAGCTGCCAGACCAGTGTTGCGGATAAATGTTGAGGGAAAAGGCGTTCGTGTGATAGCGGCTTTAGGAGGAACAAAATGACCAGTGAGGCAGCGAACAACGTGCATATTTTCATATCAGACGTTTCGACATAGAACGACTTTGGCGACGATAAGAATCATTGTATACTGTACTTCATCAAGGGATAGCATTACTGATATACCTGTGGTGACTATACACACATCAGGCACTACCCAAAACATCATACATACATCAGGCACTACCCAATACATCATACATTATACACACATTAGGCTCTACCCAATACATCATACATTTGTTTTTATACATTATACACACATCAGGCTCTACCCAATACATCATACATTATAATATACACACATCAGGCACTACCCAATACATCATACATTATACACACATCAGGCTCTACCCAATACATCATACATTATACACACATCAGGCTCTACCCAATACATCATACATTATACACACATCAGGCTCTACCCAATACATCATACATTATAATATACACACATCAGGCTCTACCCAATACATCATACATTATACACACATCAGGCTCTACCCAATACATCATACATTATACACACATCAGGCTCTACCCAATACATCATACATTATACACACATCAGGCTCTACCCAATACATCATACATTATACACACATCAGGCTCTACCCAATACATCATACATTATACACACATCAGGCTCTACCCAATACATCATACATTATACACACATCAGGCACTACCCAATACATCATACATTATACACACATCAGGCTCTACCCAATACATCATACATTATACACACATCAGGCACTACCCAATACATCATACATTATACACACATCAGGCTCTACCCAATACATCATACATTATACACACATCAGGCACTACCCAATACATCATACATTATACACACATCAGGCACTACCCAATACATCATACATTATACACACATCAGGCTCTACCCAATACATCATACATTATACACACATCAGGCTCTACCCGATACATCATACATTATACACACATCAGGCTCTACCCAATACATCATACATTATACACACATCAGGCACTACCCAATACATCATACATTATACACACATCAGGCTCTACCCAATACATCATACATTATACACACATCAGGCACTACCCAATACATCATACATTATACACACATCAGGCACTACCCAATACATCATACAGTCCTCACGCTTCACCACTATACACACATCAGGCACTACCCAATACATCATACATTATACACACATCAGGCTCTACCCAATACATCATACATTATAATATACACCTCCATCTCTTAAGGGGAGATTCCCACTTGAGGGATTTTTTTTTCGTACTTTCTTCTCCCTCATATTTAGCCCCATTGCTTTTGAGATTTTCAGACGTTTGCCCCATTAGTGTGGTGATTTTAAGAATTTCCGCCCCATTCTGTCAATTTTAAGACCTTTCGTGCCATTTAGGTGTCGATTTTTTCCTGGCGAGCAATAGCGAGCCTAATTTAAAAGTAGCCGGCCTTTGGCCGGGACATTTTTCTACCGAAAAATGTACAAATTTATCTTAAAAGGGGGTCAAGGGGGTGAAATTTTAAGATTGCTGGAGGAGTAGGAAACAAACTAAAAACCTCCCCTTAACCTTTTTTATATTCTTACCTAGTTTGATCGGTTTATTTTTATCCTTGTTTTCATGTAAGTAAATCTCCGAGAAGCTTGTTATCGATTCCTCTTTACCCCATTTCTTTAATTTCCCCCACCTCTATCGCTTAACCCTTTGAACCTATAACTTATTCTTTCCTAGTTTAAAAAAACAAAACAAAACACATGCATTAGATCCCCCTTCTAGATTAATTTGTACATTTTTCGGTATAAAAAGTCCCGCCCGAAGGCCGATTCTTCCAAAATTACAGGCTCACTATCGTTCGCCAGGATTTTTTTTTACGCCTATATAGCACGAAAGGTCTAAATATTGACACGCAAATGGGGCGAAAGGTCTTAAAATCGACAAACTAATGGGGCAAACCCCTTTAAATCTGAAAACGAATGGGGCTAAACATGAGGGAGAAGAGGGACCAGAAAAACGACCCATCTCCCCTTAAGGGGAGGTTTTTAGTTTGTTTCCTACTCCTTCAGCAATCTAAAAATGTCACCCCCTTGATAAATTTCAAGATAAATTTGTACATTTTTCGGCAGAAAAATTTCCCGGCCGAAGGCTGGTTACTCTTAAATTACAGGCTCGCTATTGCTTGCCAGGATAAAATCGACACCTAAATGGCACGAAAGATCTTAAAATTGACAGAATGGGGCTTAAATGCTTAAAATCGCCAAAATAATGGGACGAACGTCTTAAAATCTCAAAAGCAAAGGGGCTAGACATGAGGGAGAAAGGAGTCGAGAAAAAGTCCCTCAAGTGGAAATCTCGCCTTAATCCTCCTTTGCGTGTAGGCTACGTAGATCTGCCACAAGTTTGTTATCGATTCCTCTTTACTTCATGTCTGTAATTTCCCCCACCTCTATCGCTTAATTAAGGGGGGTGACCTACTTTTTGTTATTTCTGTCCTTTTCTCTCTTTCTCTGGCTTGTATCCATTCGGCCCCATTCAGCCAACTATTTTAAGACGTTTATCCCCATCTAGGGGTCGATTTCTTCCTGGCGAGCGATAGCGAGCCAGCATTATATGAAGAAATCCGGCTTCGCCGGAGACATTTTTCTATCGAAAAATTTACAAATTTAGCCTGCTGTCAAACAAAAATAAAAAATATGTTGGCTCGCTACCGCTCACCAGTAAAAAATTGACACCTGGATGGGGATAAACGTCTTAAAATAGTTGGCTGAATGGGGCCAAATGGATACAAGCCAGAGAAAGATAGAAAAGGACAGAACCAAAACAGGTCACCCCCCTTAACCATTAACCCCTTCTGAACCGGCGACGTCTTTTTAGTTTGATGTTTGCTCGATTTAGACGATTTTAGTTCAGTTTCAGAACGATGTGTGGTAGTGAAATGTGGTAAATGTGGTAGTGAAATGTGGTAAATGTGGTAGTGAAATGTGGTAAATGTGGTAGTGAAATGTGGTTAATGTGGTAAATGTGGTAGTGAAATGTGGTTAGTGTGGTAAATGTGGTAGTGAAATGTGGTAAATGTTGTAGTGAAATGTGGTTAGTGTGGTAAATGTGGTTAGTGTGGTAAATGTGGTAGTGAAATGTGGTTAGTGTGGTAAATGTGGTTAGTGTGGTAAATGTGGTAGTGAAATGTGGTAAATGTGGTAGTGAAATGTGGTAAATGTGGTAAATGTGGTAGTGAAATGTGGTAAATGTGGTAAATGTGGTAGTGAAATGTGGTAAATGTGGTAGTGAAATGTGGTAAATGTGGTAGTGAAATGTGGTAAATGTGGTAGTGAAATGTGGTAGTGAAATGTGGTAAATGTGGTAGTCAAATGTGGTAGTGAAATGTGGTAAATGTGGTAGTGAAATGTGGTAAATGTGGTAGTGAAATGTGGTAAATGTGGTAGTGAAATGTAGTAAATGTGGTAGTGAAATGTGGTAAATGTGGTAGTGAAATGTGGTAAATGTGGTAGTGAAATGTGGTAAATGTGGTAGTGAAATGTGGTAAATGTGGTAGTGAAATGTGGTAAATGTGGTAAATGTGGTAGTGAAATGTGGTAAATGTGGTAGTGAAATGTGGTAAATGTGGTAGTGAAATGTGGTAAATGTGGTAGTGAAATGTGGTAAATGTGGTAAATGTGGTAGTGAAATGTGGTAAATGTGGTAAATGTGGTAAATGTGGTAGTGAAATGTGGTAAATGTGGCAAATGTGGTAGTGAAATGTGGTAAATGTGGTAGTCAAATGTGGTAGTGAAATGTGGTAGTGAAATGTGGTAAATGTGGTAGTGAAATGTGGTTAATTATATACAGTAGATCGAAGCCTGTTAAGGGGAGGTTTTTAGTTTGTTTCCTACTCCTCCAACAATCTTAAAATTTCACCCCCTTGAGCCCCTTTCAAGATAAATTTGTACATTTTTCGGTAGAAAAATTTCCCGGCTGAAAGCCGGTTCCTCTTAAATTACAGGCTCGCTATCGCTCGCCAGGATAAAATCGACACCTAAATGGCACGAAAGGTCTTAAAATTGACAGAAATGGGTTGAAAGTTTTTAAAATCGTTAAAATAATGGGGCGAACGTCTTAAAATCTCAAAAACAATGGGGCTAAACATGAGGGAGAAAGGAGTCAAGAAAAAAATCCCTCAAGTAGAGATCTCTCCTTAATTGTTGGGAGTCCCTTTATCAGCTGAATAAAATCGTCTAATGATTGGTAGAGTTAAAATGACATCACCGGTATAGAAGGGGTTACATTATATTGCCCTAGTTTGATCTGTGTGTGTGTGTGTGTGTGCGTGCGTGTTTGTTTGTGTGTGCGTGTGTTTGTGTGTGTGTGTTTGTTCGTGTGTGTGTGCGTGCGTGTGTGTGTGTGTGTTTGTTTGTTCGTGTGTGTGTGTGCGTGCGTGTTTGTGTGTGTGTGTGTGTGCGTGTGTTTATTTGTGTGTGTGTGTTTTTTTTTTTTTTTTTTTTTTATCGTTTTCGGGTACGCAAATCTCCGAGAAGCTTGTTATCGATTCCTCTTGACGTCACTTCTCCCTGCCAACCTTTCGATATGCACGTTCTATTTTGATACTAACCCTATCAAAATTCGATGACGCGTTTCTTTGTTTTCTTTGATAAAAAACAAAATTGGACGAGTTGATAGACTGACTGAAAATACCATATGAGGAGAAGCACTTTATTGACAACTTTTGGCATATAGTTTCATTGGCTTGATGAAGTTATATGCAGAACTTATGTATGTATGTTTGTATGTACGTATGTATGTATGTTTGTATGTTTGTTTGTATGTACTCAGGCATATACCGTACCCCATTGCTGAAGGTGGCCGACTCAAGATAGAGCCCGAACAGAAACCTTTAAAGTTCTAATTCTTAGGGTCCGGGACCACTTTCACGTTCCCTCGCCCTTTTCTCTGTCTCGTTGAGTAGGGGACTATGCAGAACGTATGGGGGTTTATTTATTATTATATTTGCTATTGGTAGACAATTTTATTCAGCTTAACCCCCTGAGTGCCAGGTCCGTATATATACGGACTAGGGTCTTGTCACGCCCAGTGCCAGGTCCGTATATATACGGACTAGGGTCTTGTCACGCCCAGTGCCAGGTCCGTATATATACGGACTAGGGTCTTGTCACGCCCAGTGCCAGGTCCGTATATATACGGACTAGGGTCTTGTCACGCCCAGTGCCAGGTCCGTATATATACGGACTAGGGTCTTGTCACGCCCAGTGCCAGGTCCGTATATATACGGACTAGGGTCTTGTCACGCCTAGTGCCAGGTCCGTATATATACGGACTAGGGTCTTGTCACGCCCAGTGCCAGGTCCGTATATATACGGACTAGGGTCTTGTCACGCCCAGTGCCAGGTCCGTATATATACGGACTGGGGTCTTGTCACGCCCAGTGCCAGGTCCGTATATATACGGACTAGGGTCTTGTCACGCCCAGTGCCAAGTCCGTATATATACGGACTCGCCGAAAAGAAATCGTAGCAGCGAAACGACTGCACCTATGGCTTTCATATTTCTACCACATGTACCTTACCCTTCTGGCTTCTTGCCACCACCAACACAACCCCCTCCCCCCACCCACTCGCTGACTATCGGTCGCCTCACAAGGAAAACAAAGGAAAATCTGTGGCGGCGAAACGACTGCACCAATCGGTTCCATGTTTGTGTGACAAGTCCCTTACCCTTCTGCCTTCCCCCCACCACACCCCCAACCGCCTCCCACCACCCACTTCCAGCCTATCCGTACGAAGAAAAGGAAAAAAGGAAAATCCGTGGTGGCGAAACTACCTCACCAATCGGCTTCATATTTGTAACACGAGTCCATTACCCTTCTACCTTCCCCCAACCATCCCCCAAACCACCCTCCCACCACCCTCCTACCTCTACGTTCCGATACCATAAAAGTCGATGATTTACTCTGAATATTTCAGCTACATTCGGGACCATCGGGGACCTGATTTCTGGCGAAAATGGACAAGAGGAGTGTTTTTTTTTACCATTATCCTTCCTTTCTCACCCAACTTGATAGATTTAGAAAAAAAAAAAAAAAAAAAAAAAATATATATATATATCCTCTGGCACTGGCAGATGTCAATAATTGTCTGGCACTCTGCGGGTTTTAAGAAGAAATTATGGAAGTCTTGGGAGTTTGTTGAGATTTATTGTACTCCTTTGGTTCCTTAAGATCCCTTCTCAGACCCAGAAATTCGTTTAAAGGTAGCCAAACTTAAGGGGGATAACTTTTTTTTTTTTTTTCTTTCTTGGTTGTATCCATTCGGCCCCATTCAGCCTACTGTTTTAAGACATTTATCCCCATCCAGGTGTTGATTGTTTCCTGGCGAGCGATAGCGAGCCATTATTTTATGGATAAATCAGGCTTCGCCGGAGACATTTTCTATAACAAAATGAACAAATTTAGCCAGCTGTTACCCAAAATATGGTGGCTCGCTTTCGCTCGCCAGGTATAAATCGACACCTGGATGAGAATAAACGTCTTAAACAGTAGGCTGAATGGGGCCGAATGGATACAACCCAGGGAGGGAAAAAAAACAGGTAACTCCCCTTAAATGAGTAACGAGGCATTCAATACTGAAAAGGTTAATTTGGATTCACTTCTATTGTTTTCCGCTCATTCTTGCCTTGTTGACGTTCTTCTGTTTCTTTCCCTATACGGGTTGCTGAGTTATGTATGCTGTTTTCTCCTACCTATCCTTCTAATTTTCTCTCCTTCCTTCCTTCTTTCTTTCATCTTATGCATTATTATTCTTTCTTTTCCTACCTATGTGTTTTTC
Source organism: Paralithodes platypus (assembly GCA_032716605.1). Classification (NCBI taxonomy): domain Eukaryota; kingdom Metazoa; phylum Arthropoda; class Malacostraca; order Decapoda; family Lithodidae; genus Paralithodes; species Paralithodes platypus. The sequence continues at coordinate 57,395,699 of CM064525.1, forward strand.
TGAGTTTTCTATTTATTGTTCCTATCTTCTACCTATCCTTCTCCTCATGTTCTCTCCGTCCTTCCTTCTTTCTCCCTACATCTTATCCAATATTCGTCTTCTCCTCCTTTCGTATTTCTAAGTGTTGGTTTTTTTCCTCTCTCCTACCTATCCATCTCAATTTCTTTCCGTCTATGCTCATTCCTTCGTTCATCTTATCCATTATTCTTCTTGGGCCTACCTGTGTTTCTGAGTATTCTAATTTTCCCCCATCTCCTACCTCTCCTTCTCAAGTTCTCTCCATCCTTCCTTCCTTCTCTCTTCCTTCATTTTATCGATTAGTTCTTCTCTTTCTTCTCCGTCGCCTTGTTATCGGTGCTTCTGCGTTTGGTCGGTTTCTTTCTTCTTGCACCTCATTTGCATAAACATTGCCCGTTCTTTTTATAACGCATCGGATCGCCTTGAACTTAAAGGGGGGGTCACCTGCTTTTTTCTCTTTCTCTCCCTTTTTTTTCCTCTTTCTCTGGCTTGTATCCATTCGGCCCCATTCAGCCAACTTTTTAAAGACGTTTATCCCATCCAGGTGTTGATTTCTCCCTGGCGAGCGATAGCGAGCCAGCATTGTATGGAGAAATCCGGAGAAATTTTTCTATCGAAAAATGTACAAATTTAGCTTGTCAAATAAAATAAAAAAAAAAAAAAAAAAAAAAAAAAAAAATATATATTATATATATATATATACCGGTATATATATATATATATATATATAATCTATATATATATATATATATATATATATATATATATGCCGGCTCGCTACCGCTCGCCAGGAAAATATTGACACCTGGATGGGGGTAAACGTCTTAAAACAGTAGGCTGAATGGGGCCGAATGGATACAAGCCAAAGAGAGAGGGAGAGAAAGAGAAACAAATCGAAGTGGGCTCCCTTAAGGGGAGATGGGCCGTTTTTCTGGTCCCCTGTCTCCCTCATGCTTAGCCTCTTTAGTGTTCAGGTTTTAAGACGTGCAGCCCATTAGTTTGGCGATTTGAAGACCTTTCGCCCCTTTTCTTTGTCAATATTAAGGCTCCCAATATACTGCGACGTATTTTTGTGCATATATAGCGATTATACATAACATTATTCACTATACAATGTTCTTAGGCCAACAATTTGCAACAATTAATTAGCAACTGCTTAACTAATAATAATAATAATAATAATTCCCAATACAATCTTGCTAATTCGCAATACAACACCTAAAGTATCTAATTCAACAAGTGTGATTTTAATTTGTGTTTGTAAGTAAAAAAGTTACACTGGATATCTATTTTGTCCAACAAACAATTCTAATTTTGAATTAATTTATGTCTAATAGTTTTAGCCACATTAAGCTGTTTCTGCTAACGGGTACATGTAATCATGGGCCTCCTCCTCCACCACCACTTCCTCCTCCTCCACCACCACTTCCTCCTCCTCCACCACCACTTCCTCCTCCTCCACCACCACTTCCTCCTCCACCACCACCACTTCCTCTTCCACCACCACCACTTCCTCCTCCACCACCACCACTTCCTCCTCCACCACCACCACTTCCTCCTCCTCCACCACCACCACTTCATCCTCCTCCACCACTTCCTCCTCCTCCACCATCACCACTTCCTCCTCCTCCACCACCACCACTTCCTCCTACTCCTCCTCCTTAGTACGCCTCTCACGCCCTCTTGCCAAAACCCAACCATGATTCTGCTTGCAAACAGGCCAAAAGCTTTCCTGCCTCCTTCCTTCCTTCCGCTTATCCACTACTTCCACTATTATTATTATATTCTTTATTCCCTTATTCGTATACAGTTTCCTTTTCTGTCCTTTTCATCATATTCTCTCTTTCCTTCCTTCCTTCTGTCTTCTTCCTTCCTTCGCTATTATTATCCACTACCTCTAGTCCTCTACAATTACTATGGCCCTACCTTCATTCCATCCTTCGTCTTTATTACCACCTCTACTGGTATCGTGTTATTGCCTTCCTTCCTTCCTTCGTCTTTCACATTTACTACTCCCACTATTATCGTTTTCTTTCTATCCTTACTTTCTTCTATCCTGCCTCCTTCCTTCCTTCATCCTGCATATTTACTACTTCCACTTTTATCATATTTTCCTTCTTTCCTTCCTTCGTCCTGCTTATCCACTACCTCCACTATTATCGTGTTCTTTATTTCCTTCCTTCCTTCCTTCCTTCCTTCCTTCCTTCCTTCTATCCACTTCCTCATATACTAATGTGTTCTTTCCTTCCTTCTTTCCTTCCTCCATCTTAGCCACGACCTCCACTACAACTGTATTCTTTCCTAGCTACATTATTCTTTCCTAGCTACATTATTCTTTCCTAGCTACATTATTCTTTCCTAGCTACATTATTCTTTCCTAGCTACATTATTCTTTCCTAGCTACATTATTCTTTCCTAGCTACATTATTCTTTCCTAGCAACATTATTCTTTCCTAGCAACATTATTCTTTCCTAGCAACATTATTCTTTCCTAGCTACATTATTCTTTCCTAGCTACATTATTCTTTCCTAGCTACATTATTCTTTCCTAGCAACATTATTCTTTCCTAGCTACATTATTCTTTCCTAGCTACATTATTCTTTCCTAGCTACATTATTCTTTCCTAGCAACATTATTCTTTCCTAGCTACATTATTCTTTCCTAGCTACATTATTCTTTCCTAGCTACATTATTCTTTCCTAGCTACATTATTCTTTCCTAGCAACATTATTCTTTCCTAGCAACATTATTCTTTCCTAGCAACATTATTCTTTCCTAGCTACATTATTCTTTCCTAGCTACATTATTCTTTCCTAGCTACATTATTCTTTCCTAGCAACATTATTCTTTCCTAGCTACATTATTCTTTCCTAGCTACATTATTCTTTCCTAGCAACATTATTCTTTCCTAGCAACATTATTCTTTCCTAGCTACATTATTCTTTCCTAGCTACATTATTCTTTCCTAGCTACATTATTCTTTCCTAGCTACATTATTCTTTCCTAGCTACATTATTCTTTCCTAGCTACATTATTCTTTCCTAGCTACATTATTCTTTCCTAGCTACATTATTCTTTCCTAGCTACATTATTCTTTCCTAGCTACATTATTCTTTCCTAGCTACATTATTCTTTCCTAGCTACATTATTCTTTCCTAGCTACATTATTCTTTCCTAGCTACATTATTCTTTCCTAGCTACATTATTCTTTCCTAGCTACATTATTCTTTCCTAGCTACATTATTCTTTCCTAGCTACATTATTCTTTCCTAGCTACATTATTCTTTCCTAGCTACATTATTCTTTCCTAGCTACATTATTCTTTCCTAGCTACATTATTCTTTCCTAGCTATATTATTCTTCATTATATTTGCTAACTATTCGTCTCTGCCAGCCTTAGAGGAATCATGAAAGGAGGTAACATATCGCAGAACGCCCCCTATATATGACGTTAAGGGGGGGTCACCGGCTTGTTTTGTTATCTTTCTCACCTGTTCTCTCTCTCCCTGGCTTGTATCCATTCGACCCCATTCAGCCAACTGTTTTAAGAGGTTTATTCTCATCCAGGTGTCAATTTCTTCCTGGCGAGCGATAGCGAGCCAGCATTGTATGGAGAATTCCGGCTTCGCCGGAGACATTTTTCTATCGAAAAATGTACAAATTTAGCTTGCTGTCAAAGCAAAAATTTATATATACTGGCTCGCTACCGCTCGCCAATAAAAATACCGACACCTGGATGAGGGTAAACGTCTTAAAACAGTAGGCTGAATGGGCCTAATGGATACAAGCCAAAGAGAGAGGGAGAGAAAGATAAAAAAGCGAGGTGGGCCCCCTTGAAGCCAACCCGGTGTATTAACGACTGGCAAAGTAGTACTGGCACACTCGGCCAGGGTGTGTCTAGCGACCCGCCTCAAGGGGAGATTTCCACTTGAGGGATCTTTTTCTGGACCCCCTTTCTCCCTCATGTTTAGCCCCATTGCTTTTGAGATTTGATGTTGTTCGTGATTTTAAGAACTTTCGCCCTACTTCTGTCAATGTTAATACTTTTCGTGCCATTTAGGTGTCGATTTTTTCCTGGCGAGCGATAGCGAGCTTGTAATATAAGAGGAACCGGCCTATGGCCGGGAAATTTTTCTACCGAAAAATGTACAAATTTATCTTGAAAAGGGGTCTATGGGGTGTAATGTTAAGCTTCATAGAGGTCTAGGGAAGAAACTATAAACCACCCCTTAAGGTTGCTTGCCCTCTAAATCACTGCTGTTCAGGCACAGTGGTTTAGAGGGATAACGGAAAATTAGAAAGGGAAGTACTGCCTCGCGACTAATATCCATGGCAGGGTTAGGAGATGTAGTTGGGGACAAAGCTATAAGTGCCCCTTTGTGTATCTATGGAGAAGGGAGGAGCACCATAGTTATTTATGTAAACAAAACGCAGTGATCCTCGTTGTATCTGACGAAAACGAGGACAAAAATGGATATTCATTTACAAGCTCAGTCAGCCGTGGACGGAAGGCAAGTCGTTTGTCTATGTGATGTGTAAAGGAAACAATTGCACTCTATAACATTTCGAGGAAGCCCATTCCACAAGTTGACAAATCGACTGAAGATGAAATTCTTAGACTCATATGAGTTAAAAATATTTACCGATGATTTTGTTACCATTACCCCGCGCTTAATTTGATTGGTTGTTTGTGTTTGTGTTCATGTGTGTGTGTGTGTGTGTGTGTGTGTGTGTGTGTGTGTGTGTGTGTGTGTGTGAATATAATATAATATAATATAATATATTTTTATTTAGTTATTTATTTGGCTCAGACTTTTACAAACAAAGAATGGAGTGTGTGTGTGTGTGTGTATCCCAATGCCATATTATCGCTCATACTTCAGTAGTTTTAGTAAGTATATTTAATTATTCCCAAAACTCCTCCAAGTATCGTACCTAATCCGTCCAGTTAGCAGATAGTATGTACTGGTATAGTATTGAGCCACTACACTATTCTCTATCTATCTATCTATCTATCTATCTATCTATAATTATACTCAGGCCCATTCCCCACTTTTCCTTTTTTTTTTTTGTGGGGGGGGGGGGGACTCAAGACAGAGCCAGAATAGGGACAACTCAACAGATAACAATGAACACACAAAAACAAAACACAAATTCACACACATCTAGGTCAGCCATGAGAAGACCCAGAGACCAGGGTCACCAAGGTTCCTCCAGCACTCCCTCGGCTCCCGACCACCCGGAGAGGTTCCGATCTCAGCAGGCAGACATGCAGCGAAGCCCTACCGCCACACTTCCAGGCGCACCCTTCATATAAATCGTCTCCCCGGGTCAGGCGCCTGATGTACTATTATCTAGTCCAACTTGTGTCCGACCCCTTCCCCCAAATGACCACGTGTTCACTCATATATTCACAAGCATTCTCCATTCATGCCTGTTTATTACCGTGCCTGTTCTATAGTCATTCCTCTATCATCCAAAGCTGGTCTTACACAGTCTCTCCATCTCAATGGGGGGTCTTCCTGCCCTTCTATCTCCCCTTGTATCTGACTCACATATTCTCTTTGTAAGCCTTTCATCTTCCATTTGTTGTATTTCAGGAGGAATCGGCCTTCGGCTGGGACATTTTGCTACCGAAAAATGTACAAATTTATCTCGAAGGGGGGGGGGGGGGGTTCTTTGGGATAGTGTTTCTTTAAGTTTGGCTGGGGTCTAGGGAGCAACCTATAAGAAATATATACACCGGCAGTGATAACAAATAGGCTAAATAAACAATAAAATTACGTCCCCTTAACCCTCAGACTCCTCCCTCCTCCTCTTCATTCCTTCCTCCTCCTCATTCCTTCCTCCTCTTCCTCCCTCCCTCCTCCTCCTCCTCTTCCTCTTCCTCCCCAATCCTCCGATAGAGCTGGGTGGTGGTGAGGGCTCCATAGTAAATCCCCACCCAGTACATGCCTCACATATCCTCACTAGTTCATCACCCCACCCCCTCTCGCTCGCTCTCTCTCTCTCTCTCTCTCTCTCTCTCTCTCTCTCTCTCTCTCTCTCTCTCTCTCTCTCGCGCTCGCTCGCTCGCTCGCTCTCTCTCTCTCTCGCTCTCTCTCTCTCTCTCTCTCTCTCTCTCTCTCGCTCTCGCTCGCTCTCTCTCTCTCTCTCTCTCTCTCTCTCTCGCTCTCTCTCGGCTCTCTCTCTCCTCCATATCTCTCGGTTCTCTCTCTCCTCCATATCTCTCGGTTCTCTCTCTCCTCCATATCTCTCGGTTATCTCTTTTTTTTCTCTCTCTCTCTCTCTCTCTCTCTCTCTCTCTCTCTCTCTCAAACAACATAATATTTCACACCTACAACGCTCTTGCCATTAGCATCTGAAAGTCAAAAGGACCATTAAATGTATCCAATGTTTGATATATTAATCTTAAACATAATTATAATTAGTCTTGATAAAATAATCAAGGCATTTTTTGTTTCCTTCATTCTTGTGCTTACCTTTACACATACTGAAAAATTAACCCCTTCTGTACCGGCGACGTCTTTTTAATTTGGTTCTAGCTTTATTTAGATGAGTGTGTGCAGCTTAAGGGGAGGTATTTAGTTTGTTCCTAGACTTCCTTCAAGCTTGAAATTACACCCCCTTGAGCCCCTTTCAAGATAAATTTGTACATTTTTCGGTAGAAAAATGTCCCGACCGAAGGCCGTTTCCTCTTAAATTACAGGCTCGCTAGCGCTCGCCAGGATAAAATCAACACCTGAATGGCACGAAAGGTCTTAAAATGGGGTGAAAGTTCTTAAAATCGCCAAACTAACGGGGCGAACGTTTTATAATATCAAAAGCAATTGGGCTAAACATAAGGGAGAAAGGGGTGAAGAAAAAAATCCCTCAAGTGGAAATCTCCCCTTAAGATGGATGTGTGGTGTTAAGATACGTCGAGTGAGGTAGTTCGAAGCCTTTTAATTGCTGGAGGCCCTTTTGAAACAGAATAAAATCGTCTAAAAGTAGCCATAATTGTAGTTAACCCTCTCCGACATATGCCGCGATTTTGAGCCTATTGGGGATACTTTAAAGCCTTTGTTACAATCAGGGGTACCGGTATTTTGAGCCTATTGGGGATACTTTAAAGCCTTTGTTACAATCAGGGGTACCGGTATTTTGAGCCTATTGGGGATACTTTAAAGCCTTTGTTACAATCAGGGGTACCGGTATTTTGAGCCTATTGGGGATACTTTAAAGCCTTTGTTACAATCAGGGGTACCGGTATTTAGAAACCTTTAGTTTAGTTACTTCAACCTCTGCAGTTGTCTTTGAGTTAGCTGTGGGCAGAAAACTATTTTGGAGAGGTAATTGTAAGAGTGAGAGAACTCTATTTCTTATTGCTAATCTGGCAACCTCTGCGTCATTAATGCGTGAAAGGGTTAAAAATTCCCCGTCGGTAAAGAAGGGGTTAAGTGTTCGTACTAACAATTTTAAATTTTGCGTTCAAAGCCGGTATCACACGAGCGATTTTTCATTCAACATTTATCCTCAACACTGGTCTGGCAGCTTATAAGACCAATATTTATAATATTTCTGTCATCTAAATCCATCTATCATCAGTCACTCTAGTTGCTGATACCAGTGCAAAATATTCCAGTAATGTTGCCAGCAAAATGTTGATCATCGAATGTTGACTATAAAAGCTCTCATGTGATACCGGCATAACTAACAAAGACCATGCCTTCAACAACGTAACTGCCCCAAGAAACTCTCGATATGATCGTTTAACTTGCTTTAGTCACGTGCTGAGCTACTCCCCCAACACAGCTCTGGTTGGCGCTCATGGATCACACACTTAAGGGGATTTTTTTTCTTCTATGTGATTGAGGGAGGCAAAAGGCAGAACTACCTATAGCGAGTGCCTCCCCCATAGTTGAAAGAGTGACAGGGCCAAAATCAAGGGACGCTCGAGCCAAAATGCACGGAGTTTGAAGCAATTTAAGTCGTAGGAAGAGGGAAAGACTGATTCTGGGAGAGAGTTCCAGAGCTCAGCTGTTGTGTAGAAGAAAGACTGAGAGTAACGTTTCACTCTCGGGTTGGAGAGTTGCACAGTTAATTTACTTATTTATCAATTATTTTCTTTAGTTTCCTCCCTAGACCTCCATCACGTTTAATACCCCTAAGAACCCCATCGAGATAAATTTGTGCATTTTTCGGTCAAATTTTCATGGCCAAAGGCCGGTTCTTCCTAAATTACAGGCTCGCTATCGCTCGTCAAGAGAAAATCGACACCTAAATGGCACAAACGGTTTTAAAATCGCATAGACACCTAAATGGCACAAAAGGTTTCAAAATCGCATAGACACCTAAATGGCACAAAAGGTTTTAAAATCGCAAAACTAATGGGGCTAAGCATAAGAGAGAAGGGAATCCAGAAAAAACAAAGCTTCCCTCAACCGTGATTCATATAAAACAAAAATATATATAGGCTATATACCGTATACTGTATATATATATATATATATGATTGGAAGCTCACAAGTACAGGTAGCCTATACAGTATATAATGTGTGTGTGTGTGCGTGTGTGTGTGTGTGTGTGTGTGTGTGTGTGTGTGTGTGTGTGTGTGTGTGTGTGTGTGTGTGTGTGTGTGTGTGTGTGTGTGTGTGTGTGCGCGCCCGTGTAGATAGTTAGAGAGATTGAGAGGAGAGAGAGAGAGACCAAAAACGAACAATAACAAGTAACAGCGAAAGACGAAAACACGCCTTCGAAATAGATACAATAGCGAAGAGAAAATAAAGAACGAAAGAAAGAGAGAGAGAAAAAGGAAAGAGTGGGGAAGGGTGGACAGAAGTGAGTTGTGTGTTATAGTCTCTGGGGTAATCAACGCCCTATGTCCCCGCCTTCTATACCAACCCGTGACCTGTGACCTTGACCTCCCTCAGCTGGGGTACCGATATACGAGAGGGCAGCGTCAGGTGAAGAGATGGCCTTTCCAATTAAGCTTACAAAAAAAAAAAAATATATATATATATATATATATATATATACCCGGTATATAAATATATATATATATATATATATATTGAGGGATATTAACCCGTTCAGTACCAGTTTTGTTCTTTTCATGTTGTCCTGGCCAATTATTATGTTCTATCCAACAACCAACTCTACTCCTAAAATCGATTAATGAAATATTACAAACACATGTGGCAGTCCGTGGATTCGAACCCAGGACGCTCACACCGAATATCAACACCTTATACATTACACCACGAAGGCAATTTTGTTTAGTTTAAGTAGGACCTCCAGCAATTAACAGGCTTCGAACTATCTTAATTAGCCCATTTTACCACCACAGATCCTTCTTAAGCTGCACAACATTGGCTAAATATAGGTAGAATGAGATAAAAGTGACGTCGCCGGTACATAGAGGGATAAGCCTTCACAACGGCACCTCGTATCTACTTTTCGAAGAGTGTTGAGAGGGAAGAAGGGGCGTTTGAGAGAGAGAGAGGAAGCTGTTGGGCAGTGCCAACTTTTTATGGACGCTATAATGTTTCTAGGGCACATTTTACCCCATAGCCAATATTTTTACACTTAAAATATCAGTTATTATAATTATTTATTTAAGCCTCTTATTTCGCTGTTCATCAATCGATCCTTCATCCTATGACTTTGACTGCTTCAAACTTTGTGTCCAGACATTTTGACTCCAATGTACCTTGATTTTGGCTCTCTAGCACTATGTTGGCTTTGGGGGAGACGTTCGTTACAAGCAGCATGCCTTTTGTCTCCTTCATACACCAAAATATTATTTTTTTTTTTTTTATCAGAACACTCAGGCGCCATATTGTGTCTGATAACCCTATGTTGCAACTCTCTTTATATAGGCACTCTACCCTCTGCCTGTCTCATGGGATTTTGACCTTCTTTCACCTGTCCTGCCTGACCTCTGACCTGACCTGCCCAATTTGGCCTTTGTCCCACCTGATATGAGCTTTGTCGTATTTGATTATAATATTGTTTGTCCTCAACACTTGGATTTTGTCCTTGAATAGGTTACTTACTTATTGTCTACCTGAGTTAAGGGGAGGTTTTTAGTGTGTTCCCTAGACTTCCATCAAGCTTAAAATGTCACCCCCTTGAGCCCCTTTCAAGATAAATTTGTACATTTTTCGGTAGAAAAATGTCCCGGCTGAAAGCCGGTTCCTCTTATATTACAGGCTCGCTATCGCTCGCCAGGATAAAATCGACACCTAAATGGCACGACAGGTTTTAAAATTGACAGAAATGGGTCGAAAATTCTTAAAATCGTCAAAATAATGGGGCAAACGTCTTAAAATTAGAAAATCAATGGGGCTAAACATTTGGGAGAAAGGAGTCAAGAAAAAAAATCCCTCAAGTGGAAATCTCCCCTTGGCCGTTTTTCAGGTCTCCCTTCTTCCTCTTGTTTAGCCCCATTAGTTTTCAGATTGTATGACGTTCGGCTTATTAGTTTGTCTATTTTAAGACTTTTCGCCCCATTTCTTTGTCAATATTAAGACCTTTCGTGCTATTTAGGTGTCGATTTTTTTCCTGGCGAACGATATTGAGCCTGTAATTTTGGAAGAACCGGCCAGGACATTTTTCTACCGAAAAATGTACCAAATCATCCGGAAAGGGTATCTAATGGATGATATTTTAAGCTTGATGGAGGTCTAGGGAGGAAACTAATAAAATCATATATATATATTCTATATTTTATTAGTTTCACCAGAACACCAAACACCCCCATGAAATCAATTAAAGCATACATGTGGTCCACCTTTATATATATATATATATATATATATATATATATATATATATATATATATATATATATATATATATATATATATATATATACATAAATGTTGAAATAATTATGCCCACCTTTTTACCTCAGCTTTTGTCCAAACTACTCTAGCGTGATATATGTCCTAATTGATATGACCTGTGTCCAATATTTTTTGTGTTCAACCTTATTTGACATTTTGTGCCCTACTTAACCCTTTCAAGCTCCAGTTCGCGTTTCTGTTCTGTTTTCTGGCTACTATTAGACGATTTTATTCAGATTAGTAACGGTATGTGGAAGTCAAAGGGTTGATGGAGATAGTATTCACCCTTTTCATACCCACAGATCCTTCCTAAGCTGCATATAATGGTATAATGATAGCCAAAATAAACTGATAAAACGCGTCAGAGCTTCAAGGGGTTAATTATAAAGAAGTGCAAGGGAATTTTCAAGGTAGCATTTTTGTTTTTTGCGTGACCTTTTGACCTTGTGACCTTTGCGTTCCGATAATTTATTGCTGTAATTTAGGTAAAGTTTAGCAATAAATTTACATTTTTTTGGATATTACCCGATAAGAGATAGCCTGATGGAGGGGTGATGGAAGACAATCCTGATATTAACCCCTTCAAGCTCGGACGCGTTTTAGCAGTTTGTTTTGGCTATCATTAGACGATTGTATGCAGCTTAGGCAGGATCTGTGGGTATTAAACGGGTAAATACTATCTCAATCAACCCTTTGACTTCCATATACCGTTACTAATCTGAATAAAATCATCTAATAGTAGCCAGAAAACAGAACAGAAACGCGTATTGGAGCTTGAAAGGGTTAAGGGGAGGTTAATAGTTTATTACCTTAACCTCCATCAAACGTAAAATTAAACCCCCTTGACCCCCTTTCAAGATAAATTTGTACATTTTTCGGTAGAAAAATGTCCAGGCCGAAGGCCGGTTCCTCTTAAATTACAGGCTCGCTAACATTCGCCAGGAAGAAATCGACACTTAAATGGTACGAAAGGTCTTAAAATTGTCAGAAATGGGGTGAAAGTTCTTAAAATCGCTAAACTAATGGGGCGAACGTGGTTAAAATCTCAAAAGCAATGGGGCTAAACATGAGGGAGAAAGGGGTCAAGAAAAAAAATCCCTCAAGTGGAGATCTCCCCTTAAGTAGTTATTGGATCGGTTATAAACTAACGCCAAGCGACTTTAAGGGAGGATGGACGTATTTATTGGCTCATGTATGTATTTTATATATTATATTTTTAGTTTCCTCCCTAGACCTCCATCAAGCTTAAAACCCCCCCCCCCCCCCCCCCAAGACCCTCCTTCAAGATAAATTTGTACATTTTTCGCTAGGAAAATGTCTCGGCCGAATGTCGATTCCTCTTGAATTACAGGTTCGCTATTGCTCGCCAGGTAAAAATTCGACACCTAAATGACACGACAAGTCTTAATATTGTCAAAGAAATGGGGCGAAAGGTCTGAAAATCGCCAAACTAATGAGCTGAACGTCATAAAATCTTAAAACTAAATGGGGCTAAACATGAGGAAGAAGGGGGGGCCAGAAAAACGACCCATCTCCCCTTAAGGGGAGATCTCCACTTGAGGGATTTTTTTCTTGACCCCTTTCCCCCTCATCTTTAGCCCCATTGCTTTTGATACTATAAAACGTTTGCCCCATTAATTTAGCGATTTTAAGAACTTTCACCCCATATTAAGACCTTTCGTGCAATTCAGGTGTCGATTTTATCCTGGCGAGCGGTAGCGAGCCTGTAATTTAAGAGGAACCCGGCCTTCGGCCAGGACATTTTTCTACTGAAAAATGTAGAAATTTATCTTGAAAGGGACTCAAGGGGGTGTAATTTTAAGCTTGATGGAGGTCTAGGGAACAAACTAAATACCTCCCCTTAATATGTTTGAAAACGGTCGAATGATCCAGCATTATCCAGAGTAGATCAATTGAAGTGAAGTCCAATTGGGATTATAAATGATTGAATTTGGTCACGTGTTTTGTTCGGATTGGGCAAAGTGGTTGAATTGTTCCACGCATGTCAAATTAGTCCCGTGTGGTTGAATTGGTACAAGGCAGATGAACAGAACTGAGTAATTGATTGGATTTAATTGTCAAATTAAGGAAAGTGGTCGAACAGTTGAACAAAAGCGTTCGAATTTGGGCTGAGTGGTCGGTATGGTTATTAATATATTATTATAACACATTGGGTGGTCAAGTTAAGGGGAGGTTTTTAGTTTGGTCTCTAGATATCCATCAAGCTTAAGATTACACCCCCTTGAGCCACTTTCAAGATAAATTTGTACATTTTTCGGTAGAAAAATGTCCCGGCTGAAAGCCGGTTCCTCTTAAATTACAGGCTCGCTATCGCTCGCCAGGATAAAATCGACACCTAAATTGCACGAAAGGTCTTAAAATTGACGGAAATGGAGCGAAAGTTCTTAAAATCGCCAAACTAATGGGGCGACTGTCTTAAAATCTCAAAAGCAATGGGGCTAAACATGAGGGAGAAAGCGGTCCAGAAAAAAATCCCTCAAGTCGATTTCTCCCCTTAAGGGGATAGTGGCCGGGTTTTTGGTCTATTAACTTATTATTGTTTTGGTTTCCTCGTTAGACTTAGCTTAGAGAAACACCCCATAGACCTCCCTTTAAGATAAATTTGTACATTTTTCGGTAGAAAAATTTCCCGGCCGAAGGCCGATTTGTCTTAAAATTACAGGCTCGCTATCGCTCGCCAGGAAAAATAAAAAGTCGACACCTAAATGCCACGAAAGGTCTTAAAATTGACAACGGAATGGGGCGAAAGGTTTTAAAATCGTCAAACTAATGGGCCGAACGTCTTAAAATATCAAAACTAATTGGGCTAAACACCCTTAAATCAATTAGTAAGGTTGATTTGATGCAGTCAAAATAAGCGGAGTTGTTGAATATACCAATAATATGCCGATACTTAATTCACCGAGTTGTTGAATATACCAATAATATGCCGATACTTAATTCATCGAGTTGTTGAATATACCAATAATATGCCGATACTTAATTCATCGAGTTGTTAAATATACCAATAATATGCCGATACTTAATTCATCGAGTTGTTAAATATACCAATAATATGCCGATACTTAATTCATCGAGTTGTTGAATATACCAATAATATGCCGATACTTAATTCATCGAGTTGTTGAATATACCAATAATATGCCGATACTTAATTCATCGAGTTGTTGAATATACCAATAATATGCCGATACTTAAATCATCGAGTTGTTGAATATACCAATAATATGCCGATACTTAATTCATCGAGTTGTTCAATATACCAATAATATACCGATACTTAATTCATCGAGTTGTTCAATATACCAATAATATGCCGATACTTAATTCATCGTCCAAATTCTGGGAAATTTCGTTCCTTCATTCTAGAGATTACTGAATTATCAAATTTGTCAATTTAAACCCTATTCTTACAATTTCGGGTGTATGGTACTCGTTAGTCTTGGTTGGCAACCCATCTAGGGGAGACAACCTTATACAAATCTGGGTGGATGGGACTCTTCAGCCTTGGTCGGCAACCTGTCTAGGGTAGTAAACCTGATACAAATCCATACTGCTTACATAAGGGTTAAGCAGGTTAGTGCATGGACTAGCCGAACACCACTGTAGACAAATAGTGCTAAAAATGTACATAGAAGGCCTCTGGGGTCGGACGGGTCCAAAATTTAGTGGTCAATCCTCTAAATCCTTCAGTAAACTGGCATGGGTCCACTTGGGGGCCTTCTGTGTATGGCTACCCTCATTAAGGGGAGTAAGGCGTTCGGCAAAAAAAAAAAAAAAAAAAAAAAAAAAATATATATATATATATATATATATATATATATATATATATATATATATATATATATATATATATACAGTATATGTATAGATCTTACAATTGGTGTTATTCAAGTATCACCAATATCATCCCAAGTAATATTATGAAGATGAACCGAAACTTCTCATGATAATATTTGTATTTAAGGGGAGGTATTTAGTTTGTTCCCTAGACCTCCATCAACCTTAAAATTACACCCCCTCGAGTTCCTTTCATGATAAATTTGTACATTTTTCGGTAGAAAAATGTCCCGGCCGAAGGCCGATTCCTCTTAAATTACAGGCTCGCTATCGCTCGCCAGGATAAAATAGACACCTGAATTGCACGAAAGGTCTTAATATGGGGTGAAAGTTCTTAAAATCGCTAAACTAATGGGGCAAACGTTTTATAATATCAAAAAGCAATGGGGCTAAACATGAGGGAGAAAGGGGTCAAGAAAACAATCCCTCAAGTGGAGACCTCCCCGGGTATAAGGGAGGGTGGGGCAGAGGGCATCGTACGTTGATAAAAAAAAAAAAAAAAAAAAAAAAAAAACCAACACACACACACAAACATAATTGGTTTATTTGGGTACCAAATAAATGTACTGACAAAAATTCTCATTTATTTTCGTTATTGTATTTTTATTTATTTTTTTTTTTATTATTTTATGTTTTTTTGTTTTTTTGTTTTTTAGGAATACCGCTCCCATACAAACCGACAGACAGACAGCGGTAATTACATAAATTTCGCAAACTTCGTTTAGCGGAAATATTACATGTGAATGGCAAAAGCTTTCGTAAGAAGGTTTGTCATAGATTAGGCCATAGGGTATAATATTTGTCAAGGTACATTATATTTTCCATACAATAAGGGGAGGTTTTTAGTGTGTTCCCTAGACCTCCATCAAGCTTAAAGTTACACCCCCTTGACCTCTTTTTGAGATAAATTTGTATATTTTTCGGTAGAAAAAGGTCCCGTTCCTCTTAAATTACAGGCTCGCTATCGCTCGCCAGGAAAAAATCGACACCTAAATGACACGAAATGTCTTGAAATTGGCAGAAATGGGACGAAAGTTCTTAAAATCGACGAACTAATGAGGCGAACGTCTTAAAATCTCAAAAGTAATGGGGCTAAACATGAGGGAAAAGGGGTCATGAACAAAAAATCCCTTAAGTGGATTCCCCTAAAGAGAACATTTCTCCAGGTTATGATATATATTTGTCAATCTATATTCTATATTTGTCAATCTATATTCTATATTTGTCAATCTATATTCTATATTTGTCAATCTATATTCTATATTTGTCAATCTATATTCTATATTTGTCAATCTATATTCTATATTTGTCAATCTATATTCTATATTTGTCAATCTATATTCTATTTGTCAATCTATATTCTATATTTGTCAATCTATATTTTATATTTGTCAATCTATATTCTATATTTGTCAATCTATATTCTATATTTGTCAATCTATATTCTATATTTGTCAATCTATACAATTAAGATATCATTTCTCCAGGTAATAGTTCGGGAAGGGGAAATCTGAGAGTAGGGGGTCCTTAAGCTATGGGTCGCACCCTAAACTGTTTCCAATGGCTTACAGAAGCGTTATTGCTGTTTGGACTCCATTCTGTAGCATGACTTTGTATCTATTGTATCTTTTTGTATCTTTTTGTATCTTGTATCTTGTGTGTGGTTTGTATCTTTTTGTATCTTGTATCGTTTGTGTTTTGTATCTTTTTGTATCTTGTATCTTTTTGTATCTTGTATCTTTTGTCTTTTGTATCTTTTTGTATCTTGTATCTTTTGTCTTTTGTATCTTTTTGTATCTTGTATCTTTTGTCTTTTGTGTCTTTTGTATCTTTTTGTGTCTTTTGTTTTAGGCCAGAAATTTTGACCTCCAGCCCTCACTATTTTTAACATCGTTCTTAGCACCAATAACACCCCAAATTATATTAATGAAAGCATGTGATCCTCCCAGGATTCGAACCCAGGACATCACATACAGAACTTACACGCTCTAACCATTACACCATCAAGACAGAACAGGGACTTCAGTATTTGACCTGTTTTCTGACCTCCATCCCTCATAACACAAACATGACCTACTATATATATATATATGAGCTATTTTCTGACCTCAAGTTAGCTCAATTGGCAACACTGTTCGGTCACACGAAAAGCCCTTCATATATTAAGGGGAGATTTCCACTTGAGGGCATTTTTTTCTTGACTCCTTTCTCCCTCATGTTTAGCCCCATTGCTTTTGAGATTTTAAGACGTTCGCCCCATTAGTTTGGCGATTTTAAGAACCCTCGCCCCATTTCTGTCAATTTTAAGACCATTCGTGCCATTTAGGTGCCGATTTTTTCCTGGCGAGCGATAGCGAGCCTGTAATTTAAAGGGAATCGGCCTTCGGCCGGGACATTTTTCTACCGAAAAATGTACACATTTATCTTGAAAGGGGGTCTAGGGGGGAGTAATTTTAAGTTTGATGGAAGTGTAGGGAATCAACTAAAAACCTCCCCTTAATGGGTACTTAGCATAGACGTCATTTTGAATCCGCTGTAGCCGCCCTGGACTGTACTGTATAGCCTATCATAATCACTGATCATAATACGCTGTTCTTTGTAAACGCAATAACTAAGGTTCTATACTGCAAATACAATTAGACTCTTTCTGTTTCAGTTTCTAAGTGGATTTAGTGTATCACAATTAAATTTTTAAGAAACACCAAGATTTCTATGATTACTCTTACACCAAGTTTTCTATGATTGTACATTAATGGGTATACTTGTGTAAACATGCATACACATTTCCATGTCTCCACGCATATAAATGCGCGGAATTTAGTTGTGAGTATCCTAGGTTCGAGCCCTTGGAGTGCCACATGTATTTGTTGATTTCATTAATTGAGTTTAGAAGTAAAGTTGGTTGGTGAAAAAATATGAATTATATCAAACCAAATAGTAATTGGCATTTAGAAGATAGTATGATACCTCCTCCATGGATGAAGTTTTAATGGAATATTCACTAAGTGCCCGAGAATACATTTGAGCAAAGTAAAGCGGCCTTAGGCAACTTGATTTTAATTGGCAAGACTAGTCCTATTTCCCAAATATAGAGTTTATTTTATCTGGCTATATGGACTATTCATGTTATTACCAATGTTATATATTTTCATTTACTGATATATAGAACATTATGTGATAGGTAATATATAGAACATTATGTGATAGGTAATATATAGAACATTATGTGATAGGTAATATATAGAACATTATGTGATAGGTTATATATAGAACATTATGTGATAGGTAATATATAGAACATTATGTGATGGGTAATATATAGAACATTATGTGATAGGTAATATATAGAACATTATGTGATAGGTAATATATAGAACATTATGTGATAGGTTATATATAGAACATTATGTGATAGGTAATATATAGAACATTATGTGATAGGTAATATATAGAACATTATGTGATAGGTATATATAGAACATTATGTGATAGGTTATATATAGAACATTATGTGATAGGTAATATATAGAACATTATGTGATAGGTAATATATAGAACATTATGTGATAGGTTATATATAGAACATTATGTGATAGGTAATATATAGAACATTATGTGATAGGTTATATATAGAACATTATGTGATAGGTAATATATAGAACATTATGTGATAGGTAATATATAGAACATTATGTGATAGGTTATATATAGAACATTATGTGATAGGTAATATATAGAACATTATGTGATAGGTAATATATAGAACATTATGTGATAGGTTATATATAGAACATTATGTGATAGGTATATATAGAACATTATGTGATAGGTAATATATAGAACATTATGTGATAGGTAATATATAGAACATTATGTGATAGGTTATATATAGAACATTATGTGATAGGTTATATATAGAACATTATGTGATAGGTTATATATAGAACATTATGTGATAGGTTATATATAGAACATTATGTGATAGGTTATATATAGAACATTATGTGATAGGTAATATATAGAACATTATGTGATAGGTTATATATAGAACATTATGTGATAGGTAATATGTAGAACATTATGTGATAGGTAATATATAGAACATTATGTGATAGGTAATATATAGAACATTATGTGATAGGTAATATATAGAACATTATGTGATAGGTAATATATAGAACATTATGTGATAGGTAATATATAGAACATTATGTGATAGGTTATATAGAACATTATGTGATAGGTAATATATAGAACATTATGTGATAGGTAATATATAGAACATTATGTGATAGGTAATATAGAACATTATGTGATAGGTTATATAGAACATTATGTGATAGGTAATATATAACATTATGTGATAGGTAATATATAGAACATTATGTGATAGGTTATATATAGAACATTATGTGATAGGTATATATAGAACATTATGTGATAGGTTATATATAGAACATTATGTGATAGGTAATATATAGAACATTATGTGATAGGTTATATATAGAACATTATGTGATAGATAATATATAGAACATTATGTGATAGGTTATATAGAACATTATGTGATAGGTAATATATAGAACATTATGTGATAGGTTATATAGAACATTATGTGATAGGTAATATATAGAACATTATGTGATAGGTTATATATAGAACATTATGTGATAGGTAATATATAGAACATTATGTGATAGGTTATATATAGAACATTATGTGATAGGTAATATATAGAACATTATGTGATAGGTAATATATAGAACATTATGTGATAGGTTATATATAGAACATTATGTGATAGGTAATATATAGAACATTATGTGATGGGTAATATATAGAACATTATGTGATGGGTAATATATAGAACATTATGTGATGGGTAATATATAGAACATTATGTGATAGGTTATATATAGAACATTATGTGATAGGTAATATATAGAACATTATGTGATGGGTAATATATAGAACATTATGTGATGGGTAATATATAGAACATTATGTGATGGGTAATATATAGAACATTATGTGATGGGTAATATATAGAACATTATGTGATAGGTTATATATAGAACATTATGTGATAGGTTATATATAGAACATTATGTGATGGGTAATCTATCAGAACATTATGTGATGGGTAATATATAGAACATTATGTGATAGGTTATATATAGAACATTATGTGATAGGTTATATATAGAACATTATGTGATGGGTAATATATAGAACATTATGTGATAGGTTATATATAGAACATTATGTGATAGGTAATATATAGAACATTATGTGATGGGTTATATATAGAACATTATGTGATGGGTTATATAGAAGATTATGTGATAGGTTATATATAGAACATTATGTGATAGGTTATATATAGAACATTATGTGATGGGTTATATATAGAACATTATGTGATGGGTTATATATAGAACATTATGTGATAGGTTATATATAGAACATTATGTGATAGGTAAGACTTATCCCTTCGTTTTCCATAGGGCTAGATATTATTGGGAAACATTGTTAAGCCGGTATCACACGAGCGCTTTTTCCCTCAAAATTTTTGCTCAACACTGGTCTGACAGTTTATGAGGTAAACATTTATTATATATCTGTTACCTAAATTCATCTATCACCAATCTAGTTTCCGATACCAGTACAAGTTATTTCATAAATATTGCCAGAAAAATGTTGATTATCGAATGTTGACTAATAAAACCTCTCGTGTGATACCGGCTTTAGGGAAAGTGGCACCTCCACAAATAGCAGACAAAATAAATTGGTTTGACTGAGGGTGTTAATGTGTAAATATAAGTACTAATGATGCAACCCGTGACATCACTCCCCCCCCCCCCCCCAACAAAAAGCAACAACAAACACTTATATTTAAGGGGAGATCTCCACTTGAGGGATTTTTTCTTGACCCCTTTCTCCCTCATGTTTAGCCCCATTGCTTTTGATATTATAAAATGTTTGCCCCATTAGTTTAGCGGTTTTAAGAACTTTCACCCCATATTAAGACCTTTCGTGCCATTTAGGTGTCGATTTTATCCTGGCGAGCGATAGCGAGCCTGTAATTTAAGAGGAACCGGCCTTCGGCCGGGATTTTTTCTACCGAAAAATGTACAAATTTATCTTGAAAGGGACTCAAGGGGGTGTAATTTTAAGGTTAATGGAGGTCTAGGGAACAAACTAAATACCTCCCCTTAATACTATAAGATACCCAGCCTGCTATTATAGTATTGTTCATAGGGGTATGTTGTGACGATTCTGAGGATATCTGAGTAGGTGAGTTATGAACTTTAGTTGAGAAAGTCTGTAGCCTTTTAGTTGCCAGAATATACTAAAATGGACGACACTGGCACTGAAAGGGTTAACGGTCACCGTCTTGTCTGTATCATTAGGAGAGATGTTCATGTGTTTTTTACCTCACCTGTACCAGAGAGAGAGAGAGAGAGAGAGAGAGAGAGAGAGAGAGAGAGAGAGAGAGAGAGAGAGAGACGTGGGGGGGGGGAGTTAACAGCAGGACGTCAATAAAAGGCATATATTTGAAAGACATATATGGCTTCATTAACCCTGGCAGGTACCAGTCAATGTAATAACTCTCTCTCTCTCTCTCTCTCTCTCTCTCTCTCTTTATATTAATTTTCTTATCTTTACGACATTACTGTATAAACCGTAGTGTTTGTACAGATAAAATTCCAGTGATGAACCGTGGAATTCTCTCTCTCTCTCTCTCTCTCTCTAATGTATGTATGTATGTATTATTTTATGTATGTATGTATATATCTAGCTATCCATCCATCTATCTATCTATATATCTATCTATCTATCTATCTATCTATATATCTATCTATCTATATATCTATCTATCCATTAATATCTATCTATCCATCCATCTACAGTATATCTGCCTATCTATCAATTCGTGTTTATATTACTGCTTCAATGCACCTCTTTCCCCAGTCAGTCGATGCCCCTCCTCCCGTCCAACACCGCTTTCACGCATATACTTCTTAACTCCATCCTTCCACCTCTCGCTCGGTCTACCTCTCCCTTTTTGTCCCTCCACTTCACTCTCGTGCACTCTCTTAGTCATTCTCTCGCTTCCCATACGTTCCACATGGCCGAACCATCTCAAGGTGTTCCTTTTCACACTTTTCAGCACATCTACATCCACACCACACCTCTCCCGTACATCTTCATTCGTCTGTCTATCCCTCCATGTAACTCCACACACACTTCTCAAGTAACTCATTTCCACTTACTCTTAGTTTGTCTCTCCAACAACGTCCATGCTTCACTCCCTTACGTCAATGTTTGGATTACCACACTATCATGCAAGGACTTCTTTACTTCCATGCTGACCACCCTATTTCTTGTTACCGCTGTCAGCATTCCTACAACCCTCTTCCCCTGTTGCACCCTCTCCCGCACTCCTTCCTCCATACTCCCATCTTTACTCAACACACTGCCCAAATACTTAAATGAGCTGACATTCTCCATAGCCTGACTCTTCAACCTCACCTCACACTCTGTGACTGCACCCCTTTCAAAGTCCATAACCTTACTATTCCCCGCATTTACCTTCAGATTCCGTTTTTCACTCACTGTTCCAAACATATTTACCAGACCCTGCAACTCCTACTCACAATCACTCATTGGAACTGTATCGTCAGCAAACAGCAATACAGACAACTTCCACTTATTACCTTCCCATATCAGCAGTACACTAACATCCTCTGCTCTTCCTCTTATTTCTTTCATGACTCCATCCATATATATATTGAACAACCATGGGGACATCACACACCCTAGCTTTAACCCAACATTCAGATCAAAGAACTCGCTCTGTTCATTCTCCACACGTACTGCCGCCTTTGCACCCTCATACATGCTCTTCACTGCTCAGTAACTTGTCATCTACTCCGTATATTCTCAATACTTTCCACAGACCTGCTCTATCAACTCTGTCGTAGGCCTTCTCCAAGTCCATAAAGGCAACATACAACTTGTGTCCCTTCTCCAGATATTTCTCCACAACACATATCAAGGCAATAATCTGGTCTACACACCCTCTTCCCTTCCTATACCTGCTCTGCTCGTCACCTACCTATTTCTCCGTTCTCGCTCTCACTCTCTCGATCGCTACTCTACTGTACATCTTCCCTACTACGCTTAGAAGTCTTATTCCCCCCGGTGATTACCACACACATTGCTCATAATTTGAAGAATACTCGACGATTTTACCTTTTAAGGGGAGATTTCCACCTGGAGGATTTTTTTCTGGACCCCTTGCTCCCTCGTGTTTAGCCCCATTGCTTTTGAGATTTTAAGACGTTCGCCCTAGTAGTTTGGACATTTTAAGACATTTTGCCCCATTTCTGTCAATTTTAAGACCTTTCGTGCCATTTAGGTGTCGATTTTTTCCTGGCGAGCGATAGCGAGCCTGTATTTTAAGAGCAACCGGGACATTTTTCTACCGAAAAATTTACAAATTTATCTTGAAAGGGGGTCTAGGGGGTGTAATTTTAAGCTTGATGAAAACGTAGGGAACAAACTAAATACCTCCCCTTAAGAATACCGAATACCAATCAGAAACATACTTAATATTTCACCTTCATTATTTTACTGAAGCCGGTATCACACGAGAGCTTTTATAGTCAACATTCGATGATCAACATTTTCTTGACAACATTTCTGGAATATTGGACACTGTTATCGGAAGCTAGACTGATGATAGCTGAATTTGGGTAACAGAAATATAGAAAATGTTGACCTCTTAAGCTGCCAGACCAGTGTTGAGGATAAAATAATGTTGAAGGAAAAAGCGCTCGTGGGATACCGGCGGGGAGATTTCCACTTGAGGGACTTTTTCTTGACCCCTTTCTCCCTCATGTCTAGCCCCATTGCTTTTGAGATTTTAAGACGTTTGCCCCATTAATTTGGTGATTTTAAGAATTTCCGCCCCATTCTGTCAATTTTAAGAACTTTCGTGCCATTTAGGTGTCGATTTTATCCTGGCGAGCGATAGCGAGACTGTACTTTAAGAGTAACCGGCCTTCGGCCGGGACATTTTTCTACCGAAAAATGTACAAATTTATCTTGAAAGGGGGTCAAGGGGGTGAAATTTTAAGATTGCTGGAGGAGTAGGAAACAAACTAAAAACCTCCCCTTATAGCAAGTTCCTTTGTAAATGTCCATATATGTGTGTAAATGTCCATATATGTGTGTAAATGTCCATATATGTATGTAAATGTCCATATATGTGTGTAAATGTCCATATATGTGTGTAAATGTCCATATATGTGTGTGTAACAGCTTGACCAAATCTACGCTACTAGCGGTAATCGAGCGACGGATAATTGTCGTAATTTGCGAGATTAAGGAAACATGAATTACCGGTAAAAAGTCCAATACCGGTAATTAAGGGGAGACTGGCCGTTTGTTTGGGCTATCCATTCATTTATTCATATATATATTTTTTTTTAGTTTCCTCCCTAGACCTCCATCAAACTTAGAAAAACACCCCCCTTTTCCCTTTTCCCTTCAAGATGGATTTGTACATTTTTCGGTGGATAAATGTCCCGGCCAAAAGCCGATTCCTCCTAAAATTACAGGCTCGCTATCGCTCGCCAGGAAACAATCGACACCTAAATGGCACGAAGGGTCCTAATATTGACAAAGAAATGGGGTGAAAGGTCATAAAATCCCCAAACTAATGGAACCTTAACGTCTTAAAATGTCAAAACTAGCGGGGCTAAACATGAGGGAGAAGGGGGTCCAGAAAAACGGTCTGTCTCTCCTTAAGTAATGAGTCCCGGGATTACACACTTCAAAGTAGAGATTACACTGCGGTCCGGCTATCGACCCTCCTAATGCACTTAATACCACGCAAGGACGAATATTGACTTCCCTGGCTACCTTTAAGGGGAGGTTTTTAGTTTGTTTCCTACTCCTCCAGCAATCTTAAAATTTCACCCCCTTGACCCCCTTTCAAGATAAATTTGTACATTTTTCGGTAGACAAATGTCCGGTTGCTCTTAAATTACAGGCTCGCTATCGCTCGCCAGGAAAATATCGACACCTAAATGGCACGAAAGGTCTTAAAAGTGACATAAATGGGGCGAAAGTTCATAAAATCGCCAAACTAATGGGGCAAACGTCTTAAAATCACAAAAGCAATGGGGTTAGACATGAGGGAGAAAGGGGTCAAGAAAAAAGTCCCTCAAGTGGAAATCTCCCCTTAAGCAATTTTCCTTAAGGGAGCCCACCTCGTTCGTTCTCTCTCTCTCCCTCTTTCTCTGGGTTGTATTTATTCAGCCCCATTTAGCCTACTGTTTTAAGACGTTTATCCCCATCCAGGTGTCGATTTTTGTTTAATGTGTTTTGTTAACAGACTAAATTTGTACATTTTTCGATAGAAATACGTCTCCGGCGAAGCCCGATTTCTCCATTTAATGCTGGCTCGCTATCGCTCGCCAGGAGTAAATCGACACTTAGATGGGGATAAACGTCTTAAAACAGTAGGCTGAATGGGGCCGAATGGATACAAGCCAGAGAAAAAAAGCAGGTGACCCCCCTTAATCCTATTTGGTCCGAGGGAGGCCAATTCCTCTCTCCTCTATTTCGCTCCATTAGATTTAAGGGGAGATTTCCACTCGAGGGATTTTTTTCTTGATCCCTTTCTCCCTCATGTTTAGCCCCATTGCTTTTGATATTATAAAACGTTTGCCCCATTAGTTTAGCGATTTTAAGAACTTTCACCCCATATTAAGACCTTTCGTGCCATTCAGGTGTCAATTTTATCCTGGCGAGCGATAGCGAGCCTGTAATTTAAGAGGAACCGGCCTTTGGCCGGGACATTTTTCTACCGAACAATGTACAAATTTATCTTGAAAGGGACTCAAGGGGGTGTCATTTTAAGGTTGATGGAGGTCTAGGGAACAAACTAAATACCTCCCCTTAAGTTTTCAAGATGTCTTACCCATTTTTGTTTGGCGTTAATTAACCACTTGCGAGTTTCAGACTATAAGGAAGTTGGAGCCGTAGACATTAATATTTAACACACATACCTGTGCAGTGATTATGTAGGTTTCTGATGGATAAATCGTATGTTGAATTTGGTTTAATGTATTTACAGATGTACTAAAACCGTATTAATGTATTTATAGATGTACTAAAACCGTATTAATGTATTTACAGATGTACTAAAACCGTATTAATGTATTTACAGATGTACTAAAACCGTATTAATGTATTTATAGATGTACTAAAACCGTATTAATGTATTTACAGATGTACTAAAACCGTATTAATGTATTTACAGATGTACTAAAACCGTATTAATGTAATTACAGATGTACTAAAACCGTATTAATGTATGTACAGATGTATTAAAACCGTATTAATGTATTTACAGATGTACTAAAACCGTATTAATGTATGTACAGAAGTACTAAAACCGTATTAATGTATTTACAGATGTACTAAAACCGTATTAATGTAATTACAGATGTACTAAAACCGTATTAATGTAATTACAGATATACTAAAACCGTATTAATGTATGTACAGATGTACTAAAACCGTATTAATGTATTTACAGATGTACTAAAACCGTATTAATGTATGTACAGATGTACTAAAACCGCATTAATGTATTTACAGATGTACTAAAACCGTATTAATGTATGTACAGATGTACTAAAACCGTATTAATGTATTTACAGATGTACTAAAACCCTATTAATGTAATTACAGATGTACTAAAACCGTATTAATGTAATTACAGATGTACTAAAACCGTATTAATGTATTTACAGATGTACTAAAACCGTATTAATGTATTTACAGATGTACTAAAACCGTATTATAGCTGGTTATTCTGCTAAATATCGATGTCTACAGCTCCAACTTCCTTATAGCCTGAAAGTCGCAAGGGGTCAATTGAATATGATTTAATATGATTTATGGCAATTAACTTTAATAACTGAAGGAGATAATACTCGCTTTTTCTGGACCCCCTTCTCCCTCATGTTTAGCATATTCAGTTTTGAGGTTTTAAGACGTTCGCTCCGTTAGTTTGGCGATTTTGAGATCTTTCGCCTCATTTTGTTGTCAATATTAAGACTTTTCGTGCCCTTTAGGTGTCGATTTTGTCCTAGCGAGCGATAGCGAGCCTCTAATTTTAAAAGAAACCGGCCATTTATCTTGAAAGGTGGTCGGGGGGGGGGGGGGGGGGGTTCTAAGCTTGATGGAGGTCTAGCGAGCAAACTCCAAAATAAATTTATAGATAAATATATAGACCAAAATCCAAGCACTACCCCCTTAAATAACCACCACCACCACCAACCACTACCACAATCACCATCATCAATCACCTCGACCAACATTACACAATCACTATACCACCCACATCACAACTACTACCAACATTCCACTATTACCTCCACCAACATCACTACCACCACCACCACCATCTACCACAATCACCATCATCCACCTCAAAGCTATTCTCATCATCACCACCTACTACAATCTCCACTCACCACAACTACCACTTCCATCATCACTACCACCACCTACCACAATCACCACCACCACCCACCTCAAAGTTATTCCCATCATCACCACCACCATCCACCTCAAAGTTATTCCCACCACCACCACCACCACCACCACCACCACCCACCTCAAAGTTATTCCCATCACCACCACCATCCCCACCACCACCACCACCACCCACCTCAAAGTTATTCCCATCACCACCACCACCATCCCCACCACTCCCATATTCAACATCGATCATCACTGGCACCCAAATTAGCCTCACTCTGTTTCTGTCTCTGTCTCTACCTATAATTAGTAGCTTTATGGAGGGTCACCGGATTTTTTTGTATTATCTTTTTCTCCTTTTCTCGCTTTCCCTGGCTTGTATCCATTCGGCCCCATTTAGCCAACTGTTTTAAGACAACGCCATCCTGGTGTCGATTTTTTCCTAGCGAGCGATAGCGAGCCAGCATTGTATGGAGAAATCCGGCTTCGCCGGACACATTTTTCTATCGAAAAATGTACAAATTTAGCTTGCTGTCAAAAACAAAACATATATATGCTGGCTCGCTACCGCTCGCCAGGAAAGTATTGACACCTGGATGGGGGTAAACGTCTTAAACAGTAGGCTGAATGGGGTCGCTCCCTTAAGTATACTTCCGAACCGCGGCGCTAAAAGAAGAACAGTATCCGTAATTCCTCACCATACTACGCTGTGGTAAGAGAGGTGAGAGGACAGGCATTGTACTGAAGGGGAGATATCCACTTCAGGGATTTTTTTTCTGGACCCCTTTCTCCCTCATGTTTAGCCCCATTGCTTTGAGATTTTAAGACAGTCGCTCCATTAGTTTGGCGATTTTAAGAACTTTCACCCCATTTCCGTCAATTTTAAGACCTTTCGTGCAATTTAGGTGTCGATTTTATCCTGGCGAGCGATAGCGAGCCTGTAATTTAAGAGGAACCGGCTTTCAGCCGGGACATTTTTCTACCGAAAAATGTACAAATTTATCTTGAAAGGGGCTCAAGGGGGTGTAATCTTAAGCTTGATGGATATCTAGAGACCAAACTAAAAACCTCCCCTTAACCAGCCCCAAACAATATGTGGCAGTCTCCGATTGCCTTGTTCTTCTTGTTCTTAGTCTTGATTGTATGTTTGTTGTTGTTGTTGTTGTTGTTGTTGTTGTTGTTGCAGATGTAATTGTTGATGTTATTGAAGTTGTTGTTGTTTCTGTTGTTGTTAGCATTATTGTTGACGTTCATCTTTGTTCTCCTGCCTTTGCAACATGGACACCAGCGATCATGCAAACCCTGCCACTGACGGCTCTGTTGTTGACGTCATTGCAGATATCGACGACTATATATGGGATCTAAAAAAAAAAAAAAAAAAAAAAAAAAAAAAACGCACACACACACACACACACACACACACACACACACACATACAAAAGTGGGGAATGGCCCTTAATACATACATACATACATACATACATACATACATACATACATCTTGGGTATCACACGAGAGCGCTATTATCGTCAATTGTTAACCCTTTCGGTACCGGTGCCGTCCTTTTAACTATATTCTGGCGACTATTAGACGATTTTCAGTGGACAAAGGGCAATTAAGGGGAGGTTTTTAGTTGATTCCCTAGACTTCCATCAAGCTTAAAATTACTCCCCCTAAACCCCCTTTCAAGATAAATTTGTAAATTTTTCGGTAGAAAAATGTCCCGGCCGAAGGCCGGCACCCCTTAAATTACAGGCTCGCTATCGCTCGCCAGGAAAAAATTGACACCTAAATGTCACGAATGGTCTTAAAATTGACAGAAATGGGGCGAGGGTTCTTAAAATCGCCAAACTAATGGGGCGAACGTCTTCAAATCTCAAAAACAATGGGGCTAAACATGAGGGAGAAAGGGGTCCAGAAAAAAATCCTCCAGGTGGAAATCTTCCCCTTAACAGGCTGCGAACTATCTCACTTGAACCCTTTGTACCCACCACAGATCCTTTTTTAACCTGCACAAAATCCTTCAAAATAAAAAGGAGCATGTATAGGCTTCGAACTATCTCACTTAACCCTTTCTACTACCACAGATCCTTCTTAAACTGCACAAAATCCTTCTAAATATAGCAAGAATACTGATACAAAGATATCGCGGGTATACAGAATCCTTCCAAATACAAAGATATCGCGGGTATACAGAATCCTTCCAAATACAAAGATATCGCGGGTATACAGAATCCTTCCAAATACAAAGATATCGCGGGTATACAGAATCCTTCTAAATACAAAGATATCGTGGGTATACAGAATTCTTCCAAATACAAAGATATCGCGGGTATACAGAATCCTTCCAAATACAAAGATATCGCGGGTATACAGAATCCTTCCAAATACAAAGATATCGCGGGTATACAGAATCCTTCTAAATATAAAGATATCGCGGGTATACAGAATCCTTCCAAATACAAAGATATCGCGGGTATACAGAATCCTTCTAAATATAAAGATATCGCGGGTATACAGAATCCTTCCAAATACAAAGATATCGCGGGTATACAGAATCCTTCTAAATACAAAGATATCGCGGGTATACAGAATCCTTCTAAATACAAAGATATTGCGGGTATACAGAATCCTTCTAAATACAAAGATATTGCGGGTATACAGAATCCTTCCAAATACAAAGATATCGCGGGTATACAGAATCGGTGGGAATCGATTAGTTTGCTCGTTAGACCTCTAACAAGCTTTAAGGGGAGATTTCCACTTGAGGGACTTTTTGTTCTGGACCCCTTTCTCCCTCACGTTTAGCCCTATTGCTTTTGAAATTTTAAGACGTTCGCCCCATTAGTTGGATTATTGTATGAACTTTCACCCCATTTCTGTCAATTTTAAGACCTTTCGTTCCATTTAGCTGTCGATTTTTTCCTGGCGAGCGATAGCGAGCCTGTAATTTAAGAGGAATCGGCCTTCGGCCTGGAAATTTTTCTACCGAAAAAATGTACACATTTATCTTGAAAAGGGGTCTAGGGGGTATAATTTTAAGATTGATGGAAGTCTAGGGAACTAACTAAAAACCTCCCCTTAAATAACACCCGAAAGATCTCCCTTCAAGAAAAATGTGTGTATTTTTCGGTAGAAAAATTGTCTTTCTCGAGGTCCAGGTCGTCTAGCTCTCGCCAGGAAAATATCTAACGCCTAAATGCCACGAAAGGGTTCTAATATTGACAAATAAATGGGGCGAAACATCTTAAAGTCGTCAAACTAATGGGGCGAGCATCTTAAAATCTCAAATAATGGGGCTAAACATTAGGGAGAAGGGGTCTAGACAAAGCAACTACCTCCCCCTTAAAGGGGGTGACCTGCCTTTTTAATTTTTCTCCTTTTCTCTCTTTCTCTGGCTTGTATCCATTCGGCCCCATTCAGCCAACTATTTTAAGACGTTTATCCCCATCTAGGTGTCGATTTCTTCCTGGCGAGCGATAGCGAGCCAGCATTATATGAAGAAATCCGGCTTCGCCGGAGAAATTTTTCTACCGAAAAATGTACAAATTTTAGCCTGCTGTCAAAAACATTTTAAAAATATGCTGGCTCACTACCGCTCGCCAGTATAAAATTGACACCTGAATGGGGGTAAACGTCTTAAAACAGTAGGCTGAATGGGGCCGAATGGATACAAGCCAGAGAAAGAGAGAAAAGGAGACAACAAAAAGCAGGTCACTCCCCTTAAAGCCAACAATGGACTCAAGAAGACAAGAATACGGTTTGTAATGTCCTCAAACCCCAAGGAAACCCAATGACGTTTTGCCCCATTAATTTGATTATAGTAAGATGATTAGACCCATTCAGGTGTCTGTATTGTCGTGGCGAGCGATGGCAAGCTGGTAATTTATTAGAAGCCTACCCTGGGCCGGAAATTTTTCTACCGAACAATATAAAAAGGCATTTGGGAGGCGTTTTATTTATCTTTATTTATTATATATATATATATATATATATATATATATATATATATATATATATATATACAGTATATATATATTATTGCTTGAAGTGGGTTATGGGGCAAACTAAAGCAAAACGCCTGACATTTATTGCAAACAAAAGGTATTAACCCCTTCTGTACCGGAGACGTCTTTATTGCATTACTCTGGCTACTACTGATCGATTTCCTTCAGCTTAGGAAGAATCTCTTGCAATGATATGGCTTTAAGGGGAGGTATTTAGTTTGTTCCCTAGACCTCCATCAAGCTTAAAATGACACCCCCTTGAGTCCCTTTCAAGATAAATTTGTACATTTTTCGGTAGAAAAATGTCCCGGCCAAAGGCCGGTTCCTCTTAAATTACAGGCTCGCTATCGCTCGCCAGGATAAAATCGACACCTGAATTGCACGAAAGGTCTTAATATGGGGTGAAAGTTCTTAAAATCGCTAAACTAATGGGGCAAACGTTTTATAATATCAAAAGCAATGGGGCTAAATATGAGGGAGAAAGGGGTCAAGAAAAAAATCCCTGAAGTGGAGATCCCCCCTTAAACCATATCGATCAACCCTTTTAACTACCACAGAACCTTCCTAAGCTGCCCAAAATCGTCTAAATACAGCTAAAATAAAAAATATATAACAGACGTCGCTGGTACAGGAAGGGCTATATATGATCCTCAATATATCTCCAAAACCTCGGATGAGCTACCGAGGACTTGATACGCGATGTCCCAGTAAATAACGCCAGAGCTATAATAACAGTGGAGCGAACAATGCCGACAAGGAGACAAAGAACACGGTTTTTATGAGTATCCCCCCCAATACCCCCCCCCCCCCCCCCTCTAGGGAACTCAATGAAAGGCTATACTTCTTAAAACTCGCTCAAACAACTCGGTCTCTGTTGGTCTAGGCTATATATATATCTATCTATCTATCGTTATCTACTCTACTCACTATCACACACACACACACTGGTGACAGTTACAAAGTGGTGTACAAGCTATGTTATTCTAGTTACATTGTAGTTGATCTTATTGTACCAGTACCTCCCTACAATCAACCTAGTTGTTCCCCAATTCGGCCCTCCGCCACGACCATTTCAAAGTCCAAGTCTCTCACTCTTGTCACACACACACACACCCACACCCACACTCACTCTCACACACCCACACCCTATCTATCTACCTTTCTCTACTCACTCTCACTCTCACTCTCACACACACACTCACTCTCACACACCCACACCCTATCTATCTACCTTTCTCTACTCACTCTCACTCTCACTCTCACACACACACACTCTCTCTCACACACCCACACCCTATCTATCTACCTTTCTCTACTCACACTCACTCTCACACACACACACTCTCTCTCACACACCCACACCCTATCTATCTACCTTTCTCTACTCACACTCACTCTCACTCTCACACACACACACTCTCTCTCACACACCCACACCCTATCTATCTACCTTTCTCTACTCACTCTCACTCTCACTCTCACACCCACCCACACCCTATCTATCTACCTTTCTCTACTCACTCTCACTCTCACTCTCACACACACCCACACCCTATCTATCTACCTTTCTCTACTCACTCTCACTCTCACTCTCACACACACCCACACCCTATCTATCTACCTTTCTCTACTCACACTCACTCTCACTCACACTCACTCTCACTCTCACACACACACACTCTCTCTCTCAACTGTATATAATGGTAATGACCCACGTGGATTATAACGAAATGTTTGGCTTAAGGGGAGAGTGGTTATTTTCTTGGGTCTATTTATCTATACAGTCAATATATTTATTAGTTTCCTCGCTAGACCTTCATCAAACTTAAAAAAATTCAGGCCGAAGGCCGGTTACTCTTAAAATTGCAGGCTCGCTATCGCTCGCCAGGAAAAATCGACACCTAAAAGGCACGAAAGGTCTTACAATTGACAAAAGAAATGGGGCGCAAAGTCTTAAAATCGCCAAACTAATGGGCCGAATGTCTTCAAGTCTAAAAACCAATGGGGCTAAACATGAGGGAGAAGGGTGAGCAGCAAACCGACCCATCCCTCCTTAACATGAGTGCAACACACAGTCATGACTGGAAGTTGGAAATCAAGAGGTTCAGCCAAAAAAAAACAAAAAACAAAAAAAACTAGTGTATGTGGAAATCTATTGTTATACATAATATCTGTTCTCTCTGGATAGTAATCGTGAACGTGTACTCAACCTTTAACTGTGTTGGTGGTGTAGTGGTTTAGATGCTTATGTTCTGGGTGTGATGTCCCGAGTTGGAATCCCGGGAGGACCATATGCTTTCATTTGTTTATTCAAGTGCATTGGGGTTTGTAATGGATGATTAATGTTCCTTAATATAATTCCCTCACAAATTGTATAATGTTATTTAGTAGGACAGTTCAATAATGGCATATAGTATTTTGCATACTCTACAATGAGTGTAGAACACTACACAATATCTGTGTTTTTATAAATTGACTAACCCTTTCAACTCACTCTCACTCTCTCCATCGCTTAAAATAATGAGCTATGAGGACCGGTTGAGAGCTCTTGATCTCTTTCCGTTGGAGACACGCAGACTACCAGGTCAGATCGCAAGATCTCCCGAGATACTAACTATTCATTGTAACTCCTTGTAGCTCTCTCTCTCTCGTCTCACTCACTCACTCACTCACTCTCACTCTCTCTCTCTCTCTCTCTCACTAGCTAGCCAACGTAACACCGATATTAAAAAAGGCAGCAAATCCCTACCCAGTAACTATCGTCCAATTAGCTTAACCTCAGTTGTATGTAAAATGCTAGAAACGGTCATACGAGAATAACATACTTAAAGATACTCAACACGGCTTTCGTAAAAAACGTTCCTGTTTAACAAACCTCTTAGACTTCTTCCACGATATCCTCAACCTCTACGATGAAAGTAAAGCTGTAGATATATACCTTGATTTTCAAAAGGCCTTTGACAAAGTTCCCCACAAACGTTTACTGCTAAAACTAAAAGCGCATGGAATACAAGACACACGTTGAAATGGATAGAAAATTGGCTCAGCGACAGAAAGCAAAGAGTAGTCATAAACGGTAAGGCATCTAAATGGACCAATGTAAGTAGCGGGGTACCCCAGGGATCGGTACTAGGACCAATTCTCTTTCTAATTTACATCAACGACATAGATGAGGGTCTCACCTGTACAATCTCAAAATTTGCTGACGATACAAAAATTGCAAATAGTGTACTCTCAAAAGATCAAGTTGACGATATGCAACACAATCTAGATAAATTGTCATGTTGGGCCCAAATTTGGCAAATGAGTTTCAATGCGGATAAATGTAAAGTACTACATATCGGATACCTAAATGAGAAAGCAATCTATTCGATGAATGACACTCAGCATAAGAATGTAAACAGAGAAACCGATCTGGGAGTAACAATATCGAGTAACCTAAAACCGAGTCAACAATGTTCAGAAGTTGTTAAGAAGGCAAACAAAATAATTGGCTTTATAGGCAGGTC
The DNA here is from genome assembly GCA_032716605.1 of Paralithodes platypus. NCBI lineage: Eukaryota > Metazoa > Arthropoda > Malacostraca > Decapoda > Lithodidae > Paralithodes > Paralithodes platypus. Next base: position 57,430,492 of record CM064525.1, read on the forward strand.
ATTTGAGCATAAATCCAAAGAAGTTATCCTAACCCTTTACAATTCCTTAGTCCGCCCTCTTCTGGAATACTGCATTCAATCCTGGTGCCCTTATTACCAAAAAGATATAAACAAGCTAGAACGAGTTCAACGTAGAGTTACCAAAATGATACCTAGCCTAAAGAACAAACCATACGAAGAGCGTCTTAGAAAATTAAATCTATTTCCTTTAACCCAGCGCAGATTAAGAGGTGACTTAATTCAAGTGTTCAAAATCATCAAAGGCATCGACAATATGAACTGTAGTAAGTACTTCACTATCGACCTATCTAATTACACGCGGGGAAACGGTTGCAAAATTATTGGTAAATCTTTTAACTCGCACGAATCTAAGAATGTCTTTCTCAATCGAGTTGTCAACTTGTGGAATGGGCTTCCCCGAAACGTTATAGACTGCATCACCGTTGATTCATTTAAACTTCGCCTAGACAAATATCTCGCATCAAACCCGCGACTGACTGCGTTTGTAAATGAATAACTTTATTTTATCTCCCCCTCAGTTACAAACCCATCTGTCCTCTACTAACTTCCTAATCCTGCTACGGACATTAGTTCCAGGGCAGTAATTCCCTTTCCAATGTTCCCTTACCCACTCTAAACCACTGTTTGGACACTTGATCCTAAGTGTTTTGGAGGACAAGCAACCTAGAAGGGTCACTAGATCTGTTGTTGCTTGATTTCCTTTGTACTCCTTTGTACTCACTCACTCACACTCACTCACTCACTCACACTCACACTCTCACTCACTCACTCACTCTCTCACTCACTCTCTCTCTCACTCACTCACTCTCTCTCTCTCCCACTCACTCACTCACTCACTCACTCACTCACTCACTCACTCACTCACTCACTCACTCACTCACTCTCTCTCTCTCACACACACCGAGCTATTACACACGGGGGATGTATACGGTGTGTGTTGTCTTAAGTTTCTTGGTATTGTGATGCCGGGCCCCTCGGGATGGAGACTGGAAATTAGAACACCGCCGTCTGTACCTACCTTCTTAATAACACTGCTGGTGGTGGTGGTGATTGTGATGATTGTGGTTGTTGTTGTTGGTGGTGGTGGTGGTAGTGGTGATGATTGTGGTTGTTGGTGGTGGTGATTGTGGTTTTTGGTGGTGGTGAGGTTGATTGGTGGTGATGATTGTAGTTGTTGTTGATTATTATTGTTGGTGGTGAGGTTGATTGGTGGTGATGATTGTAGATGTTGATTATTATTGTTGGTGGTGGAGATGATTGGTGGTGATGATTGTGGTTGATATTGATTATTATTGTTGGTGGTAGAGATGATTGGTGGTGATGATTGTGGTTGTTGTTGATTATTATTGTTGGTGGTGGAGATGATTGGTGGTGATGATTGTGGTTGTTGGTGGTGGTGAGGTTGATTGGTGATGATGATTGTGGTTGTTGGTGGTGGTGAGGTTGATTGGTGGTGATTATTGTGGTTGATATTGATTATTATTGTTGGTGGTAGAGATGATTGGTGGTGATGATTGTGGTTGTTGTTGATTATTATTGTTGGTGGTGGAGATGATTGGTGGTGTTGATTGTGGTTGTTGTTGTTGTTGATTATTATTGTTGGTGGTGGAGATGGTTGGTGGTGTTGATTGTGGTAGATGTTGATTATTATTGTTGGTGGTGGAGATGATTGGTGGTGATGATTGTGGTTGTTGTTGATTATTATTGTTGGTGGTGGAGATGATTGGTGGTGATGATTGTGGTTGTTGTTGATTATTGTTGATGGTGGTGGAGTTGGTTGTTGTTGTTTATGGTGGTGATGATTATTGTTGCAGTTGTTGTGGTGGTGGAGAGTATAGTAACTTAGAACACGGCTGCCTGAAATAATGGTTGAAATGCTTCATAATCGTCATAAACGGATGTACAGTCGCGCTAATAAGTCATGTCTCAGCTGTCATTACGTTTGGCTCGCTCTGTGCTGTATTAATGTCTGTCAGATGTTGAATAGGGTGGGTAAGTGTAGGAACATGTTTGTATATTGCACTCGATATGAAGAAATGAAGCTTAGATATTGCTGATACCAATTATTGATCAAAACATACTTGGTGCCGAGACATCACTTATTAGCGCGACTGTACATACATACAATTGGATAAATAAGTGTCGCCGCTGTCGTTACGTTTTGCTCACTGTATGCTGTATTAATGTCTGTCAGATGTTGAATAGAGTGTGTAATGATAGGAACATGTTTGTATATCTCACTCTGAACGATAAATTAAACCTTAGATAGTGCTGATACCGTTTATTGATCGAAATATACTTGGTGCCGCGACATGACTTATTTGGCCGACTGTACAATTGGATAGTTAGCTACTTATCGTGCTTGGTTTTCTCGCTACTTAAGGGGCTAGTGCTTGGTTTTCTCGCTACTTAAGGGGGTAGTGCTTGGTTTTCTCGCTACTTAAGGGGGTAGTGCTTGGTTTTCTCGCTACTTAAGGCAGTAGTGCTTGGTTTTCTCGCTACTTAAGGGGGTAGTGCTTGGTTTTCTCGCTACTTAAGGGGGTAGTGCTTGGTTTTCTCGCTACTTAAGGGGGTAGTGCTTGGTTTTCTCGCTACTTAAGGGGGTAGTGTTTGGTTTTCTCGCTACTTAAGGGGGTAGTACTTGGTTTTCTCGCTACTTAAGGGGGTAGTGCTTGGTTTTCTCACTACTTAAGGGGGTAGTGTTTGGTTTTCTCGCTACTTAAGGGGATAGTGCTTGGTTTTCTGGCTACTTAAGGGGGTAGTGCTTGGTTTTCTCGCTACTTAAAGGGGTAGTGCTTGGTTTTCTCGCTACTTAAGGGGGTAGTGCTTGGTTTTCTCGCTACTTAAGGGGGTAGTGCTTGGTTTTCTCGCTACTTAAGGGAGTAGTGCTTGGTTTTCTCGCTACTTAAGGGGGTAGTGCTTGGTTTTCGCGCTACTTAAGGGGGTAGTGCTTGGTTTTCTCGCTACTTAAGGGGGTAGTGCTTGGTTTTCTCGCTACTTAAGGGGGTAGTCCTTGGTTTTCTCGCTACTTAAGGGGGTAGTGCTTGGTTTTCTCGCTACTTAAGGGGGTAGTGCTTGGTTTTCTCGCTACTTAAGGGGGTAGTGCTTGGTTTTCGCGCTACTTAAGGGGGTAGTGCTTGGTTTTCTCGCTACTTAAGGGAGTAGTGCTTGGTTTTCTCGCTACTTAAGGGAGTAGTGCTTGGTTTTCTCGCTACTTAAGGGAGTAGTGCTTGGTTTTCTCGCTACTTAAGGGAGTAGTGCTTGGTTTTCTCGCTACTTAAGGGGGTAGTGCTTGGTTTTCTCGCTACTTAAGGGGGTAGTGCTTGGTTTTCTCGCTACTTAAGGGAGTAGTGCTTGGTTTTCGCGCTACTTAAGGGAGTAGTGCTTGGTTTTCGCGCTACTTAAGGGGGTAGTGCTTGGTTTTCTCGCTACTTAAGGGGGTAGTGCTTGGTTTTCTCGCTACTTAAGGGGGTAGTGCTTGGTTTTTGGTCTATGTATTTATATATTAATGTATTTTTTAGTTACGTCGCTAGACCTCCATCAAGCTTAGAAAAACACCCCCTAGACCCCCTTTCAAGATACATTTTTACATTTTTCGTTAGAAAAATGTCCCGGTCGAAGGCCGATTCCTTCCAAAATTAAAGTCTCGCTATCGCTCGCCAGGAAAAAATCGGCACCTAAAGGGCACGAAAGGTCTTAATATTAATAAACAAATGAGGCGAAAGGTCTCAAAATCGCCAAACTAACGGAACGAACGTCTTAAAACCTTAACACTTATATGGTAAACATGAGGGAGAAGGGGGTCCAGAAGGGGCTCCAGAAGGGGGGCCAGAAGGGGGTCCAGAAGGGCGTCCAATGGGAGATTTGTAGTTTGCTCCCCAACCCTCCATCAAGCTTAGCAAAATACCCGCAAGATCCCCCATCTAGTTAAATGTGTACATTTTTCGGTAGAAAAACGGTCAAATCCTCCTAAATTACAAGCTCGCTATCGCTCGTTAGGAAAAAATCGACACCTAAATCGCACGAAAGGTCTTAACATTGGCAGAAATAAGGCGAAAGGTCTTAAAATCGGCAAACTAAAGGGGCTAACATCTTAAAAGCTCAACACTATAGGTAGCGCCAACGAAATAAGGCGAAAGGTCTTAAAATCGGCAAACTAAAGGGGCAAAATCTGGACCCCTTAACTTCTCATAACTCAAAATGAATGAAAGAAATCAAGCTGACATTTCTTCTACCATTTGGGAAGAGCCTACCAGGAAATACAGTAGGGGTGTGAATATTGACAGCCAGTTTGCTCTAGGCCCTTTTGAGTTACGAGAAGTTAACCCTCTCACGTTTTTGACGCGATTTTGAGCCTATTAGGGATACTTTAAAGCCTTTGTTACCATCAGGGGTATTTAGAAACCTTTAGTTTAGTTACTTCAACCTCTGCAGTTGTCTTGTGAGTTAGCTGTGGCCAGAAAACTAATTTTGGAGAGGTAATTATAAGTGTGAGAGAACTCTATTTATTATCGCTAATCTGGCAACCTCTGCGTCATAAGGATGTGAGAGGGTTAAGGGGTCAAGATTATTGTCAAGTTGGTTGGCGCTACCCATAACAGGGCTAAACATAAGGGAGAAGGGGGTCCCGAAAGAAACTATTAAGTGGAAATCTCCTCTTGTGACCTGTTTTGGTTCTGTCCTTTTCTATCTTTCTCTGGCTTGTATCCATTTAGCCCCATTCAGCCTACTGTTTTAAGACGTTTATCCCCATCCAGGTGTCAATTTTTTACTGGTGAGCGGTAGCGAGCCAGCATATTTTTTATTTTTGTTTGACAACAGGCTAAATTTGTACATTTTTCGATTGAAAAATGTCTTCGGCGAAGCCGGATTTCTTCATATAATGCTGGCTCGCTATCGCTCGCCAGGAAGAAATCGACACCTAGATGGGGATAAACGTCTTAAAATAGTGACTGAATGGGGCCGAATGGATACAAGCCATAGAAAGAGAGAAAAGGACAGAAACAACAAAAAGCAGGTCACCCCCCTTAACAAAGAGCAGGTCACCCCCCTGAACAAAGAGCAGGTCACCCCCCTTAACAAAGAGCAGGTCACCCCCCTTAACAAAGCTACATACCGGTACATCTACTATATCTCTGCATCGTCTATATACCATGATTAAGGGGAGATGGGTCGTTTTTCTAGACCCCCTTCTCCCTCGTGTTTAGCCCCTTTAGTTTTTAGATTTAAGATGTTTGCCCCATTAGTTTGGCGATTTTAAGACCTTCCACCCCATTTCGTTGTCAATATTAAGACTTTTCGTGCTATTTAGGTGTCGATTTTTTTCCTGGCGAACGGTAGTGAGCCTGGTATTTAGGAAGAACCGGCCTTCGGCCGGGAAATTTTTCTGCCGAAAAATGTATAAATTAATCTAGAAGGATGATCTAATGGATGTTTTTTTAAGTTTGATGGAGGTCTAGGGAGGAAACTAGAAAAACATTTAATAAATGGAATAAATCGACCAAAAAGTGAACCATCCCCCCATAAATTTTGACCAACATACTTAGGTACACAATCTCCGTAATGGCTTAGTAATCGAGATCGAAACCTGACCATTTATCAGCTTGTGTTTATTATTAGGCGATTTCGTTTAGGAAGGATCTGTGGGAATTATGCGGATAAAGACCATCTCACTTCAACCCCTGACTTTCATTTACACGTCCTAATCTGAATTATACGGATAAAGACCATCTCACTTCAACCCCTGACTTTCATGTACACGTCCTAATCTGAATAAAATCCTCTAAGAATGGCCAGAAACAGTAAAGATATGCGTAGTGGTATTTTAAAAGGGTTAAGGGGAGGATTTTAGTTTGGTCCCTAGATAGCCTTCAAGCTTAAGATTACACCCCCTTGAGCCCCTTTCAAGATAAATTTGTACATTTTTCGGTAGAAAAATGTCCTGGCTGAAAGCCGGTTCCTCTTAAATTACAGGCTCGCTATCGCTCGCCAGGATAAAATCGACACCTAAATTGCATGAAACGTCTTAAAATTGACAGAAATGGGGCGAAAGTTCTTAATTATGGTGCGAATGTCTTAAAATATCAAAAGCAATGGGGCTAAACATGAGGGAGAAAGGGGTCCAGAAAAAAAAATCCCTCAAGTGGATATCTCCCCTTAACCATATGACATTGTCTTTAAGTCTATTGTTTTCCAGCTGAGGGTAAATTGCCATGTTACTATCTTGGTTACTCGGTTATAAGGTAGATTTGGTAGTGAAAGATGATGGTTATTCTGAAAACTTGGCCTTAAGGGGAGGTTTCTAGTTTGTTTCCTACTCCTCCAGCAATCTAAAAATGTCACCCCCTTGACCCCCTTTCAAGATAAATTTGTACATTTTTCGGTAGAAAAATGTCCCGGCCAAAGGCCGGTTCCTCTTAAATTACAGGCTCGCTATCGCTCGTCAGGATAAAATCGACACCTGAATGGCACGAAAGGTCTTAATATGGGGTGAAAGTTCTTAAAATCGCTAAACAAATGGGGCGAACGTTTTATAATATCAAAAGCAATGGGGCTAAACATGAGGGAGAAAGGGGTCAAGAAAACAATCCCTCAAATGGAGATCTCCCCTTAATATGACACACAGCCATAGTAGTTCCATATATTGCCATTAAGCATCGAGACATCCGCCAATAAGAGGTTCAAAATACGATCAGCTGGACAAAAGTAGAGTCTAGGTATCAGGTGAGACCATTATTTGAAGGACAGATAAGTATGTAGAAAGGTGGTGGTACAGTATATATATATATATATATATATATATATATATATATATATATTCAGGCATAAAGATAACGTACAGACAGAAACACACACACATACACATGTATATATATGTGTGTGAGAGAGAGAGAGAGAGAGAGAGAGAGAGAGAGAGAGAGAGAGAGAGAGAGAGAGAGAGAGAAAGAGAGAGAGAGAGAAATAGAGAGAGAGAGAGAGAAACAGAGAGAGAGAGAAACAGAGAGAGCGCGAGAGAAAGAGAGAGAGAGAAAGAGAGAGTGTATGAGAGTGAGAGTAAGTTAGGGGTACGGCAAGAGAAGGAGTAGAATCAGACTGCAGCAATATAAAGTAGGGAGCTTTATCCCCTTTCCTCCACTCCATTGGTCAGTGAGAGAGAGAGTTGGGAGGAGGGGGGGGGAGGGTCGGAGGGAACAGGGGGAGGGGGGATGGAGGAGGGAAAGCGGGGTTGGAGGGAAGAGGGTGTGGGGGAGTCGGAGGGAAGGGGGTGGGGGAGGGAGTCGGAGGGTGGGGGGGAGTCGAAAGTAAGAAGGAGGGAGGAGGGAGGGCCTGGAGGAAGAGGGAAGGGGGGTAGTCTGATGAAGGGGTGGGGGGGGGGGGGAGTTGGGATGGAATGGGGCGAGTTGGAAGCAAGAGGGGATGAGGAGGGAGGGGTGGAGGGGGCAGTGGGGGGGGGAGGTCTTTGGCTAATCCATTTTATTACTGCAATTTGGGAGTTGCTCTCAAGGGGGGGGGGGGGGGGGGCGTGGAGTTTATTGAGGGCGTGATGTACAGGCGGCTTAAGGGAGCCCACCTCGCTTTTTTTCTCTTTCTCTCCCTCTCTCTTTGGCTTGTATCCATTCGGCCCCTTTCAGCCTACTGTTTTAAGAAGTTTACCCCCATCCAGGTGTTAATATTTTCTTGGCGAGTGGTAGCGAGCCAGCATATATATATATATATATATAATTGTTTTGATAACAAGTTAAATTTGTACATTTTTCGATAGAAAAATGTTTCCGGCGAAGCCGGATTTCTCCATACAATGCTGGCTCGCTATCGCTCGCCAGGAAAAAATCGACACTTGGATGTGGATAAACTTCTTAAAACAGTTGGCCGAATGGGGCCGAATGGGTACAAGCCAGAGAAAGAGAAAAAAGGAGAGACATATATATTTAAAAAAAGCCGGTGACCCCTCTTAAGGGGACAGTTCTTAGTTTTTGGTCGATGTATATATTAATATATTTATTTTTGAGTTTCCTCGCTAGACCTCCATCAAGTTTAAAATAGCACCCCCTAGACCCCCTCTCAAGATAAATTTGTACATTTTTCGGTAGAAAAATGTCCCTTCCGAAGGTCTGTTCCTTCTAAAATTACAGGCTCGCTATCGCTCGCCAGGAAAAAATCGACACCTAAATGGCACGAAAGGTCTTAGCATTGACGAAGAAATGGGGCGAAAGGTCTTAAAATCGACAAACTAACGGCACCAAAATCTTAAAACCTCAAAACAAATATGCTACACATGAGGGAGAAGGGGTCCATAAAAAGCGAGTACTACCCCCTTAGTCTTTGTTGAGTGGTTACTGCTGCATTTGATAAGATTTACATAGTTTTCTTATTAATTCGTCTTTGTTTATTGTCTATAGTCTTGTTTTATTTCATCTGACGGTAAATTGAATCCCTTAGCAGCTAATTGATCGATACTTAGTGGGACAATATGCAACTAGTACGTCTTTGCATCATACTAAGACTAAGTTCATGTTAATAGCACCATATTTCACTACAAAATCTTCAACATAACTGTGGAGTCTTGATGGGGACTTTGCAATTTACCGCCAGTTGAAATGAACCGAGTTATAGCCAGTCAACTCTCTCTCTCTCTCTCTCGCTCTCGCTCTCTCCCCTCTCTCTCTCTCTCTCTCTCTGGCTGTTATTAGACGATGGTATTATTTAGAACGAGAAGGTTAATGTGGAAGTCAGAGGGTTTATTGAGATAGTGTTTACCCTTTTGATGTCGACAGATCCTTCCTAAGTTGTATAAAATTATCTAAGGATAGCCAGAACAAACTGTCAGAATGCGTCATAATCCTCAAGGGGTTAATTAAAGCGTATTAACCCCTTTTGTACCAGTGCCGTTTGTTTATTATAGTCTAGCTAAATTTAGTCGTTTTGGGGGTAGTTTAAGAAGGATCTGTGGTATTAAAAAGGGTTAAGTGAGATAGTTGGATGCCGGTTGGTTCCTGGAGGTCCTTCTTAAAGGGAGGTCTCCACTTGAGGGATTTTTTTCTTGACGCCTTTCTCCCTCATGTTTAGCCCCATTGCTTTTCTATTTTTAAGACGTTCGCCCCATTATTTTGACGATTTTAAGAACTTTCGACCCATTTCTGTCAATTTTAAGACCTTTCGTGCCATGTAGGTGTCGATTTTATCCTGGCGAGCGATAGCGAGCCTGTAATTTAAGAGGAACCGGCCTTCAGCCGGGACATTTTTCTACCGAAAAATGTACAAATTTATCTTGAAAGGGGCTCAAGGGGGTGTAATCTTAAGCTTGATGGATACCTAGAGACCAAACTAAAAACCTCCCCTTAAGCTAAATATAATCGTCCAATAGTAGGCAGCATCAAGTTAAAAGGAAAGCACCGGTACTGAAGGGGTTAATTAGAATCTACTAAGTACAGTGGGGATGAGATCGATATCGTGAAGTCTGAACAGCGAATATAACTGAACCAAGATAAAAGTACAACGGATTGTATTTATACACCAGAACAGGGATGAATGCTACACAAACCCACCGTTAAAGGGAGCTCCAAACGGTATTGTGCAGCATAATTTACTGGTTCGGCTCAATGGTTTAAGGAGGGGGTTTAGTTTGCTCCCTAAACCTCTATCAAACTTAAAAAAACACCCACAAGACTCCCCTTCAATATAAATTTGTACATTTTTCGGTAGAAAAATGTCCCGGACGAAGGCCGATTCCTCTTCAAATACAGGCTCGCTATCGCTCGCCAGGAACAAAATCGACATTTAAATAGCACGAAAGGTCTTAATATTGGCAAAGAAATAGGGCAAAAGGTCTGAAAATCGCCAAACTAATGGGGCGAATGTCTTGAAATCTCATAACTAATAGGGCTAAACATGAGGGAGGAGGGGGACTCGAAAAACCAACTGCCTCCCCTTAAACTTGCAAATTGCCCTCGAAGATCGTAGTACTAATAACACGGAGAACAAGAACAATAACAAAGCATTCCTCCAACCCTCATCATTTTAGCTAAGTCTCTCCCGGCGAAGAAACTCGGCGAGGAAGGATTGAGAGAAAACGAGGATGCAGATAAGAGTAACGCTAAAGATAAACAAAGAATATCAGAAGAAAATTATAATCTCTCTGTCTCTCTCTCTCTGTCTCACTCTCCCCCCCCCCCCCTCTCTCTCTCTCTCTCTCTCTCTCTCTCTCTCTCTCTCTCTCTCTCTCAAATCCATCATGCTGGCCATGCCATGTAAATATTAATACGTTACGATGAAATGAAATGTTCAATCTGCTGAGAGTATTCCAGTTCATCAGTCTAATGTTATATCATAAATAGGGTTTGAAAATCAATAACTCAGTACCTCGTATGTATTGTAGAGGGTATTGAAAGGGGGAAGGGGGAAGGGGGGGGGGGGTTAGTTTGCTCACTAGACCTTTTATCAAGCTTTACCAATTATACCCCCAAGTTCCCCTATCGACATTAAGGCGGGTGACCTGTTTTTTGTTTATTTATCTCTTTTTCTCTGGCTTGTATCCATTCGGCCCAATTCAGCCAACTATTTTAAGACGTTTATCCCCATCTAGGTGTTGAATTCTTCCTGGCGAGCGATAGCGAGCCAGCATTATATGAAGAAATCCGGCTTCACCGGAGAAATTTTTCTATCGAAAAATTTACAAATTTAGCCTGCTGTCAAAAACATTTAAAAAATATGTTGGCTCGCTACCGCTCACCAGTAAAAAAATGACACCTGGATGGGGATGAACGTCTTAAAACAGTAGGATTAATGGGGCCAATTGGATACAAGCCAGAGAAAGAGAGAAAAGGAGATAAGAAAAGCAGGTCACCCCCCTTAATGTGTACTACCATTTCCAATTGGGGCCGAGAAAACCTTGTTACCTTTAATGCTTCCAAAACCCAATTTCTTCATCTTACTACCCGTCCGGAACTCCCAGCGGACTATCCCTTATTCTTCAACAATACTAAAATCAACCCTTCATCTTCTCTCAATATTCTCGGTGTCTCTTTTTCTTCTGCTCTCACTTGAAAGGACCATATTACCAGTCTTGCTAAGGCAGCCTCCCGGAAGCTGGGTGTGCTCAACCGCCTCAAGGGGTTCTTTACCCCTGCACAGCTTCTTGCTCTGTACGGGGGCACGGTGTGTCCTTGTATTGAGTATTGTTCACATGTGTGGGGAGGATCCTCTCACACAGCACTCCTAGACAAAGTAGAAAGGAAAGCTTTCCATATAATTAATTCCTGTCCACTCACCAACTCTCTGCAATCTCTCTCTGTCCGCCGCAATGTTGCATCTCTTGCTATTCTATCGCTACTACAATAATCAGTGTTCCTCAGAGCTCTCCCAGTGTATACCACCTCCTCTACGTAGGGTACGTGGTACCCGTCTTGCAACACAATCCCACCCCTACTCTATGCAACTCTCCAACCCAAGAGTGAAATGTTACTCTGTCTTTCTTCTATTCAACAGCTGAGTTCTGGAACTGTCTCCAAGAATCAGTCTTTCCCTCTTCCTATGACTTAAATTGCTTCAAATTCTGTGCGTCCAGGTATTTTGACTCGACCGTCCCTTGATTTTGGCCCAGTCACTCTTTCAACTATGAGGGAGGCACTCGATACACGCAGTTCTGCATTTTGTCTCCCTCACTCACATAGAAAAAAAAGAAAACAAAAACAAAAAGGTACTCTACTGTAGGCTGCCTTGGGTATCCTCTGCCTCGCTGTAAATTAGTTAGCCCTCACTGTGGCTTGAATCACTGACGAGCTGTAGGGGAGGAAGGGGTGGCTTTGGGAGAGAGGTGTCCGGGTGGGGCCTAAACTTATTTATCGTTGGATATATAGGGTGACTGTACGGTCTATTTATATTTCTCTCTCTCTCTCTCTCTCTCTCTCTCTCTCTCTCTCTCTCTCTCTCTCTCTCTCTCTCTCTCTCTCTCTCTCTCTCTCTCTCTCTCTCTCTCTCTCTCTCTCTCTCTCGTCTCTCTCTCTCTCTCTCTCGTCTCTCTCTCTCTCTCTCTCTCTCTCTCTCTCTCTCTCTCTCTCTCTCTCTCTCTCTCTCTCTCTCTCTCTCTCTCTCTCTCTCTCTCCCTCTCTCTCTCCTTTGTGCTAATAAAGAATAATAAAGGTACAAGCATAATACTTTCATTAATATACAGACGTCCAGTTCAATCAGTGCAAACTGACCGAGAAATTTACGAAAAAATTGCAGATAAAAGTAACTCACAAGATACCGTAATTTTTGGCGACTTTAATTTACTTGTGACCAAGTGGGGCGATACTCTTTCTTCACAATGCGAACTTGCAAGAGAGTTTGTTCAATCAATTTGTTCGATAGCCGACCCGTGGTAATAACGTTTTTGACCTTGTACTTGCAACAAAAGAAGAAATAATAGAGAATTTGAATGTTGGTGAAGAATTCAGTAACAGCGACCATCGTACGATAACTTTCAGTTTAAAGTTTACTAGTGACGAATCAAATAGCAGCATCGAGAAAGTCCCTAATTTCAAGAAAGCAAACTTTTGTAAACTTAGAGCTATGTTTAAAGAAACTGACTGGAGCTTTCTAATTAACAATAATGGCATAAATACATCTTGGGAATTATTCGCAACCACTTACCTAAAAGCAGTGCAAGGCTCCATACCATCGAAAATACGGCGTACAAGCCATAATGATAAGCCCAAATGGTGGAATAAAGAGATTTCAGACTGTTTGCATGCTAAAAAGATTGCTAATGATAGATTAAAATCCTCACAAAATAACGAAGAACGGGTGAAATTTGTAGAACTACGACGACGCAAAGCCAAAAAGATAATTAAGCAAAGTAAAAAGACCCTGGAGTTACATGTTGTGTTCCTTTTAAATTACAGGCTCGCTATAGCTCGCCAAGAAAACATCGACACCTAAATGGCACAAAAGGTTTTAAAATTGACAAAGAAATTGGGCAAAAAGTCTTAACATCGCCAAACTATTGTACCGAACGTCTTAAAATCTGAAAACTAATGTAGCTAATTATGAGGGAGAATAGGGGCCACTCTCGGATTGGTAGACGTCCTTCCTAAGTTGAATACAATCGTCTAATAGCTGCCAGAATATAGTGCCAAGGATGTCGCCGGCACTGGAAGGGTTAACATAGCTATAGGTAGCGCCAACGAACTTGACAATTATCGCGATCCCTGACCTCTTCGTAACTCAAAAGGGGCTTGAGCAAACTGGCTGTACATTTCCATACCTATTTCCTGTTGGACTCTTCCCAAATGATAGAAATGTCAGAGCGATTGGTTCCATTAATTTTGAGTAAATAAGAAGTTAAGGGGTCAAGTCAAGTTCGTTGGCGCTACCCATACCAAGTCCTTCTCTTTCACTTCCTCGACCTCCCTGACCGTACTACAATAAAACTTCTTCTATTACCGTACTCATTTGTTTCGCTCCTTTTCCAGTTCGCCCCGTATTTCACCTCCGGCTTCCACCATTAGCGAGTCATTATGCCCTCACACCCGACCGCGCACGAGCCATCAAACTAATTGGGGGGGTCGAGGGGGAGGGGGGGGGGGGGGGGGGGGGGGTCGGAGCAGTGTGTGGTAATGGAATTGGCCCCAAGGATGAATTCCACAAGATCACCACCCAAATTAATCGCCCACTCACCCGCCCCCTGTGTTTCCTGGGAAGGAAGATGGCAGAGAGAGAGGAGAGGAGAGGAGAGGATAAGAGAAGAGAAGAGAAGAGAAGAGAAGAGAAGAGAAGAGAAGAGAAGAGAAGTAAAGTAGGGAGGGAGGGAGGGAGGGAAGGAGGGAGACAGTTAGTACAAGGAAAGGTTAGTATCTTAAATACCTTGCAGTCCATTCTGGGGAAACATAATTGATTACCGCTCGTTGCTGTCTACCTCACAGCCAACTTTCTATCCAATTTACGACCTCTGTATTGCTTCCTTGTGCACTCAAGTTTGACATTAGCCTGCAATTAGGCACTTTGACAAACACGTTTTGAAAATTTAGATATCTATCAGCGACATGCTCTTTGGATTTATGCCGGGACTTAGCACAACTGATGCTATCTTCATTCTTAGGCAACTGCAAGAGAGGTTCTTAGAGAAAAACAGGGAGTTATACCTAGTTTTTGTAGATTTGGGGAAGGCCTTTGACTGAGAGCCCAGGGAAGTAATGCAGTGGGCTATTAGAACACTTGGAGTAGAAGAGTGGCTAGTACGTGTGATAATGAGAATGTATGAAGGGTCACGGGCAGCAATTAGAGTGAATGAGGCTCTGAGCGAAGAGTTCCCAGTGAAAGTTGGAGTTCACCAAGGATCAGAGCTGAGCCAATTACTGTTTGTTTTGGTACTGGAGGCTCTGTCAAGGGACTTTAGAATAGGACTCCCATGGGAGTTGCTATATGCAGATGACCTAGTTCTTATCGCAGATAGTGCGCAAGAAGCAGAGGCAAAGTTCAAACGATGGAGGTAAGGTATGGCAAACAAGTGTCTAAGAGTTAACATAGATAAAACAAAGGTCATGATTAGTGGAGTACGGCGCGGAACTATGGAAAGAAGTGGCGACTATCCATGCGCAGTATGTGGGAAGTAACTCAATAATTCAATGTTGCGTTTGTAGTGACTGAGTACACAAGAGATGTAGTGGGGCTAGAGGACATTTGATGCGAATCATAGACTTTGTATGTGCTGTGTGCAAGGGAGAACTTGTGTGAAATGACCCGCCTGTTAGTGTTGATTTCGACACTGTAGCGCTGGAGTGTGTGAATAAATTCTGTTATTTGGGTGATATGGTTTTCACCGGAGGTGGCGCTGAAGTTGGCTCCATTGCTAGAGAAAGAAGTGGCTGGGGGAGGTTTAGTGAGCTGTTGTCACTCCTGACCATGAGGAAACTCCCACTTCACCTTGAAGGGAAGGTGTATACCTCGTGTGTTAGGTGTGCGATAACCTATGCCTCGGAGACGTGGCCAGTTAAAGCGCAGGATATCAGTAGAATGGAACGGAATGAGAAGATAATTGTGAGATGGATATGTGGG
Source organism: Paralithodes platypus (assembly GCA_032716605.1). Taxonomy (NCBI): domain Eukaryota; kingdom Metazoa; phylum Arthropoda; class Malacostraca; order Decapoda; family Lithodidae; genus Paralithodes; species Paralithodes platypus. The sequence goes on from CM064525.1 coordinate 57,445,546, forward strand.
GTTAACCTCAGGGACGGGGTATCGAGTGAGGAATTAAGAAGGCGTATGGGCATTAGGAGTCTGGTGAAGTGATGCGACTTGGTTGCTTTGGACACGTGGAGAGAATAGATGATCAGTGCTGGGTGAAGAAATGCCGGACTGTGAACATGGAGGGAACTGCACGTAGGGGTAGACCTAGAATGACGTGGGATCAGCTACTCTGGTCCGATCTCAAAGTACAGAACTTGACAACAGAGGCAGCCCTTGACAGGGTCGCCTGGAAAGCCGCCATTTATGACGTGAGACTATAACCAAATTCTATGTGGACAAAATGATCTTTAAGCTTGTATGTATGTATGTATGTTGTATGTATAATATTACTCTGATGGTCAAACTTCTGTAAAACATATTCACAATTTCTTTCCCAGAGATAGGATGGATTCTTACATTTTTTTTCCCTGCAGTCGGGGATACATTTCTATCTATCTATAATCTATATGCTCAGGCCCAATCCCCACTTGTCCCACTTATATTTTTATTATCTATTTTATATATTTTATTATTTTATTCATTGTTGTTTCTTGGGGGTGGCCGACTCAAGACAGAGCAAGAACAGGGACTTAACTTCAGTAAACTTTTACCTTTGATGGCTTATAAACTAACACTTAACTTCTGCAACTGATGACATAGTGGGACTTAATCTACTCTTCTTTTAGATTCATTAGTAAGTCTCCACGAAACCAGCCCAAAAGGTCCCCAATGTCCCAGAAAACGCGCCTTGTTCCCTTCAGAAAACACGGCCCTGTTTGTCTTGCCGGCGCCTCGACCCTCACCTGTTTATGTTGGCTTAAGGGGAGGAAGTTGGTTTTTCGAGTCTTCCTTCCCCCTCATGTTTAGCCCTATTAGATATGAGATTTAAAGACATTCGCCCCATTAGTTTGGCGATTTTCAGACCTTTTGCCCCATTTCTTTGCCAATATTATGACCTTTCGTGCTATTTAGGGGTCGATATTTTCCTGGCGAGCGATGGCGAGCCTGTATTTGTAAGAGGAACTGGCCTTCGGCCGGGACATTTTTCTACCGAAAAATGTACAAATTTATCTTGAGGGGGGGTCTAGGGGATGTTTTTCTAAGTTTGAGGGATGTCTAGCGAGGAAACTAAGAATTTATGAATGTTTGAATTTATAGTCCAAAAAAGCATTGAGTGTCCCCTTAATTAGCATGTAAGGTGTTTATGTTGAGGTAATTAGCATGTAAGGTGGGAGGTGGGAAGAAGTTGTGAAGGGGAGATGAAGGAGAAGGCTTGCTAGGGTGGGTATAGGGGAGGGAGGGAGGGAGGGAGGGACAGTTTTCCTTTTAAGGGGGTAGTGCTTGGTTTTTGGTCTATATATTTATTTATTAATATATTTTTGAGTTTCCTCGCTAGAGCTCCATCAAGCTTACAAAAAAGAAAAAGAAAAAAAAAGAAAAACCCGCCTTGACCCCCTTCCAAGATATATTTGTATATTTTCCTCCCTCTCTCCCTCCATCTTCATCTTCCCACCCCCCACCCTCCATCATCCCCCCCCCCCCTCCTTCCATCTAGCCTTACAGCCTTTTTTGTCTACTACTTCCCTCCCCCACTTGTCCACTTACTCCCCCCCCCCCCCTCTCCCTCAACACATACAACTAGCTTCCTCCTACTCTCACTTCTCCCCCGTTTTGGTAAAGGTAAATCTTTTAACTCACACGAATCTAAGAATTTCTTCTTCAATCGAGTTGTCAACTTGTGGAATGGGCTTCCCGAGACGTTATAGACTGCAGCACCGTTGATTCATTTAAACTCTGCCAAGACAAATATCTCGCATCAAACCCGCGACTGACTGCGTTTGTAAATGAATAACTTTATTTTATCCCCCCTCAGTTACTAACCCATCTGTCCTCTACTAACTTCCTAATCCTGCCACGGACATTAGTTCCAGGGCAGTAATTCCCTTTCCAATGTTCCCTTACCCACTCTAAACCACTGTTTGGACACTTGATCCTCAGTGTTTTGGAGGACAAGCAACCTAGAAGGGTCACTAGATCTGTTGTTGCTTGATTTCCTTTGTAATCCTTTGTACTCCCCCTCTCTTATACCTCCTTCTCCCCCTCCCCCCTTCCTCCACTTCTCTTATCCACCTTCCCCTCCCCCATCTTCCTACCCCCGCCCATACAACCATCCCTTCTCCTCTCCCCCCCCCACCCCCATTCCCCTCCACGAGCCCATACAACCAACCAACCTCCTTCCCTCCCTTCCTACTCTTCCTCCCCCTCCCCTCCATACTTACGTCCCTCCTCCCCTCCTATCCCCCCTGCCCATACATCCATCCCTCTCCCCCCCCCCCCCCCCTTCCTCCGCCCATACAACCATCCCTCCTCCTCCTCTCCCCCCCCCCCCTTTCCTCCCGCCCATACAACAACCATCCTCCTCTCCATAGCCTACAACACATCCCTCCTCCTCCTCCTCCACACCCCCCTCCGCCCATATTACAAATCCACCCTCCTCCTCCCGCCCATACAACAAATCCTTCCTCCTTCTTCCCACTAGCCAATACAACCACCTCCCCCACTCACCCCCCACCCACGCATACAATCATCCCTCCCCCTCCTCCCACCCATACAACCATCCCTCCCCCTCCCCATCCCCCTCCCTGTAGCAGCAATGAAGGCCGCGTCTGTGGGTGGCCATTGTGGGTGGACAATAGGGGGACGGAGACGGTAATCCACAATAAAACAAGAGACTCCCTCCTTCTTGGTCGTTCACGGGAGGAGGTGGCCTGTTGGGGGGCGGTGGGGGGAGGGCTGGCAGAGGTGAAGTGAGGGGTGGGGAGAGGAGGGAAGAAGCGGAGGAGAGGTGAGGTAAATAGAGAGGGAGGGGGAGGAGGGATGAGGTAAAGAGGGGTGGGGAGAGGAGGGAGGGGGCTAGAAGAGAGAGGAGGAAAATGGGTGTGAGGGAGGGGGGGGGGGGAATGGGTGTGAGGAGGGAGGAGAAGTGGGGGCTGAGAGCGGGAGAGGAGGGGTGGGGGAAAGAGGGAAGGAGGAAGGGTGGAAGAAGAGGGAGGAGGAGGGTTCTGGGAAAGAGGGGTGAGAGGATATGGATGAAGAGGAAGGGGTGTTGGAAAGAGGAAGGGAGTTACACAGAGTTACACATATACTTAGACCACACAGACCTTGCGGTCCCAACTAGGTGGTCCGGCCTTAATACTACTAGACAGGGACAGTTTATAGTGGAAGAATAGGACAGTAAAGTAGAAGGAAGGTGGAGGCGGGATGGAGGAATGAGGGAGTAGAGGTGGGGGGTGTTGGGAGGGAGGGGTGGAATAAAAAGGGTGGGAGGGAGGAAAAGGGAAAGAGGGAGGGAGGAAGAGGATGAGTGACAGAGAGTGACACTGAGTTACAGATTACCGTATAGCTAGTATCTCAATCACCTTGCGGCTCATGCTAGGGAGATCCTATTGGTGAACAAGAGAGATTGTATAATGTAATATAATAACATGAAATAGGATTATGTTGTATAATTCATAATGTACTCTCTTTGTATATTGTGCTGAAGTAACTCCTTTTTGTTCATAACCTGACAAATTTTGAGAGAGAGAGAGAGAGAGAGAGAGGGGGGGGGGTAAAAGATGGGGTTATCAGGAAAGAATGTTGCAGGTATGCGACTATTAGAGAGAGGAGGCTAGGTAACGAAGATGGGAAGAGAGAACCAGTAATGATGAAGGAGAGGAACAAGCAAGAGAGAGAGATAGAGAGAGGGGGGGGGGGGGGGGTAAAAGATGGGGTTATCAGGAAAGAATGTTGCAGGTATGCGACTATTAGAGAGAGGAGGCTAGGTAACGAAGATGGGAAGAGAGAACCAGTAATGATGAAGGAGAGGAACAAGCAAGAGAGAGAGAGGAGAAGAAAATTAAGGAGTAGCAATGAGAGCAGGAGAGAGATTTACAACGCTTTACATAAATACACTGGCCACACAGACCTAACGATCTCAGCGAGGTTGTCAGGTCTTAATTCTAGTGGAGATAACACACCCGATAGTATGCGAAAGTGGAAGGGAAGGATAACAAAAATTATATTCTTGCAAAGATAGCAATGGTGTAATGATGATCTGCGAAATGGGGTGGAAAAGTGAAAGGTTGAATGTATGAGGAATTTGAGCCGTATTTTTCATATAAGCTATCGTACTGATTTAGAAACAACTTCATTTCTGCTGATGAATGACTTACTATTATTATTATTTTATTTTTTATTTTTTTATCGACTGAGAATAGAAAACTGAAAACTGAAATAATAATATAAATAAAACTGGTATAATCCGCAGTCAGGAAGGAGGGAGATGGTGTAGCGGCGATCAAAACAAAGGAACAGGGGAAGGAGAGAGAGAGAGAGAGAGAGCCGTCTTTCTTATTATATTCTAGCAGTATTTAGACGATTTTGTGCAGCTTAAGAAGGATATGTGACAGTATAAGGAGTTACTTAAGACATGTGGAAGCCTATTCATTGCTAGTGGCCCTCTTTCAACTGAATATAACCGTCTCATAGTAGCCAAAATACAGTTAAAAGGACAGCACCGGTACTGAATGGGTTAAAATGATGAAACTCTTCCAGTGTAGCCAGAATGATATTAACCCTTTCACGCACATATGACGCAGAGGTTGCCAGATTAGCAATAAGAAATAGAGTTCTCTCACTCTTATAATTACCTCTCCAAAATTAGTTTCCTGCCCACAGCTAACTCAAAGACAACTGCAGAGGTTGAAGTAACTAAACTAAAGGGTTCTAAATACCCTTGATGGTAACAAAGGCTTTAAAGTATCCCTAATAGGCTCAAGACAGCTAACTCAAAGACAACTGCAGAGGTTGAAGTAACTAAACTAAAGGTTTCTAAATACCACTGATGGTAACAAAGGCTTTAAAGTATCCCTAATAGGCTCAAGACAGCTAACTCAAAGACAACTGCAGAGGTTGAAGTAACTAAACTAAAGGTTTCTAAATACCCCTGATGGTAACAAAGGCTTTAAAGTATCCCCTAATAGGCTCAAAATCGCGTCATATGTCGGAACCCTCTCCGACCAATCGCCCAACGCCACCTCCCCCCTTATTCCCTTCCCCCTCCCCCCTCCCCCCCTATCCCCTCCCCCATCCCCACCTCCCCCCCATATCCCTTATCCCCTCCCCCATCCCTACGGCCCCCAGACCACTCCATTAAGCAGTGCAAATGATATTAGCTTCCATCTTGGGGACCCTTCTTAAGATCCTTGGTGACATGATCCACCCTACCTTACCTGCTGGGTTAGTATACTGTACCTGTGTGTGTGTGTGTGTGTGTGTATGTGTGTGTGTGTATGTATCGCTATTTGTTTGTGTGTAGGTGTGTTTGTAGGTGTATTGCTATGTGTAGATGTTTATGTAGGTGTTTATGTAGGTGTATTGCTGTGTGTAGGTGTTTATGTAGGTGTATTGCTATGTGTAGATGTTTATGTAGGTGTATTGCTATGTGTAGGTGTTTATGTAGGTGTATTGCTATGTGTAGGTGTTTATGTAGGTGTATTGCTATGTGTGTGTGTGTAGGTGTATTGCTATGTGTAGGTGTTTATGTAGGTGTATTGCTATGTGTAGGTGTTTATGTAGGTGTATTGTTATGTGTAGGTGTATTGCTATGTGTAGGTGTATTGTTATGTGTAGGTGATTATGTAGGTGTATTGCTATGTGTAGGTGTTTATGTAGGTGTATTGCTATGTGTAGGTGTTTATGTAGGTGTATTGCTATGTGTGTGTGTGTAGGTGTATTGCTATGTGTAGGTGTTTATGTAGGTGTATTGCTATGTGTAGGTGTTTATGTAGGTGTATTGCTATGTGTAGGTGTGTTTGTGTGGGTGTATTGCTATTTGTGTGTGTAGGTGTATTGCTATGTGTAGGTGTGTTTGTGTGGGTGTATTGCTATGTGTAGATGTTTATGTAGGTGTATTGCTATGTGTGTGTGTGTGTAGGTGTTTGTGTAGGTGTATTGCTATGTGTGTGTGTGTGTAGGTGTTTATGTAGGTGTATTGCTATGTGTGTGTGTGTAGGTGTTTGTGTAGGTGTATTGCTATGTGTGTGTGTGTGTGTAGGTGTTTATGTAGGTGTTTATGTAGGTGTATTGCTATGTGTAGATGTTTATGTAGGTGTATTGCTATGTGTGTGTGTAGGTGTTTGTGTGGGTGTATTGCTATGTGTGTGTGTAGGTGTTTGTGTGGGTGTATTGCTATGTGTGTGTGTAGGTGTTTGTGTGGGTGTATTGCTATATGTGTGTTTGTAGGTGTAGGTGTATTGCTATATGTGTGTAGGTGTTTGTGTAGGTGTATTGCTATATGTGTGTGTGTAGGTGTTTGTGTAGGTGTATTGCTATGTGTGTGTGTGTAGGTGTTTGTGTAGGTGTATGGCTATGTGTGTGTGTGTAGGTGTATTGCTATGTGTGTGTGTGTGTAGGTGTTTATGTAGATGTATTGCTATGTGTTTGTGTGTGTAGGTGTTTGTGTAGGTGTATGGCTATGTGTGTGTGTGTGTAGGTGTTTTTTTTTTTTTTTTTTTTTTTTTCTATGTGATTGAGGGAGGCAAAAGGCATAACTGCCTATAGCGAGTGCCTCCCCCATAGTTGAAAGAGTGACAGGGCCAAAATCAAGGGACGTTCGAGCCAAAATGCCTGGACACACGGAGTTTGAAGCAATTTAAGTCATAGGAAGAGGGAAAGACTGATTCTGGGAGAGAGTTCCAGAGCTCAGCTGTTGAGTAGAAGAAAGTTTGAGAGTAACGTTTCACTCTTGGGTTGGAGAGTTGCACAGAGTAGGGGTGGGATTGAGTTGCAAGACGGGTACCACGTGCCCTACGTAAAGGAGGTGGTATGCACTGGGATAGCTCTGAGGAACACTGATTATTATAGTAGCGATAGAATAGCGAGAGAGATGCAACATTGCGGCGGAGAGAGAGAGACTGCAGAGAGTTGGTGAGTGGACGGGAGTTAATGATACGAAAGGCCTTCCTTTCAACTTTGTCTAGGAGAGCAGTGTGAGAGGAACCTCCCCACACATGTGAACAATACTCAATACATGGGCGCACTATGCCCCTGTACAGAGCAAGAAGCTGTACAGGGGAAAAGAACCCCCTAAGGCGGTTGAGCACACCCAGCTTCTGGGAGGCTGCCTTAGCAAGACTGGTAATATGGTCCTTCCAAATGAGAGCAGAAGAAAAAGAGACACCAAGAATATTGAGAGAAGATGAAGGGTTGATTTTTGTATTGTTGAAGAATAAGGGATAGTCCGCTGGGAGATCCTGACGGGTAGATAGATGGAGAAATTGGGTTTTGGAAGCATTAAAGTTAACAAGGTTTTCTCTGCCCCAATTGGAAATAGTATTTAGATCAGAATTTAAGAGTTCTATGGCTTCATTACGTTTGTCGTTGAGGGATTGCTGGCTGGGGCGTTCTGAAAAACTAATGGAGTAGTGCAAGGTTGAGTCGTCTGCGTATGAATGGATGGGAATTAAGGTACAGTTAAGGAGATCATTTATAAAAATTAGAAAGAGAATAGGAGATAGGACAGAGCCCTGAGGAACACCGGAGTTTATAGAGTGAGGAAGTGAACAATGGCCGTCCACAACCGCGGCTATGGAACGGCCGGAAAGGAAATTAGAGACAAAGGCACAGATGGAGGGATAGAAACCGAAGGAGGGTAGTTTAGAAATTAAAGATTTATGCCAGACTCTATCGAAGGCTTTCGATATGTCTAGTGCAATAGAAAAAGTCTCACCGAAGTCCCGAAAGGAGGATGACCAAGAGTTAGTAAGATATGAAAGAAGATCACCAGTAGAGCGACCCTTAAGGAAGCCATACTGGCGATCTGAGAGCAGATTATGAGAAGAGAAATGCTTAAGAAATTTGGAAGCAAGAATAGTTTCAAAAACTTTAGAAAGACAAGAGATAAGAGCAATTGGACGATAGTTGGAGGGTTGAGAGCGGTCACCCTTCTTTGGGACAGGTTGAATGTGAGCAAACTTCCAGCATGAAGGGAAGACGTTAGAGGATAGACAGAGACGAAAGAGTTTGCCTAGGCAGGGAGTCAGCACGGAAGCACAGTTTTTGAGAACAACAGGAGGAACACCGTCCGGACCGTACGCCTTATTAGTGTTAAGCCAGAGAGGGTAGAAAGTACATCTTTAGAAGAGATTAGGATATTAGGCATAAGTAAGAGAGAGGAGGGCGGAGAGGGAGGAATAGCACCGGAATCATCCAAGGTGGAGTTTCTAGCAAAAGTTTGAGCGAAGAGTTTAGCTTTGTCAGAGGAAGAAGTGATGGTTGTGCCATCAGAGTGGGAAAGGGGAGGGAAAGACGAGGAAGAGAAATTGTTGGAGAGGTTTTTGGCTAGATGCCAGAAAGCTTGGGAAGAGCTAGAGTTGGATAGTTCAGTGCATTTATTATTGATGAAAGAGTGTTTGGCAAGTCGAAGAACAGATTTGGCTTGATTCCGGGCAGAAACATATGAAGAATGAGAGTCTTGAGTTTTAAGGCGTCGGTACCGTTTGAATGCTTTGAATGCTTTTATGTAGGTGTATTGCTATGTGTGTGTGTAGGTGTTTGTGTGGGTGTATTGCTATTTGTGTGTGTAGGTGTTTGTGTGGGTGTATTGCTATATGTGTGTGTAGGTGTTTGTGTGGGTGTATTGCTATATGTGTGTGTAGGTGTTTGTGTGGGTGTATTGCTATATGTGTGTGTAGGTGTTTGTGTAGGTGTATGGCTATGTGTGTGTGTGTGTAGGTGTTTGTGTAGGTGTATGGCTATGTGTATGTAGGTGTGTTAAAATTGACAACGAAATGGGGACAAAAGGTGTTAAAATCGTCAAACTAATGGACCGAACGTCTTATAATCTCAACACAAATGGGGCTTAACACGAGGGGGAAATGGGACCATAAAAACAACTCTTAATATTGATGAAGAAATGGGGCGAAAGGTCTTAAAATCGCTAAACGAATGGGGCGAACGTCTCAAAATCCCATAACTAATGGTGCTAATCATGAGGGAGAAGGGGGTCCTTAAAAGGCAAATACCCGTAAGCTTGTATTTGTCCGAAATTATTTTACTAACGCACGATTAGGCTCGACTAAGTTCATTTGGCACTTTATCCTCCGATTACGCACCCGGCATTTCCTTTCTGTTTACTGGGGATTAATAGGGGATTTTGTTAAAATTACGAAGGCCATATGGAAGTCAGAGGCGTAATTGATTCGTTTGTACTCTTATAATTCCCACAGATCCTTCCTAAACTGTTAAATGAGAGGCAAAATGCGTCATCATTTTCAAAGGGTTAACCCCTTCAGTACCATGACGTCTGTATACCTTGGATTCTGACTAAAATTAGATGATTGTATGCAGTTTAAGAAGGACCTGTGTTACTAAGAGGGTTTATTGAGACCGTATTTACCCATTTGAGTCGTATAGGTAGATTATAAACTAAAGACAATCGTTTAATGGTAAACAGCATATGATACAAATTACGTAATGGTGATGAAAGGGTTAAGTGAAAATACATTTAAAACAAGAGAAATATATTCATTACCGGTACTGTGTATTATCATTGGGCAGTAAGTCACCTCAAAGCAGTATTATTCCCTCATTTTCTTCGTAATTTTTCGCTTGGAAAATGTTAAAATACGTCAAGTTGGGTCAGTAGTTGTATTAAGGGGAGATGGGCGTATTTATTTGCTTATATATTTATCTTTTATGAAAAAGTATATATACTGTATATATATATATATATATATATATATATACCCGGTATATATATATATATATATATATATATATATATATATATATATATATATATATATATACCGGGTATATATATATATATATATATATATATATATATATATATATATATATATATATACCCGGTATATATATATATATATATTTTTTTTTTTTTTTTTTTTTTTTTCAAAAGGAAAACTCAAGCCGGAACTAAATACTATGAACTGATTCAATTGTTCAGTCAGTTTTCAAATAGTTTAGTTTTAATTGTTTCTTATTTGTTTTGTTTAATTTCAAATTCATTAGGAGTTTTTCACATTGTACGCCCAGTCAGAATATATCATTTTCAGATGTTCTTTGGGGTTGTCGGTGTTAGTGTTAAATGATCAAATAATGGTCTTCAGTTGTACTCGAGGTGTGCTTGGGGTTGGATCTAGGTGGGTAGGGATTGGTCTTTATTATTTAGTCATATCGCATTAGTTTTCCTTTTATTCATGCGGTACTGGTGTTTGTTAACGAATTAATTTCATTTAGGTATTTTATACCCTTATTTACTTTGTATTTAAACTATTTTACGGGTCCTTCTATTTACGAAATTTTATGTATGGTAATTTCATTTTATAGGATCGTGTACTGACCTGATGATGGACGCAGAGTCCGAAATATTGCAATAAATATGAAGATGGGGATCTGCCTTGTTTTGGCTACCCTTTTCCTTTTGAAAATATGTTATCCTGGAGGACAACTCACTGATATCATCATTAATATATATATATATATATATATATATATATATATATATATATATATATTAATTTATATATATATAATGATATACCTTATATATATATATATATATATATATATAATATATATATATATATATATATATATATATATATATAATGATATACCTTATATATATATATATATATATATATATATATATATATATATATATATATATATATAAATATATACCCTATATATATATATATATATATATATATATATATATATATATATATATATATATATATATATATATTAGTTTCCTCCCTAGACCTCCATCAAGCTTTAAAAATAAAACACCCCCAACACCCCCCTTCTAGATAAATTTGTAGATTTTTCGGTAGAAAAATGTCCCGGCCAAAGGCCGGTTACTATCATACTACGGGCTCGCTATCGCTCGCCAGGAAAATAATTAACAACTAAATGGCACAAAAGGTTTTAAATAATGACAACAAATGGGGTGAAAGGTCTTAAAATCGCCAAACTAATAGGCCGAACGTCATAAAATCCCATAACTAGTGGGGGCAAATACGAAGGAGAACGGAGGCCAGAAAAAACACCCTCCCCCCCCTCCCCCCCTTAACCAGATAGGGTGACCTAAATCCGGGTCAGCTGGGGCCAAAATAATCCGGTGAGTTGAGGCACGGCTTTGTTTGATGCAACCCATTTCCGAGAGACGGTACGGTACAGTCGGCCAAATAAGTGATGTCTCGGCACCATGTACTGTATATTTCGATCAATAATTGGTATCAGCAATATCTATAACTATATATATATTCGTTTCGGATGAGATATACAAACAGATATACAAATATCCTCGTATATTTACTGGCTCGCTCTCGCTCGCCAGGAAAACATCGACACGTAAATTGCACGATAGGTCTTAAAATTGACAATGAAATGGAGCTATAGATGTTAAAATCCTCAAACTAATGGGCTGAACGTCATACAATGTCAATACTAATGGGGCTAAGCACGAGGGCGAAAGGGGCTCCAGAAATACGGCCCATATCCCCTTAAAATAAAGGTCGTCATAGTGTATATAGTTCATTAGGGACGGGAGCATCTTTTGTCCATGACTGTACCGTCGGCCTAATAAGCAATGTCTAGGCACCAATTATGTTTGATCAATAATTGGTATCAGCAATAATTTACACATGATTTCTTCTTTTTTGAGTGAAACATACCAACAATACCCTATTCAACATCTGACAGACATTAATACACCGCAGAGCGAGCAAAACGTAATGACAGCCGTACAAAGGGTCGGGAGTTGGTTGTGTAAAATAATGATTAAAAATGGGTTGTAGGTAAAATAAAAGTGGGGTGTGGGTAAAATAAAAGTGGGTTGTGGGTAAAATAAAAGTGGGTTGTGGGTAAAATAAAAGTGGGTTGTGGGTAAAATAAAAGTGGGTTGTGGGTAAAATAAAAGTGGGTTGTGGGTAAAATAAAAGTGGGTGTGGGTAAAATAAAAGTGGGTTGTATGTAAAATAAAAGTGGGTTGTGGGTAAAATAAAAGTGGGTTGTGGGTAAAATAAAAGTGGGTTGTGGGTAAAATAAAAGGGGGTTGTGGGTAAAATAAAAGTGGGTTGTGGGTAAAATAAAAGGGGGTTGTGGGTAAAATAAAAGTGGGTTGTAGGTAAAATAAAAGTGGGTTGTAGGTAAAATAAAAGTGGGTTGTGGGTAAAATATAAGTGGGTTGTGGGTAAAATATAAATGGGTTTTAGGTAAAAGTGGGTTGTGGGTACAATAAAAGTGAGTTGTAGGTAAAATACAAGTGGGTTGTGGGTAAAATAAGTGGGTTGTGTAAAATAATGGTCGGGAGTGGGTTGTGTAAAATACTGGTGCAGTTCTGGCGAGCAGTATCAAATTACGTGAGCCAGGCCTGTCAGTTTAGGTGTCACGGGGTCTGGCTCCCTAATGACCTATGATGCTGACCTCTCATGTGTGACCTCCACCACCCTCACCTCCTCCCTCACCTCCATATATCTACACACCTCCCTCCCTCACCTCCTCCCACCCATACCTTCTCATGTCCTCACCTCCTCCCACATCTCCACCACCTCCTCACTTCATTGATGTACACTCGGGTTTGGAAGTTCTTAGCTTCAACGGGGTCTAGGATGGATTCTTTTTAATTGCTTGTGGAAGGTTAAGACATCAAACTCATAATATATTTTTATCCTTGCAGGTGGAGAGAGCAACAGTATATCCGACAAAGACCAACAACCTCGAGAACACCAAACCTTGAACTGTCTGTTAGCCAAGGAGATGTGTCAGGAAGATGCCAACTGTTCAGCCATACTAAAGGTCATCCCTACTCTCTGCGGTCCGGAACTGGGTGAGTACAATTATTGGTTTATATTTTTTGTTATGCTTCAGATATTTGAGTTTAGGAGTAAAGTCGGTTGGTGGAGGTAACATAATAATAGCTTCTATATTTTGACCCTTCATATATGTTCCAGGTTTGTATTGCTTTATTCGAAGTATTAAGGGGAGGGCAGACCGTTTGTTTGGTCTATTAATTCATTTATTCATATATTTGTTTAGTTTCCTCCCTAGACCTCCATCAAGCTTAGAAAAACACACCCTAGACCCCCCTTCAAGATAAATTTTTACATTTTTCGGTAGAAAAAAATTCCCGGCCGAAGGCCGGTTCCTCTTAAAATTACAGGCTCGCTTTCGCTCGCCAGGAAACAATCGACACCTAAATGGCACGAAAGGTCTTAAAATTGACAACAAAATGGAACGAAAGGTGTTAAAATCGCCAAACTAATGAGCCGAACGTCTTATAATATCAAAACTAGTGGGGCTAAACATTAGGGAGAAGGGGGTCTAGAAAAACGGTCTTCCTCCCCTTAAGCACACATTAGATGCTTTCTGTATTTTGACTCTTTTGATATACCGTACGTTCTCTTTAGTAATTGGGCAGTGTGTTGAGTAAAGATGGAAATATGGATGAAGAAGTGCGGGAGAGGGTGCAACGGGGGAAGAGGGGTTGTAGGAACGCTGAAAGCAGTAACAAGAAATAGGGTGGTCAGCATGGAAGTAAAGAAGTCCTTGCTTGACAGTGTGGTAATCCCAACATTGACATACGGGAGCGAAGCATGGACGTTGGTTAAGAGACTCAAACCAAGAGTGAGAGGGGTGGAAATGAGTCAATTGAGAAGTGCGTGCGGAGGGATAGACAGGCGAATGAGGAAGTACGAGAGAGGTGTGGTGTGGATGTAGATATGCTGGAAAGTGTGAAAAGGAACACCTTGAGATGGTTCGGCCATGTGGAACGTTTGGGAAGCGAGAGAATGACGAAGAGAGTGTACGAGAGTGAGTTGGAAGGACAGAGAGGGAGAGTAGACCGAGAGAGAGGTGGAAGGATGGAGTTAAGAAGTATATGAGTGAAGGCGGTGCTGGATGGGAGGAGAGGAGCCGACTGACTGGGGACAGAGGTGCATGGGGCCGTTTCGTTCGTGGCCACCCTTTCGGGGATCACGGCGTCCGGCAATAGATAGATAGATAGACGTTCTCTTTAGCTAATGGATTCAAAGTATTTAGTATATAATTATGGTTTTCTCTATTTTGACCTTTCTGACCTAGAGCGTTTGCGGATTCAAAGTATTAAATGTAGATTAGGTTTCTTTATTTCGACCCTCTCATATACACTCTAGGGTTTCTTTATTTCGACCCTCTCATATACACTCTAGGGTTTCTTTATTTCGACCCTCTCATATACACTGTAGGGTTTCTTTATTTCGACCCTCTCATATACACTCTAGGGTTTCTTTATTTCGACCCTCTCATATACACTCTAGGGTTTCTTTATTTCGACCCTCTCATATACACTCTAGGGTTTCTTTATTTCGACCCTCTCATATACACTCTAGGGTTTCTTTATTTCGACCCTCTCATATACACTCTAGGGTTTCTTTATTTCGACCCTCTCATATACACTGTAGGGTTTCTTTATTTCGACCCTCTCATATACACTCTAGGGTTTCTTTATTTCGACCCTCTCATATACACTGTAGGGTTTCTTTATTTCGACCCTCTCATATACACTGTAGGGTTTCTTTAGTTCGACCCTCTCATATACACTGTAGGGTTTCTTTATTTCGACCCTCTCCTATACACTGTATTGTTTCTTTATTTCGACCCTCTCCTATACACTGTAGGGTTTCTTTATTTCGACCCTCTCATATACACTGTAGGGTTTCTTTATTTCGACCCTCTCATATACACTGTAGGGTTTCTTTATTTCGACCCTCTCATATACACTGTAGGGTTTCTTTATTTCGACCCTCTCATATACACTGTAGGGTTTCTTTATTTCGACCCTCTCATATACACTCTAGGGTTTCTTTATTTCGACCCTCTCGTATACACTGTAGGGTTTCTTTATTTCGACCCTCTCATATACACTGTAGGGTTTCTTTATTTCGACCCTCTCATATACACTGTAGGGTTTCTTTATTTCGACCCTCTCATATACACTGTAGGGTTTCTTTATTTCGACCCTCTCATATACACTGTAGGGTTTCTTTATTTCGACCCTCTCATATACACTCTAGGGTTTCTTTATTTCGACCCTCTCATATACACTCTAGGGTTTCTTTATTTCGACCCTCTCATATACACTCTAGGGTTTCTTTATTTCGACCCTCTCATATACACTGTAGGGTTTCTTTATTTCGACCCTCTCATATACACTCTAGGGTTTCTTTATTTCGACCCTCTCATATACACCGTAGGGTTTCTTTATTTCGACCCTCTCATATACACTGTAGGGTTTCTTTATTTCGACCCTCTCATATACACTGTAGGGTTTCTTTATTTCGACCCTCTCATATACACTGTAGGGTTTCTTTATTTCGACCCTCTCATATACACTGTAGGGTTTCTTTATTTCGACCCTCTCATATACACTGTAGGGTTTCTTTATTTCGACCCTCTCATATACACTGTAGGGTTTCTTTATTTCGACCCTCTCGTATACACTGTAGGGTTTCTTTATTTCGACCCTCTCATATACACTGTAGGGTTTCTTTATTTCGACCCTCTCATATACACTGTAGGGTTTCTTTATTTCGACCCTCTCATACACTGTAGGGTTTCTTTATTTGGCTCATATACTGTAGGGTTTCTTTATTTCGACCCTCTCATATACACTGTAGGGTTTCTTTATTTCGACCCTCTCATATACACTCTAGGGTTTCTTTATTTCGACCCTCTCATATACACTGTAGGGTTTCTTTATTTCGACCCTTTCATATACACTCTAGGGTTTCTTTAGCGTTTGGATTCAAGGTACTTAGTCTATTTATCTATCTATCTATATGCTCAGGCCCAATCCCCATTTTTCCTATATTTATTTATATATATAAGGTATTTAGTATACCGGTATATTGTTTTTCTAATTTCAATCCTTCATTAGCTTATGGATCCGCAGTATTAAGTACAGATTATTATATTATAATATATACAGTATATTCGATCCTTCTGATATAGGTTGTTTTAAGGGGAGGTTTTTAGTTTGGTCTCTAGATATCCATCAAGGTTAAGATTACACCCCCTTGAGCCCCTTTCAAGATAAATTAAATTTTTCGGTAGAAAAATTTCCCGGCTGAAAGCCGGTTCAAGGAGTAGAAGAGAGAGTAGAGAGGTGGGGGGGGGGGGGAGAGAGAGAAGGGGGGAGGGGGGATACGGAGTTGAAAAAGTGTCACGTGCTCTTAAATTACAGGCTCGCTATCGCTCGCCAGGATCAAATCGACACCTAAATTGCACGAAAGGTCTTAAAATTGACGGAAATGGGGCGAAAGTTCTTAAAATCGCCAAACTAATGGGGCGACTGTCTTAAAATCTCAAAAGCAATGGGGCTAAACATGAGGGAGAAAGGGGTCCAGAAAAAATCCCTCAAGTCGATATCTCCCCTTAATTTGTGGACTCGAAGTTTGAAGTACGTATTATTGTGTATATATTTTGAGCCTCTGACATAGGCTCTCTCTAGACTGCAGACTCGAAGTATTAAGTTCAGATTAATGTTTCTGTATTCGACCCTACGATACACCACCAAGTCAATACCATGTGAGGGGGTATATTATTAGTATATCATTCAATACACGGCTTCTAAGTTATAAATAGATTCGTTAACTTTTAAGTATTACTACGAAATAACATTTCCACAACATTTAGAACAATTAATACAAATGCCAGTTGAGGAGGAGCACTGTATTGACATTTCACAAATAGATTTTTCCGGTGACCTGGATAAGCTATACTCTGTTTCTTTTCAACTGACGTTAAATTGCAAAGTTCCGATCAACAACAACAAATTTGTTTTAAATATTATATAGTGAAATATGGTGCTAATTATATAAGCTTGGTGTTCATGCGATACAGAGACGAGGCTGTTTCATAGTTCTCCATTAAGGGGGGTGACCTACTTTTTGCTATTTCTGTCCTTTTCTCTCTTTTTCTGGCTTGTATCCATTCGGCCCCATTCAGCCAACTATTTTAAGACGTTTATCCCCATCTAGGTGTCGATTTCTTCCTGGCGAGCGATAGCGAGTCAGCATTATATGAAGAAATCCGGCTTCGCCGGATACATTTTTCTATCGAAAAATGTACAAATTTAGCCTGCTGTCAAACAAAAATAAAAAATATGCTGGCTCGCTACCGCTCACCAGTAAAAAATTGACACCTGGATGAGGATAAACGTCTTAAAACAGTAGGATTAATGGGGCCAAATGGATACAAGCCAGAGAAGGATAGAAAAGGACAGAACAAAAACAGGTCACCCCCCTTAAGTGTCGAGATGTTAACTGCCAAGGGATTCAATTTATCGTCAGTTGACAATAGCAGAGTATAGTTGCGAAATGTTGTCAATAAAGTCCTCCTAAAGTCCTCCTAAAAGTCCTCCTAAAGTCCTCCTAAAGTCCTCCTAAAAGTCCTCCTAATCTAGTAGTGTTTATATTTATACTATTAACTTTTTGGAGTCCATTATTACGTTAAATTAAAATGTAAAACTTGCAAACTAAACAAACCAAAATTGGGACAAGGACAATATAAAGTCAAATTAAATTATCAAAATCGCTATGTGGAAACAACGCTTACTAAAATGAAAATTATGAGCAATTATGTCTTAGTATGTCTTGATAGCGTAATGCATAAGTGTGCGAAATTTCGATGTGAGTGTCCTAGGTTCGAGTCCTTTGAGTGCCACATGTATTGGTTGAGTTCATTAATTGAGTTTAGAAGTGAAGTTGGTTGGTGAAAAAATATAAAAATAAAACAATTTATCATCAATTTCGGAGGGTACAGTTTTTGACGCAAAGGTTTGGCCAATACACATTTTATGGGACATTCTAGGTTTGAAGTTGTTTTGCAATATACATATATAGATTATTTAGCACCATGCATGATCAATTTGGGTTTATCTATAATGATACTAACCAGATAATAGTTTCTTTATTACGACAATCAAATAAATGGCAAAATAAGAAAATGCAAGCGAGATTAAAGAAACAATAGGTGTGTGTGTGTGTTTGTGTGTGTGTGTGTGTGTGTGTGTTCATAAGTGTAGTTTGACAGGAATTGAGTTTTTGGCTCGTATTGTCCTGCTTCTTAGACATTATTATCAATGACAATTACCCATCTCCTTGCTCAAGATAGATGGTAACGGTTTATTCACAAAAGCAGCCCGAAGGCTGAAAATATACAAGGAAGTTGATACATAGTTACATGAACACAACAAGAATGTTTAAAAGTTTAAAGGTTAAAACTAAGAGCAAATTAGTATAGAATTAAAGTTAGAATTAAAATAAAAACGAAAATGAATCAATATAAAATTTAAAATAAAATTAAATGTGTGTGTGTGTGTAGGAAAGTATATGAAGTGTAGAAAGAGATAATTATGCGTAAAGTGATAAGGTACTTCGCACACTAGACAGGTACTGTACATATGGGAGGAAGACATTGCATATAGTTTTATCAGATAATATAAACAAAGCTGAAATGTTACCTTCAAGTACGCAGAACAGGATAGTAAATATATTGTTACTTTCCATTTGATATTAGCTTACTCATACGATACATATACATACACACACACACACATATATAAAGAAGCTATATATGTGTTCTCCCTCTCTCATTAGTTCGGTCGTTCATATCTTTCCCTCACTTCCCCACCCTAGACAGCCGTGACATATATTTCCAGACCAACATAATATGTTGGTCTGGAAATATATGTCATATATGAAATATATGTCATATATGAAATATATGTCATATATGTCATATATGTCATATATGTCATATATGTCATATATGTCATATATAGGTGTATCAGGAAGGGAGGAGGGTATATTATACCCTCCTCCCTCCCTGATACGCCTAATTCACCCTTCTTCTTCCGGTAGGGAACACACCTCGATTGTGTTTTTTTCTCTTTCTCTCCCTCTCTCTTTGGCTTGTATCCATTCGGCCCCATTCAGTCTACTGTTATAAGACGTTTACCCCCATCCAGGTGTCAATATTTTCCTGGTGAGCGGTAGCGAGCCAGCATATATATTTTTTTGTTTATAGAGCAGGCTAAATTTGTAAATTTTTCGATAGAAAAATTTCTCCGACAAAGCCGGATTTCTCCATACAATATTGGCTCGCTATCGCTCGCCAGGAAGAAATCGACACCTGGATGGGGATAAACGTCTTAAAACAGTTGGCTGAATGGGGCCGAATGGATACAAGCCAGAGAAAGAGAGCAAAGGAGAGAAAGAGAAACAAAAGCAGGTCACCCCCTTAATACCCTCTTCTGGTTCTCTCTCTCATCCCATTTCAGTTCGTATGTTTATCTTGTTAGTCCTGTTTGGTCAGAGGGGGGCCTTTAAGGGGGTCACCGTTTTTTTGTTTTTTTATCTTTCTCTTCTTTTCTCTCTTTCCATGGCTTGTATCCATTCGGCCCCATTCAGCCAACTGTTTTAAGACGTTTATCCCCATCCAGGTGTCGTTTTCTTCCTGGCGAGCGATAGCGAGCCAGCATTGTATGGAGAAATCCGGCTCCGCCGGAGAAATTTATACAAATTTAGCTTGCTGTCAAAGCAAAAATATCTAAGCTGGTTCGCTACCGCTCGCCAGGAATATATTGACACCTGGATGGGGGTAAACGTCTTAAACCAGTAGGCTGAATGGGGCCGAATGGATACAAGCCAAAGAGAGATTGAGAGAAAGGAGAAAAAAAGCGAGGTGGGCTTCCTTAAACCGGTATCACACAAGAACTTTTATAGTCAACATTCGATGATCAACATTTTTCTGCCAACATTTCTGGACTATTTTGCACTGGTATCGGAAACTAGACTGATGGTAGATAAGTTTAGGTAACCGAAATATTGTAAATGTGGACCTCATAAGCTGCCAGACCAGTGTTGAGGATAAATGTTGACCTCATAAGCTGCCAGACCATATTGTTAAGGATAAATGTTGAGGGAAAAAGCGCTCGTGTGATATCGGCTTTAGTTAAGAAATTTTAAGAAGTTTCACACCATTAGATTTACGATAATAAGACGTTTCACCCTATTCGAGCGTCGGGTTTTAGATGGGCGAGCGATAGTGAGCCTGTAGCTAAGAAGAAATTGGTCGGAATATTTTCTATTGAAAACGTACACATTTGGCTTCGAAGAGGGTCTGAGACATTTTTTTTTTTTTTTTTTTTTTTTTTTTTTAAGGAAGTCTGGGAAGACGTTTTTGTTAGCCTAGGGGACAAACTGAAACACATTGCTCGAAAATGGCAAAAGCAACCAAAACTCTCAACCTCATCATCTGCCCTTCACTCCCTGTTCCTACCTTTTCCTCTTCAACTCCCCCCCCCCCCCCTCCAAAATGATACCTAGCCTAAAGAACAAACCATACGAGGAGCGTCTTAAGGAGAGGTATTTAGTGTCTTCCCTAGAACTCCATCAAGCTTAAAATTACACCCCCTAGACCCCCTTTCAAGATAAATTTGTAAATTTTTCGGTAGAAAAATGTCCCGGCCGAAGGCCGGTTCCTCTCAAATTACAGGCTCGTTATCGCTCGCCAGGAGAAAATCGACACCTAAATGGCACGAAAGTTCTTTAAATTGACAGAAATGGGGCGAACGTTCTTAAAATCGCCAAACTAAAGGGGGCGAGCATCTTAAAATCTAAAAAGCAATGGGGCTAAACATGAGAGAGAAAGGGGTCCAGAAAAAAATCCCTCAAGTGGAAATCTCCCCTTAAGGAATTAAATCTATTTCCTTTAACCCAGCGAAGATTAAGAGGCGACTTAATTCAAATGTTCAAAATCATCAAAGGCATCGTCAATTTGAACTGTAGTAAGTACTTCACTATCGACCAATCTAATTTCACGCGGGGAAACGGGTGCAAAATTATTGGTAAATCTTTTAACTCTCACGAATCTTAGAATTTCTTCTTCAATCGAGTTGTCAACTTGTGGAATGGGCTTCCCCGAAACGTTATAGACTGCAGCACCGTTGATTCTTTTAAACTTCGCCTAGACAAATATCTTGCCTCAAACCCGCCTCTGACTGCGTTTGTAAATGAATAACTTTATTTTATTCCTCCCTCAGATTCATCAAGGATTATTGCGTATATATATTACTAAGACGTTACTCTCTTTTCCCAGATATACGAAAAATCACTTATAACTGTGTTATGTTACTAACCCATCTGTCCCCTACTAACTTCCTAGTCCTGCCACGGACATTAGTTCCAGCCTCCAGGGCAGTAGTTCCCTTCCCAATTTCCCCTTACCCACTCTAAACCACTGTTCGGACACCTGATCCTCAGTGTTTTAGAGGACAAGCATCCTAGAGGGGTCACTATACCTGTTGTTGCTTGATTTCCTTTGTACTCCACGTCTTGTCCTCCTCCCTCTACCTCCAAGCAACCCGTTCCTTCTCCACCTCACCCCTTCCTCCTCCACCTCACCCCTTCCTCCTCCTTCTCCACCTCACCCCTTCCTTCTCCTTCTCCACCTCACCCCTTCCTTCTCCTTCTCCACCTCACCCCTTCCTTCTCCTTCTCCACCTCACCCATTCCTCCTCCTTCTCCACCTCACCCCTTCCTCCTCCTTCTCCACCTCACCCCTTCCTCCTCCTTCTCCACCTCACCCCTTCCTTCTCCACCTCACCCCTTCCTTCTCCTTCTCCACCTCACCCATTCCTCCTCCTTCTCCACCTCACCCCTTCCTCCTCCTTCTCCACCTCACCCCTTCCTTCTCCTTCTCCACCTCTTCCTTCTCCACCTCACCCCTTCCTTCTCCTTCTCCACCTCACCCCTTCCTCCTCCTTCTCCACCTCACCCCTTCCTTCTCCTTCTCCACCTCACCCCTTCCTTCTCCTTCTCCACCTCACCCCTTCCTTCTCCACCTCACCCCTTCCTCCTGCCTTATCCTCTTGATCACACCCAATTGTTGTCCCTTCCTTTTCCCTTCCTCTTCTCTTTCTCTTCTCTTTCTCCCTCCTCCTCCTCCTCCTTACTGATGAATTCAGTAACAGCGACCATCGTACGATAACTTTCACTTTAAAGTTTACTAGTAACGAACCAAATAGTAGCATCGAAAAAGTCCCTAATTTCAAGAAAGCAAACTTCCATAAACTTAGAGCTATGTTTAAAGAAACTGACTGGAGCTTTTTAATTCACAATAACGACATAAATACATCTTGGAAGTTATTCGAAGCCACTTACCTAAAAGCAGTGCAAGACTGCATACCATCGAAAACTCGGCGTCCAGGCCATAATAATAAGCCCAAATGGTGGAATAAAGATATTTCAAACTGCCTGCTTGCTAAAAAATTTGCTAATGATAGATTAAAATCCTCACAAAATGACGAAGAACGGCTGAAATTTGTAGAGCTACGACGCAAAGCCAAAAGTTAATTAAGCAAAGTAAAAAGACCTTAGAGTTACATATTGCGAATCAAAGTAAAACAAACCCGAAAGAATTCTATAGTTATATCAGAAAGAAAAAAGTCGTTACTTCAACTGTTGGACCGTTAGTCGATGAAAATGGAGAATACACCAAAGACGAAGAACAAATGAGTAATGCCCTCAATACCTTCTTTGCATCAGTTTTTACAACAGAAGACCTCAGTGATATCCCTACACCATCGCCGATTCAGATTGATAATTCAGATGTTCTAAGCAATATCACCGTTACAGAGAGAGAAGTATTGAATTGTTTAGATAAACTCAAGGTAAATAAAACGCCTGGACCTGATACAATCTCGCCTAGAGTTCTAAAGGAAGCTAAGGATGAGCTCTCCAAACCACTGACATTACTATTCAATAAATCCTTGCAGTCTGGAACTATGCCCGATCAGTGGAAGCTAGCCAACGTAACACCGATATTCAAAAAGGCAGCAAATCCCTACCCAGTAACTATCGTCCAATTAGCTTAACCTCAGTTGTATGTAAAATGCTAGAAACGGTCATACGAGACAGACTCGTAAATCACTTAGAGGAAAATAACATACTTAAAGATACTCAACACGGCTTTCGTAAAAACGTTCCTGTTTAACAAACCTCTTAGACTTCTTCCACGATATCCTCAACCTCTACGATGAGAGTAAAGCTGTAGATATTATATACCTTGATTTTCAAAAGGCCTTTGACAAAGTTCCCCACAAACGTTTTACTGCTAAAACTAAAAGCGCATGGAATACAAGACGGTGTGTTGAAATGGATAGAAAATTGGCTCAGCGACAGAAAGCAAAGAGTAGTCATAAACGGTAAGGCATCAAAATGGACCAATGTAAGTAGCGGGGTACCCCAGGGATCGGTACTAGGACCAATTCTCTTTCTAATTTACATCAACGACATAGATGAGGGTCTCACCTGTACAATCTCAAAATTTGCTGACGATACAAAAATTGCAAATAGCGTACTCTCAAAAGAACAAGTTGACGATATGCAACACAATCTAGATAAATTGTCATGTTGGGCCCAAATTTGGCAAATGAGTTTCAATGCGGATAAATGTAAAGTACTACATATCGGATACCTAAATGAGAAAGCAAACTATTCGATGAATGGCACTCAGCTTAAGAATGTAAACAGAGAAACCGATCTGGGAGTAACAATATCGAGTAACCTAAAACCGAGTCAACAATGTTCAGAAGTTGTTAAGAAGGCAAACAAAATAATTGGCTTTATAGGCAGGTCATTTGAGCATAAATCCAAAGAAGTTATCCTAACCCTTTACAATTCATTAGTCCGCCCTCTTCTGGAATACTGCGTTCAATCCTGGTGCCCTTATTACCAAAAAGATATAAACAAGCTAGAACGAGTTCAACGTAGAGTTACCAAAATGATACCTAGCCTAAAGAACAAACCATACGAAGAGCGTCTTAGAGAATTAAATCTATTTCCTTTAACCCAGCGCAGATTAAGAGGTGACTTAATTCAAGTGTTCAAAATCATCAAAGGCATCGACAATATGAACTGTAGTAAGTACTTCACTATCGACCAATCTAATTACACGCGGGGAAACGGTTGCAAAATTATTGGTAAATCTTTTAACTCACACGAATCTAAGAATTTCTTCTTCAATCGAGTTGTCAACTTGTGGAATGGGCTTCCCCGAAACGTTATAGACTGCATCACCGTTGATTCATTTAAACTCCGCCTAGACAAATATCTCGCATCAAACCCGCGACTGACTGCGTTTGTAAATGAATAACTTTATTTTATCCCCCCCTCAGTTACTAACCCATCTGTCCCCTACTAACTTCCTAATCCTGCCACGGACATTAGTTCCAGGGCAGTAATTCCCTTTCCAATGTTCCCTTACCCACTCTAAACCACTGTTTGGACACTTGATCCTCAGTGTTTTGGAGGACAAGCAACCTAGAAGGGTCACTAGATCTGTTGTTGCTTGATTTCCTTTGTACTCCTTTGTACTCCTTTGTACTCCTCCTCCTTCTCTTCAACGTCTTCTCCTTTTTTTACCTGACCCCGAGCTTTTCCTGCAAGCAACCCATGTGTTCTTCTCCACCCTTTACCTCACCCCCCCCCCCCTCCACTCCTCCCAGTAACCCATTCCTGTGACGTGTTCGTACCCGTCACGGATAATGGAACCCCGACTCGCTAGGGAGACCCTGTAGTTGCAGCGATCGGCCAACCTCCGCCATCTTGGAGCCATTCGGGATATTTTCCTCTCTTTATACTCAAATAATGCCTTACCCGTGGAGGAGTACAAAGGTAAACAAGCAACAACAGCACTATTGATCCTTACGAGGCTGCTTCTATCTAACCTACCGGTACCTAGTCCATGTGAAAAACAAAAAATACATTAATGTTAGGAGGCTATTAATTTGTAAAAACAGTTAGTTGGTGGTTTAAGGGCGAGATATTTATCAAGTCGGTTTTTGAAGGATTGAACAGTACACTATTCATTAAGGGGGGGTCACCTGCTTGTATTCATTCGGCCCCATTCAGCCAACTGATTTAAGACGTTTATCCCCATCCAGGTGTCGATTTCTTCCTGGCGAACGCTAACGAGTCAGCATCGTATGGAGAAATCCGGCTTCGCCGGAGACATTTTTCTATCGAAAAATGTAAAAATTTAGCCTGCTGTCAAAACAAAAACATATATATGGTGGCTCGCTACCGCTCGCCAGGAATATGTTGACACTTGGATGGGGGTAAACGTCTTAAAACAGTAGGCTGAATGGGGCCGAATGGATACAAGCCAAAGAGAGAGGGAGAGAAATAGAAAAAAGCGAGGTGGGCTCCCTTAACCTTCGGGATACACTGGTACAGGATATATCATTGGACCTTTGGGTGTGCAGGGTTCGAAACTGCATAATAAATCGTGGGCTTGTGCAGAATTCTTTAAGGGGAGATTTCCACCTGGAGGATTTTTTTCTGGATCCCTTTCTCCCTCATGTTTAGCCCCATTGCTTTTGAGATTTTAAGACGCTTGCCCCATTAGTTTGGCGATTTTAAGAACCCTCGCCCCATTTCTGTCAATTTTAAGACTATTCGCGCTATTTAGATGTCGATTTTTTCCTGGCGAGCGATAGCGAGCCTGTAATTTAAGGGGAACCGGCCTTCGGCCGGGACATTTTTCTACCGAAAAATGTACAAATTTATCTTGAAAGGGGGTCTAGGGGGAGTAATTTTAAGCTTGATGGAAGTCTAGGGCATCAACTAAAAACTTCCCCTTAATTTCTGTCTTGATAGCGTAATGCATAAGTGCGCGGAATATCGGTGTGAGTATCCTAGGTTCGAGTCCTGGGAGTGCCACATGTATTTGTTGATTTCATGAATTGAGTTTAGAAGTCAAGTTGGTTGGTGAAAAACACATAGTAATATTCTCTCAGATCAGGTAAAGGTATTGAGGGATCAGCCTTTACAACGGCACCTCGTAGCTACATTTTCTACTTTTCTTATTTGTCTGAAGAGTGTAGAGAGGGGGGAGGAGGGGTGTTGGAGAGAGAGAGGAAGCTGTTGGAGTGGCTTTGTTATGAAAGGATGCAATTAAACCTACACGGTGTTGCTTTTCAGTTGACGATAAATTGAATCCCTTAACTGCTAATTCATCGATACTTAAGGGGGGTGACCTGCTTTTTGTTATTTCTGTCCTTTTCTCTCTTTCTCTGGCTTGTATCCATTCGGCCCCATTCAGCCAACTATTTTAAGACGTTTATCCCCATCTAGGTGTCGATTTCTTCCTAGCGAGCGATAGCGAGCCAACATTATATGAAGAAATCCGGCTTCGCCTGAGACATGTTTCTATCGAAAATAAACAAATTTAGCCTGCTGTCAAACAAAAATAAAAAATATGCTGGCTCGCTACCGCTCACCAGTAAAAAATTGACACCTGGATGGGGATAAACGTCTTAACCCTCTCCGACATATGACGCGATTTTGAGCCTATTAGGGATACTTTAAAACCTTTGTTACCATCAGGGGTATTTAGAAACCTTTAGTTTAGTTACTTCAACCTCTGCAGTTGTCTTTGAGTTAGCTGTGTTGAGCCTATTGGGGATACTTTAAAGCCTTTGTTACCATCAGGGGTATTTAGAAACCTTTAGTTTAGTTACTTCAACCTCTGCAGTTGTCTTTGAGTTAGCTGTGGGCAGAAAACTAATTTTGGAGAGGTAATTATAAGAGTGAGAGAACTCTATTTCTTATTGATAATCTGGCAACCTCTGCGTTATATGAGTCTGAAAGGGTTAAAACAGTAGGCTGAATGGGGCCAAATGGATACAAGCCAGAGAAAGATAGAAAAGGACAGAACAAAAACAGTTCACCCCCCTTAAGGGAAAAGCATGCAACTGCTATGTCTCTGCATCATAATAAGACCAAGTTTAGTTAATTACCGCCATATTTCACTACAAAACCTTCAAAATAACTGAGATATCTTGATGGGAACTTTGCAATTGACCACTTGGAAGTTTTAGGAATTTGGAGCCGTGAATATCGATATTATGCAGAAATACAGTAATAATGTAGGTTTCTGATGGATAAATAGTATGTTGAATTCGGTTTTATGTATTTATGAATGTACGGTCGCGCTAATAAGTCATGTCGCACCTGTCATTACGTTTGGCTTGCTCTGTGCTGTATTAATGTCTGTCAGATGTTGAATAGGGTGGGTGAGTGTAGGAACATGTTTGTATATCTCACTTGAAAAGAAGAAATCATGTGGAAATATTGCTGAAACCAATTATTGATCAAAACATAATTGGTGCCGCGGCATCACTTATTAGCGCGACTGTACTACACCCATATTTTAGCTGGTAATTCTGCTAAATATTAATATTTACAGCTCCAACTTCCTTTTAGCCTGAAATTCGTAAGTGGTCAATTTACTGCCAAATGAAATGAAACAGGGTTTAGTAGTTTGATAATTCAGGCACCAAAATGGCTTCCAAATATAAAGTTGTCCCTCCTCTCTTACGCCCGGATCCCTACCCAACGCCTCCCAGCTTCCTCTTTATCTTGGCATTAGGTTATTGCTTCCAACAGTCGGCAGGAAGGAATGTGTAGGAGCCATGTATTATATGTAGGAGCCATGTATTATACGGTCCTCTCCTTATTACATAGAGTACTTTATTGTATGGATAAGGTATATAAGGAATAACATGTATATATATTTATTTGTATAACTCACACATATAATGATCATTTATTTATACAGTGAAATGCACGTGGTACCTTAAGGGGAGATCTCCACTTGAGGAATTTTTTTCTTGACTCCTTTCTCCCTCATGTTTAGCCCCATTGCTTTTCTAATTTTAAGACGTTCGCCCCATTATTTTGACGATTTTAAGAACTTTCAACCCCTTTCTGTCAATTTTAAGACCTTTCGTGCCATTTAGGTGTCGATTTTATCCTGGCGAGCGATAGCGAGCCTGTTATTTAATAGGAACCGGCTTTCAGCCGGGACATTTTTCTACCGAAAAATGTACAAATTTATCTTGAAAGGGGCTCAACGGGGTGTAATTTCAAGCTTGATGGAAGTCTAGGAAACACACTAAAAACCTCCCCTTAATGTTTTGTTTTGTTTGGTGTTGTGGTGAAATTAATTAAAAATAGATTAAGTGACAGTGAAAAACAAAACAAAACATTAAGCTCACTGAATGTGTAGTTATATAGATATCAACTTGGCAATACGTGTTGTGGAATGTTGTGTTGTCTTATTTAATGTTCTGAGTTCCTGTAACGGTGGACAATTAAACCTTGAACCATCAGAAGCCACCCCCATCACTTTTTGTTTATCGTGTTTACCCCTTCCTCATCTCTTCTGCCCCCCCCCCCCCCCAACCTCCCCCTCTTCCCCCAGGTTGACGTGCATAGTACTCCAGTAACCCCTCTCTTCTCTTCCCTTTCTTCTCCCCCAGCTTGACGTGCACTACCCATCAGAAACACCCCCCCCCCTCCTCCTTCCTCTTCCTCCCTTCTCTGCTATTTCTCCCCTTCCTCTTTCTCTTCCCTTCGTTCTTCCTCCCCTTTCCCCCTTCTTCACTCTCCCCTCCTCTCTCCCCCAACTTGACGTATCCTCCCCCTCCTCTTCCCTACGTTCACCCTCCTCTCCCTTCTACTCTCCCCTCCTCTCTCCCCCAGCTTGACGTATGCTCCCCCTCTTTTCCACCCACTCCTCTTTATCTCCCCCAGCTCCCCCGCTCCCCTCTCCCCTCCCCTCCCTCAACTCACACAGCACCCCATCACCCCTCGGACCATTTACCTGAGAGCAGCGTTGAGTAATTTTCATAATGGATTGAAGCGACGCCCCCGGAACGGTATATTTCTCTCAAGACGCCGCCGATAACTTGACTTTTCTCTTTCTTTTGGCACGAGGAGAGAGGGTTGGTACTGGGGTGAGTGTGAGTGTAATTGTGTGTGTGTGTGTGTGTGTGTGTGTGTGTGTGTGTGTGTGTGTGTGTGTGTTTAAGTGAATGGGGTAGTGTGAGTGTAATTGTGTGTGTGTGTGTGTGTGTGTGTGTGTGTGTGTGTGCTTAAGTGAATGGGGTGGGGTGAGTGTAATTGTGTGTGTATGTGTTTGTGTGTAATTATGTGTGAGTATATGTGTGTGTGTGTGCTTAAGTGAATGGGGTGGTGTGAGTGAGAGTGTAATTGTGTGTATGTGTGGTAAATTTGTACATGTTTTGGTCAAAAAATATTCCGGGAGAAGCTGATTCCTCCAAATTACATGCTCGCAATCGCTCGCCAGAAGAAAACTCGACACATAATAACAAAAAAAGGTTTTGATATTGATAAAGATATGGGACGAAAGCTCTTAAAATTGACAAACTGATGGGACGAACGTCTTAAAATCTCAGAACTAATGGGGCTAAACATGAGGGAGAAGGTGGTCCATGAAAAGCAACAACCTGCCCCTTAAGGAGAGGTATTTAGTTTGTTCCCTAGACCTCCATCAAGCTTAAAATTACACCCCCTTGAATCCCTTTCAAGATAAATTTGTACATTTTTCGGTAGAAAAATTTCCAGGCCAAAGGCCGGTTCCTCTTAAATTACAGGCTCGCTATCGCTCGCCAGGATAAAATCGACACCTGAATTGCACGAAAGGTCTTAATATGGGGTGAAAGTTCTTAAAATCGCTAAACTAATGGGGCAAACTTTTTATAATATCAAAAGCAATGGGGCTAAACATGAGGGAGAAAGGGGTCAAGAAAAAAATCCCTCAAGTGGAGACCTCCCCTTAAATAAGTGCGTCGGCATTTGAAACTATAGGAGTGTGTGTATATCAACATGCCTGGTGTACAAGTCTGGGGATGGCGTCCGTATAGTGTGTGTGTATATCAACATGCCTGGTGTACAAGTCTGTGGATGGCGTCCGTATAGTGTGTGTGTATATCAACATGCCTGGTGTACAAGTCTGTGGATGGCGTCCGTATAGTGTGTGTGTATATCAACATGCCTGGTGTAGAAGTCTGTGGATGGCGTCCGTATAGTGTGTGTGTATATCAACATGCCTGGTGTACAAGTCTGTGGATGGCGTCCGTATAGTGTGTGTGTATATCAACATGCCTGGTGTACAAGTCTGTGGATGGCGTCCGTATAGTGTGTGTGTATATCAACATGCCTGGTGTACAAGTCTGTGGATGGCGTCCGTATAGTGTGTGTGTATATCAACATGCCTGGTGTACAAGTCTGGGGATGGCGTCCGTATAGTGTGTGTATATCAACATGCCTGGTGTACAAGTCTGGGGATGGCGTCCGTATAGTGTGTGTGTATATCAACATGCCTGGTGTACAAGTCTGTGGATGGCGTCCGTATAGTGTGTGTGTATATCAACATGCCTGGTGTACAAGTCTGGGGATGGCGTCCGTATAGTGTGTGTGTATATCAACATGCCTGGTGTACAAGTCTGGGGGTGGCGTCCGTATAGTGTGTGTGTATATCAACATGCCTGGTGTACAAGTCTGGGGGTGGCGTCCGTATAGTGTGTGTGTATATCAACATGCCTGGTGTACAAGTCTGGGGATGGCGTCCGTATAGTGTGTGTGTATATCAACATGCCTGGTGTACAAGTCTGTGGATGGCGTCCGTATAGTGTGTGTGTATATCAACATGCCTGGTGTACAAGTCTGGGGATGGCGTCCGTATAGTGTGTGTGTATATCAACATGCCTGGTGTACAAGTCTGTGGATGGCGTCCGTATAGTGTGTGTGTATATCAACATGCCTGGTGTACAAGTCTGGGGATGGCGTCCGTATAGTTATTATACTGTTACAATACAAGCAATCATAGGTGACCACGGGATTGGGCCCATACGGGATTGGGCCCACTTAGGTTAGGTTAGGTTCCAATCCCGTGGGCCC
The DNA here is from genome assembly GCA_032716605.1 of Paralithodes platypus. Taxonomy (NCBI): domain Eukaryota; kingdom Metazoa; phylum Arthropoda; class Malacostraca; order Decapoda; family Lithodidae; genus Paralithodes; species Paralithodes platypus. The sequence goes on from CM064525.1 coordinate 57,476,442, forward strand.
AATCCCGTATGGGCCCAATTCCGTATATTCCGTATGGGCCCAATCCCGTATATTCCGTATGGGCCCAATCCCGTATGGGCCCAATTCCGTATGGGCCCAATCCCGTATGGGCCCAATTCCGTATATTCCGTATGGGCCCAATCCCGTATGGGCCCAATTCCGTATATTCCGTATGGGCCCAATTCCGTATATTCCGTATGGGCCCAATCCCGTATGGGTCCAATTCCGTATATTCCGTATGGGCCCAATTCCGTATATTCCGTATGCGCCCAATCCCGTATGGACCCAATTCCGTATATTCCGTATGGGCCCAATCCCGTATGGGCCCAATTCCGTATATTCCGTATGGGTCCAATCCCGTATGGGCCCAATTCCGTATATTCCGTATGGGCCCAATCCCGTATGGGCCCAATCCCTATGGAACCGCAACCAGAAGATTAGATTATCAAGGAAAGACATGCTAGTGTGCTGTGTCATGATACAGGTTAATCACCGTGTAAGTGTTGTCACCTTCTTTAGCATAATACTAATAATACTAATAATGATAATAATGACAAGACTAATCATATCAATAATATTAATAATAATAATAATAGTCATCATCATCATCAACCTTTTGTTGCCATTATCGACCAATGTATTTTAATTTGTCTCCTAATCTAACAAAAACACCTTCCCAGACTTTCTTAAAAGTAAAAAAATAAAAATAAATAAATAAAAACATGTCCCCCCAAACCCCACTTCCAGCTTAATTTATTCATTTTTCGAAAGAATCCCCGCTGAAGGCCAATATTTACTTAGTTACAGGATCGTTATCGCGAGACCTGAATGGGGCGAAGCGTCTTATTATGACCAAACTACAGGGGTGCAACGACTTCCAAATATCTAGCACCCATGTTAGAGTGTGGTGTGTGTGAGAGTGGGTAAGTGCATAAGAGCCTTGGGAGCCACTAAGGGAGAACAGTCGCTACACTTGCTTACGTTTGCTTCAGTTTGCCTCCTCTTGCGTTGCCCATTCTCCCGGAAAATGCGCCTCCATTTAAGGGGAGATTTCCACTTGAGGGATTTTTTTCTTGACTCCTTTCTCCCTCCTGTTTAGCCCCATTGCTTTTCTAATTTTAAGACGATCGCCCCATTATTTTGACGATTTTAAGAACTTTCGACCCATTTCTCTCAATTTTAAGACCTTTCGTGCCATTTAGGTGTCGATTTTATCCTGGCGAGCGATAGCGAGCCTGTAATATAAGAGGAACCGGCTTTCCGCCGGGACATTTTTCTACCGAAAAATGTACAAATTTATCTTGAAAGGAGCTCAAGGGGGTGCAATCTTAAGCTTGATGGATATCTAGGGACCAAACTAAGAACCTCCCCTTAACCAGTCACAACGCTACTTGGGTATTTGGGTGGAAATTTAGTTTTTTGCATTTTTTTTTTAAAAGGCGCAGATAGTCGCCTTTTCTGGACCTCCTTCTCCCTCATGTTTAGCATAGACTTTTTTGAGATTTTAAGATGTTCCTTCCATTATTTTTGTGATTTTGAGACCTTTCCCCCCATTTCTTTGTCAATATAAAGACCTTTCGTGCCATTTAGGCCTCATTTTTTTCCTGGCGAGCTATCGATAGGGAGCCTGCAATTTAAGAAGGAACCGGCCTTCGGCCGGTAAATTTTCCTACCGAAAAAAATACACATTTGTCTTGAAAGGGGGCCTAGTGGGTGTTTTTTAAAGTTTGATGGAGGTCTAGCGAGGAAACTAAAAATATCTATCTATCTATCTATCTATTGCATATACTCAGGCCCAATCCCCACTTTTATCTATCTATCTATCTATCTACTATTTATCTATCTATTTATCTATCTATCTATCTATCTATTGTATATACTCAGGCCCAATCCCCACTTTTATCTATCTATCTATCTATCTACTATTTATCTATCTATTTATCTATCTATCTATCTACTGTATATACTCAGGCCCAATCCCCACTTTTATCTATCTATCTATCTATCTACTATTTATCTATCTATTTATCTATCTATTGTATATACTCAGGCCCAATCCCTACTTTTATCTATCTATCTATCTATCTACTATTTATCTATCTTTATCTATCTACTATTTATCTATCTATCTACTATTTATCTATCTATTTATCTATCTATTTATCTATCTATTTATCTACTGTACATACTCAGGCCCAATCCCTACTTTTATCTATCTATCTATCTATCTACTATTTATCTATCTTTATCTATCTACTATTTATCTATCTACTATTTATCTATCTATTTATCTATCTATTTATCTATCTATTTATCTATCTATTTATCTACTGTATATACTCAGGCCCAATCCCCACTTTTATCTATCTATCTATCTATCTACTATTTATCTATCTATCTATCTACTATTTATCTATCTATTTATCTATCTATTTATCTATCTATTTATCTATCTATTTATCTATCTATTTATCTACTGTACATACTCAGGCCCAATCCCCACTTTTCCTTTTTTTTTTTTCTTTTTTTTTTTTTTTTTTTTCCCAATATATGAATAAATACATTCATAGACCATACCAACAACCGCCTATCTCCTTAACCCTTTTAGATATGGTTAGAGTCTCTTTCCCGATACGACGACGCTGTTACCCTTTTATGCTGGCTGTTAGAAGACGATTTTATTCAGCTTAGGAAGGGATTGTGGGAGTCCGAGGGTTAAGTTGGGATGGCTGACTTTTTGGTCGATTTATTAATTTATTTATTATTTTTCTAGTTTCCTCCCTAGACCTCCTCCATAAAAAAACAAAAACAAAAAAACAGGAGTAACCAGCCGAAGGCTGGTTACTCCAATAATTACAGGCTCGCTATCGCTCGCCAGGAAAACATCGACACCTAATTAGCACGAAAGGTCTTAATATTGACGAACAAATGGGGCGTAAAGTCTTAAAACCCGCCAAACTAATGGACCGAACGTCTTGAAATAAAACAAAAACAATGAGGCTAAACATGAGGGAGAAGGTGGACCAGAAAAGCGGCCCATCTCCCCTTAAATGACCTCTGGCGAGTTTGGGGCTACGAGGAGAAGGAAGTTGGAGCCGTAGACATCGATATTCAGCAGCATTACCAGTTAAAACAAGGGGTTGTATGTATGTATGTACATTTATACATAACCTATAATTCAACACACTACAAACCTACCTACAGTTGTATTGCATTTCAGCTCAGTAGCGATGTTTACGGCTCCAACTTCCTTATAGCATGAAACTCGCCAGTGATCAGTTGTCATAGATTTTACTCGCATGATTCCTAGAGGGCTTTACGCTGACGCAATGTTTGATTCACGTTTTGGTCGATTTTGTTCATGTATTAAGGGGAGGTTTTTAGTTTGGTCCCTAGACCTCCATCAAGCTTAAGATTACACCCCCTTGAGCCCCTTTCAAGATAAATTTGTACATTTTTCGGTAGAAAAATGTCCCGGCTGAAAGCCGGTTCCTCTTAAATTACAGGCTCGCTATCGCTCGCCAGGATAAAATCGACACCTAAATTGCACGAAAGGTCTTATAATTGACGGAAATGGGGCGAAAGTTCTTAAAATCGCCAAACTAATGGGACGACTGTCTTAAAATCTCAAAAGCAATGGGGCTAAACATGAGGGACAAAGGAGTCAAGAAAAAACTCCCTCAAGTGGATATCTCCCCTTCATGATATTTCTAGTATCCTCCCTAGACCTCCATCAAACTCCCTCAAGTGGATATCTCCCCTTAATGCATGTTTCTAGGTATCCTCCCTAGACCTCCATCAAACTTAATAACAAATATCCATTACATCCCCCTTCTAGATTTATTTGTACATTTTTTGGTAGAAAAATGTCCCGGCCGTTTAAAAATTACAAGTTCACTATCGTTTGCCAGGAAAAAAATCGACACCTAAATAGCACGAAAGGTCTTAATATTGACAAGGGAATGGGGCGGAAGGTCTTAAAATCGACAAACTAATGGGGCAAACATATTAAAATCTGAAAACTATTGGGGCTAAGCCTGAGGGAGAAGGCTGGGATCTAGAAAAACTATTGGGGCTAAACCTGAGGGAGAAGGCTGGGATCTAGAAAAACGACCCATCTCCCTTTAATTATTGCTATGATCAGACAATTGTATTCAATTTAGGAAGGACGTTTCAAATTAAACTAAAATAAAGCTTTCCCATTGTATACCACCTCCTCTACGTACGGTACGTAGTAACCGCCTTGCAACACTATCCCACCCTTACTCTGTGCAACTCTCCAACCCAAGAGTGGAACGTTATTCTCAGACTTTCTTCTATTCAACTGCTGAGCTCTGGAACTCTCTCCCAGAATCAGTCTTTCCCGCTTCCTATGACTTAAATTGCTTAAAATTCCATGTGTCCAGGCATTTTGGATCGAACGCCCCTTGATTTTGGCCCTGTCACTCTTTCGATTCTGGGGGAGGCACTCGCTACAGGCAGTTCTGCCTTTTGTCTCCCTCACTCACATTAGAAAAAAAAAAAAAAAAAAAATCATATTATCCCAGACTCAAAAATCCACTCAATATTTCCACCGAGTTCCTTCCTCCCCCTCCCCCTCCACCTCCGCCTCCACCTCCACCTCCGCTCCCTCTCTCTATCTAGACAATAACAACCTCCCTATTAGACTACGGGCCTTAAATCTGTTATCCCCTCCCCCTCACCATATCCTTTCTACTGATCACCCCGTAACACACTTCCAGGCGGGGGGCATATCCAGACGCCCCCCCCCCCCCCCAATATTCTTCATTTGCATAGATATTGGTGCCACTTCTACCCCCCCCCCCCCCCTGCTAGCGGCTAAAGTTGGGGATCCGATCTCCTTTGTATAAACACATTCACATAAACTCCAACTGGCATATGGTTGGTTGTAGGTTTTGTCGGCGGCGTCGGTGAGGAGAGTCGTAGCCGCGTCGTTGTTACAGCCGGCCTAATAAGTCATGTCTCCGCTGTCATTACGTTTGGCTCGCTCTGTGCTGTATGAATGTCTGTCAGATGTTGAATAGGGTGGGTATGAGTAGGAGCATGCTTGTATATCTCACTCGAAACGAATACATCAAGTTTTAGACATGGCTTTTACTAATTATTGATCGAAATATACTTGGTGACGAGACATGACTTATTAGCCCCACCTTACAGTATACTTCGTGTGTTTTGTCTTAACCCTCTCCGACATATGACACGATTTTGAGCCTATTAGGGATACTTTAAAGCCTTTATTACCATCAGTGGTATTTAGAAACCTTTAGTTTAGTTACTTCAACCTCTGCAGTTGTCTTTGAGTTAGCTGTGTTGAGCCTATTAGGGATAATTTAAAGCCTTTGTTACCATCAGTGGTATATTTAGAAACCTTTAGTTTAGTTACTTCAACCTCTGCAGTTGTCTTTGAGTTAGCTGTGTTGAGCCTATTGGGGATACTTTAAAGCCTTTGTTACCATCAGGGGTATTTAGAAACCTTTAGTTTAGTTACTTCAACCTCTGCAGTTGTCTTTGAGTTAGCTGTGTTGAGCCTATTGGGGATACTTTAAAGCCTTTATTACCATCAGGGGTATTTAGAAACCTTTAGTTTAGTTACTTCAACCTCTGCAGTTGTCTTTGAGTTAGCTGTGGGCAGAAAACTAATTGTGGAGAGGTAATTATAAGAGTGAGAGAACTCTACTTCTTATTGCTAATCTGGCAACCTCTGCGTCATATGAGTCTGAAAGGGTTAATTGGTAGTGCCATAGTCCATTCATTGTAAGTAGGCCACACATCTACACTGACCTCTATAACTAAAAAACGACTGGATTAATCGAGCTAATATTTCTAACATTTGGGGAGAGTCACCCACGGAATAGGCATGGCACGTTACAACCCATTAGCTCTAGCCCCTTTTGAGTTACAGAGGGTAGAAGTTATTATTTCTGCCCTACCTATAATGAATGAACTATAGGCCTACACGTCTGTCTTAGGTGTTATAAATCGCCAATTATCACAGGTGACAAACAAGCTAATTATCACAGGTGACAAACAAGCAAATAAATTATCACAGGTGACAAACAAGCAAATAAATTATCACAGGTGACAAACAAGCTAATAACTACCTCTTGTAGATCTATTAGGCCTTTTCTAATGTTTTCTGACTATCATCAGACGATTTTATGAAGTTCAAGAAAGATGGTTGTGGTTGACAACCTAATCACGAATATTTTTAGTCTTTGGGTCTAAAGAGGTAGTTTCCAAAGTGGCTACAGCTTACTGTATATAGCATCTAAACCATTACACCACCATCACAGTTAAGGACAGGTTTTTAGTGTGTTTCCTAGACTTCCATCAAGCTTGAAATTACACCCCGTTGACCCCCTTTCAAGATAAATTTTTACATTTTTCGGTAGAAAAATGTCCCGGCCGAAGGCCAGTTCCTCTTAAATTATAGGCTCGCTATCTCTCGCCAGGAAAAAAATCGACACCTAACTGGCACGAAAGGTCTTAAAAGTTACATAAATGGAGTGAAAGTTCTTAAAATCGCCAAACTAATGGGGCGAATGTCTTAAAATCTCAAAAGCAATGGGGTTAAACATGACTCGGGAGAAAGGGGTAAAGAAAAAAAAATCCCTCAAGTGGAAATCTCCCCTTAAAAGGTTGATTACACTCATAGCCGCTCTGTCTAAAGATGTTAGTATATTTCTCGCTGGCAGTCCGCGAGTCGTGGGGGGTGGGGGTGGGGGGCTTTGTTTGGGTCTAGTTTCGTCCCCCGGCCGAGTTTGTGTGGACGATTTGTGAGTCGCTGGTAAACAAAGAGAGAGACTGGCAGGTAAAGTTGAGGGATATAGGAAGGCGGGCGGGCTTTTAGATTAGTTTGGCCACTGGTTTTCGATATATATTCTGTTGGTTGACTTTGGGTTGGGGTTTCTAGCATTTGTCTGGGTCTGCAATGTAAAAAATGAAAATACAAAATTAAATAACCAGGACATGATCATGATAATTTAAAGGGGGAGGTGTTGTTTTTTGGTCTACTGTATATATATTTTATATTTGTGAGTTTCTTCGTTAAACCTCCATCAAGCTTAAAAAAAAAAAAAAAAAAAACCTTATGGGGCCCTTTCACACATACAGGACTCGGGTGCCGCATGCAGCAGAGTAGCTAGTCGTGGCGGTTTTTTCCCCGACTTGGTGGAGCTGGCTCGGTATGCCGCCGCATCCAAAGGACTTCACCAGACTACAGCCGCATACAGCCGACGTTGTCGTCTTGACTCCGGAGAAGTATTGAGACTCGAACCGACAATGGAAATAACGGTCATTTGTACATGCCGACTACACCCGCATCTATAAGACTTCAGACGATCGACTTCAGAGTCGATCCGCATACACTCGCATAAAGCCGACACATACAGGTTCTGTGGCCAACGGAGGTTACATGAATGGTTAGTAATAATAAGATCTATAATAGGGGTAGAAAGGTATATCACTATCAATATACCAAATGATATATGTGTTATACCTGTGGTTATTGGCAGTACAGTGACGCTGACGGGAGATGGGCCCTTTTTGTTTTTTTTTTTTTTTTTTTTTTGGGGGGGGTCTATTAATTAATGTATTCCTTTATTTCTTAGTTTCCTCGCTAGACCTCCATCAAGCTTAGAAAAATCCCCCCTAGACCCCCTTCAAGATAAATTTGTAATTTTTTCGGCAGAAAAAAATAATATCCCAGTTTGCTTTCGCTCGCCCCCCCAAAAAAAAAAACATTATATGGCACGAAACGTCTTAAAATTGTCAACTATATTGGGCGAAAGGTTTTAAAATCGCCAAACTGATAGGCCGAGCGTCATATAATCCCAAAACAAATGGGGCTTAACCGAGGCCACCGAGGTCTCGGTGGCCTAGGTTAACACGAGGGAGAAAAGGGACCAGACAAACGACCCATTTCCCCTTAAGTCACGTCTCGGCTGTCATTACGTTTGGTTCGCTCTGTGCTGTATTAATGTGTGTCTGATGTTGAATAGGGGGTGGGTAAGTGTAGGAACATGTTTGTATACCTCACTCAAAAAGAACAAGTCATGTGTAAATATTGCCGATACCAATTATTGATCAAAACGTAATTGGGTTGCCGAGACATCACTTATTAGGCCGACTGTACAGGGGATCCAATATGGGGGGGGGGGGGGATCTCTGTTACGATAGGGTCTCTGGTGGGCGGAGGAAAGACCATAATATTTTATGGTCAAGAAGTGGGCGGGGGGTGAAGGGGGCGGTCCGTGGAAATGGGGGTTGAGGGAGTGGGGTATTGGGAGGTCGTGGAAATGGGGGGAAAGGGAGTGGGGTATTGGGGAGGACTGAACGGAATACAGTAGACCTCAGAATGGGGACTATAAATGGCAGGTAGAGAGGGAGGAAGGGGGAGGTAGAGGTAGAGAGGGAGGGGGAGGGGGAGGTAGAAAGGGAGGGAGAGGTAGAAAGAGAGGGGGAGGTAGAAAGGGAGGGGTAGATAGAGGGGGAGGTAGAGAGGGAAGGGGGAGGTAGAAAGGGAGGGGGGCGTAGAGGGGGAGAGGGAGGTAAGAAGAGAGGAAAGGGAGGTATCGGTGGAGAAGGACGGGGAGAGGTAGGGAGGGGAGGGAGATAGAGAAGTTATGAGAAAGTATGAGGTAAGAGAAAAAAGGAAACGAACGAAAAGGAAGGCAAATATGAAGGGAAAGAAGGGGGTAGGGGTATGGGAAAGAAGGAGGGAGGGAGGGAGGGAGCTAGGTATGGAAGAAGGAAGGCAGACCTATGCGGCTGTACTCGTGTCTGTCGGCTGTACTCGGGTGTATGCGGCTGTAGTCTTTATGCTACACATGACACACAATTCGCTACGCTATACTCAAGGACTACAGCCGCATACAGAAGACTAGTGACGACTAGCGCCGACTAGCGCAGACTACTCCCCGCATCCACCAGACAAATGTCAAGTCTGGACAAAATTTTGAAACTCACCAAAACTTTGTTCTGGGGCCACGACTTGACACGCATTGCCAGGACTTCACCAGACTACAGACGACTACAGCTGCATTGTCAGGACTAGGTGCCGACTCGGGTGCTGCATGCAGCAGAGTAGCTACTCTGCTGCATGCGGCACCCTAGTCCTGTATCTGTGAAAGGGGCATTAGACCCCCTTTCAAGATAAATTTGTACATGTTTCGGTGGGAAAAAAAATCCCGGCCTAAGGCTGGTTCCTTCTAAAATTACAGGCTCGCTATCGCTCTCCAGGAAATAATTGACACCTAAATGGTACGAAAGGTCTTAATATTGACAATGAAATGAGGCGAATTGTCTCAAAATCGCCAAACTAACGGAACGAGCGTCTTATAACCTCTAAACAAATATGCTAAACATGAGGGAGAAGGGGGTCCATAAAAAGCAAGTACTACCCCCTTAAGTGTCCGTAATATATTACCCCCTAAAGTTGTATTTGCTTTAGATATTGTGCATGTGTGTTATATGTGTGTTATATGTGTGTTATATGTGTTTTATGTGTGTTATATGTGTGTTATATGTGTGACACTGCGCTATTTTTCTATCGAAAAAAGTACAAATTTAGCCTGCTCTCAAATTTTGTTTTCAAAATATGATGGCTCGCTGCCGCTAGCCAGGAAAAAATTGACACCTGGATGGGGATAAACGTCTTAAAACAGTAGGCTGAATGGGGCCGAATGGATATAACCCAGAAAAAAGAGAGAGAGAGAGTACAAAGGAGTACAAAGGAAATCAAGCAACAACAGTTTAGTGACCCTTCTAGGCTGCTTGTCCTCCAAAACACTGAGGATCAAGTGTCCAAACAGTGGTTTAGAGTGGGTAAGGGAACATTGGAAAGGGAACTACTGCCCTGGAACTAATGTCCGTGGCAGGATTAGGAAGTTAGTAGGGGACAGATGGGTTAGTAACTGAGGGGGGGATAAAATAAAGTTATTCATTTACAAACGCAGTCAGTCGCGGGTTTGATGCGAGATATTTGTCTAAGCGGAGTTTAAATGAATCAACGGTGCTGCAGTCTATAACGTCTCGGGGAAGCCCATTCCACAAGTTGACAACTCGATTGAAGAAGAAATTCTTAGATTCGTGTGAGTTAAAAGATTTACCAATAATTTTGCAACCGTTTCCCCGCGTGTAATTAGATTGGTCGATAGTGAAGTACTTACTACAGTTCATATTGTCGATGCCTTTGATGATTTTGAACACTTGAATTAAGTCACCTCTTAATCTGCGCTGGGTTAAAGGAAATAGATTTAATTCTCTTAAGACGCTCTTCGTATGGTTTGTTCTTTAGGCTAGGTATCATTTTGGTAACTCTACGTTGAACTCGTTCTAGCTTGTTTATATCTTTTTGGTAATAAGGGCACCAGGATTGAACGCAGTATTCCAGAAGAGGGCGGACTAAGGAATTGTAAAGGGTTAGGATAACGTCTTTGGATTTATGCTCAAATGACCTGCCTATAAAGCCAATTATTTTGTTTGCCTTCTTAACAACTTCTGAACATTGTTGACTCGGTTTTAGGTTACTCGATATTGTTACGATATTGTTATTGCATATACTGACCTGGCAGAGAGAGAGAGAGAGCGAGAGAGTGTGTGTGTGTGTGTGGGGGGGGTGGGGGGGGTAAGAAGGGAGAGAGATTTACACATAGTTACACAAATACTCAGACCATACAGACCTTGCGGTCCTTACTAGGTTGTCCGACCTCAATACTACTAGACAGGGTCAGTATATAATAGAAGAATAAGACAGCAAAGTAGAAAGCTCTCTCCCTACCCTCCGTTCCTCCGGCTAAAAAGCCGTACAGAGAGAGAGAGTGAAAGTGAAAGTGAGAGAAAGAGATAGTTCAAGTGAGTGTGTGTGTGTGTGTGTGTGTGTGTGTGTGTGTGTGTGTGTGTGTAGGGTAACATACTTAGGTTCCGCGGTCTATTAGAGGGCTTGTTATTGTCGGGAAGGTGAAATGGAAGGTACGGTAGCGCTAATAAGTCATGCCTCACCTGTCATCACGTTTGGGTCGCTCTGTGCTGCTGTATTAATGTCTGCCAGATGTTGAATAGGATGGGTAAGTGTAGGAAAATGTTGGCATATCTCACTCGAAACATCACTTATAGATATTGCTGATACCAATTATTTATCAAAATATACTTTGTGCCGAGACATCACTTATTTGGCCGACTGTACGTGGTGGTAGGATAAAGTGGATTAGGGAAGCTGGTTACAATAGGATTAGAGGGTATTGATGTTATTGAGAGGGAGGTTGGAAAATGTTAATGCATATATTAAACTTCGGAAAGTAGATGCATAATGCACCTAAATATAGACTGAATGATTGAACTATAAAATTAATGTAGAGCATGTGGTGTTATTAATTATATATATATATATATATATATATATATATATATATATATATATATATATATATATATATATATATATATATAATTATAAGAATCTGGGACATTTTTCTATTGACAAATTTACAAAACTTTATCTAAAAATGGGATCTTGGGGATATTTTATAAGCTTGATGATGGCCTAGGGAGGAGACAATGTAAATCAAAATATTAATAATAAATAAATACATCAATCAACCAATAAATAAACCCTTCCCCCTGAAATGATATCGTCAATATCCTCGTAGGGGAGGTGTGGCGGAGTGGTCTTGCTACTGGACTGGTAATCCAATGGACCCGGGTTCGAATCCCAATATGTTAATGGGAAGATATTATTGGGATGGAGTTTGTGCTGTACCTAGTATCAGTGCATTACCACAGCACACCGAAATTCCAAAAAAATACCCTCATTGTTCCCTGATTAAATAGCATTGTATGAATATTCCCATATTCAAAAATATGCTACAGGGGGGCAATGCCTAGTGAGTTAATTGCCCAATAGGTGGCGTTCTGAGAGTGTGGGGAATGAGACTGTGAAGCGCAGAGGCGAGGCGGCTTCAGAGATGGAGATGCTTCGAGCCGTGAAGCTTCGCATGTCTCGCTCCCTAGACTGGAGCAAGACCTCACGGGCCTCACTGTGTTCAGCGGTAGAGTGTAAAGGCTATCGGCCTATGCCCAAGAGGGAGTAGTTGGAATATAGAAAAAAAAAAAAAAAAAAAAAATTGTAGCAGTATTGATGAGTCGTACCAGTATTGATGAGTTGTAGCAGTATTGATGAGTTGGAGGAGCATTGATGAGTTGTTGCAGTATTGATGAGTTGGAGGAGCATTGATGAGTTGTAGTAGTATTGATGAGTTGGAGGAGCATTGATGAGTTGTACAGTATTGATGAGTTGTAGCAGTATTGATGAGTTGTAGCAGTATTGATGAGTTGTAGCAGTATTGATGAGTTGTAGCAGTATTAATGAGTTATATTGATGAGTCGTAGCAGTATTGACGAGTTGTAGCAGTATTGACGAGTTGTAGCAGTATTGACGAGTTGTAGCAGTATTAATGAGTTGTTGCAGTATTGATGAGTTGTTGCAGTATTGATGAGTTGTTGCAGTATTGATGAGTTGTTGCAGTATTGACGAGTTGTAGCAGTATTGACGAGTTGTTGCAGTATTGACGAGTTGTTGCAGTATTGACGAGTTGTTGCAGTATTGATGAGTCATAGCAGTATTGATGAGTTGTAGCAGTATTGATGAGTTATAGCAGTATTGATGAGTTATAGCAGTATTGATGAGTTGTTGCAGTATTGATGAGTTGTTGCAGTATTGATGAGTTGTTACAGTATTGATGAGTTGTAGCAGTATTGATGAGTTGTTGCAGTATTGATGAGTTGTAGCAGTATTGATGAGTTGTAGCAGTATTGATGAGTTATAGCAGTATTGATGAGTTGTAGCAGTATTGATGAGTTATAGCAGTATTGATGAGTTGTAGCAGTATTGATGAGTTGTAGCAGTATTGATGAGTTGTAGCAGTATTGATGAGTTGTAGCAATATTGACGAGTTGTAGCAATATTGACGAGTTATAGCAGTATTGATGAGTTATAGCAATATTGATGAGTTGTAGCAATATTGATGAGTTATATTGACGAGTTGTAGTAATATTGATGAGTTATAGCAGTATTGATGAGTTATAGCAATATTGATTAGTTGTAGCAATATTGACGAGTTGTTGCAGTATTGACGAGTTGTTGCAGTATTGACGAGTTGTTGCAGTATTGACGAGTTGTTGCAGTATTGACGAGTTGTTGCAGTATTGACGAGTTGTTGCAGTATTGATGAGTTGTTGCAGTATTGATGAGTTGTTGCAGTATTGATGAGTTGTTGCAGTATTGATGAGTTGTTGCAGTATTGATGAGTCGTAGCAGTATTGATGAGTTGTTGCAGTATTGATGAGTTGTAGCAGTATTGATGAGTTGTAGCAGTATTGATGAGTTGTAGCAATATTGATGAGTTATATTGACGAGTTGTAGCAATATTGACGAGTTATAGCAGTATTGACGAGTTATAGCAATATTAATGAGTTATATTGATGAGTTGTAGCAATATTGATGAGTTATAGCAGTATTGACGAGTTATAGCAATATTAATGAGTTATATTGATGAGTTGTAGCAATATTGATGAGTTATAGCGGTATTGATGAGTTATAGCAATATTAATGAGTTATATTGATGAGTTGTAGCAATATTGATGACTTCTGAGATGTGGTTAGGAGGGCCGGCAGCATCTGTTTACATACAAACAACCTGGCTGGTGATTTAGATTACCTGCCGGGATTGGAAATACAGAACCAGCCACCAATTTCCGTGATCAGGGAGCTCTCCAGGCGGGCGATAGTACTTCACTACGGAGTCTCGTTAACGGGGTAGTGGGTTGGTTTAGGTCTATGTATCTCTCTCTCTCTCTCTCTCTCTCTCTCTCTCTCTCTCTCTCTCTCTCTCTCTCTCTCTCTCTCTCTCTCTCTCTCTCTCTACTTCACTACGGGGTCTCGTTAACGGGGTAGTGGGTTGGTTTTGGTCTATGTATCTCTCTCTCTCTCTCTCTCTCTCTCTCCACTTCACTACGGGGTCTCGTTAACGGGGTAGTGGGTTGGTTTTGGTCTATGTATCTTTCTATCTATCTATCTGTCCGTCTCTCTCTCTCTCTCTCTCTCTCTCTCTCTCTCTCTCTCTCTCTCTCTCTCTCTTATATACGACGAGGGAACAAACAATATGTACGTTTGGCTTGCTCTGTGCTGTATTAATGTCTGTCAGATGTTGAATAGGGTGGGCAAGTGTGGGAACATGTTTCTATATTGCGCTTGATATGAAGAAATGAAGCTTTGATATTGCTGATACCAATTATTGATCAAAACATACCAGGTGCCGAGACATGACTTATTAGGGCGATTGTACATTCAACTCGTTTAATCCGCGGAGTCTCAGAATATTAGTTAGGATTATTACAAGCTTAAAAGTTAGTGTATTACTTAAGGGGAGGTTTTTAGTGTGTTTCCTAGACTTCCATCAAGCTTGAAATTACACCCCCTTGACCCCCTTTCAAGATAAATTTGTACATGTCCCGGCCGAAGGCCGGTTCCTCTTAAATTACAGGCTCGCTATCGCTCGCCAGGAAAAAATCGACACCTTAATGGGACGAAAGGTCTTAAAAGTGACATAAATGGGGTGAAACTTCTTAAAATCGCCAAACTAATGGGGCAAACATCTTAAAATCTCAAAAGCAATGGGGCTAGACATGAGAGAGAAAGGGGTCCAGAAAAAAGTCCCTCAAGTGGATATCTCCCCTTAACCCCTTCAGACTCATATGACGCAGAGGTTGCCAGATTAGCAATAAGAAATAGAGTTCTCTCACTCTTATAATTACCTCTCCAAAATTAGTTGTCTGCCCACAGCTAACTCGGACAACTGCAGAGGTTGAAGTAACTAAACTAAAGGTTTTTAAATACCCCTGATGGAAATCTCCCCTTAAATGTGCAATATATAAAGTGGAAAAAAGGGTTATGCATCAAGATATATATAAGCAATATTGTTTCCTATAGCAATCTGAACAATTATAACGGTATAATTACAATTTCCGAGACTCTGCGAGACTCTGCCGCCTCTCCACATCTTTCCCCGTAGAACTAGGGCAGCTGAGAGCGCCCATGAATTTACACTTTCTCCTCCACAATGCAGAACTTCTGCTTATCAAAATTCATTTATCCCTAGAACTACTACTCTTTGGAATTCACTTCCCTCGAATTGCTTTCCACAAACTTACAATCTACAAATGTTTAAATCCAGTTACAAACATTTTATGAATGGAGGATGCCTTTAGGCACATGGACTTTTTGTTTTATCTGTGTTTTTCCTTCCTCCGTTCATTGTCTCTTAAAAAAAAAAAAAAAAAAAAAAAAAAAAAGGGGGGTGGTACTCGCTTTTTTTGGACCCCCTTCTCCCTCGCGTTTAGCATAGGCTACTAGTTTTGAGATTATAAGACGTTCTTTCCGTTAGTTTGGCGGTTTTGAGACCTTTCGCCTCATTATTTGGTCAACATTAACACCTTTCGTGCCCTTTAGGTGTCGATTTTTTCCTGGCGAGCGATAGCGAGCCTCTAATTTTAGAAGGAAGGGGCCTTCGGCCGGGACATTTTTCTACCGAAAAATGTACAAATTTATCTTGAAAGGGGGTCTAGGGGGTGTTTTCCTAAGCTTGATGGAGGTCTAGCGAGGCAACTCAAGAATAAATGAATAAATAAATAGACCAAAAGACAAGGACTAATCCCTTAAGGGGGCTGACCTGCGTTTTGTTATTTCTGTCCTTTTCTCTCTTTCTCTGGCTTGTATCCATTCGGCCCCATTCAGCCAACTATTTTAAGACGTTTATCCCCATCTAGGTGTCGATTTCTTCCTGGCGAGCGATAGCGAGCCAGCATTATATGAAGTAATCCGGTTTCGCCGGAGAAATTTTTCTATCGAAAAATGTACAAATTAGCCTGCTGTCAAACAAAAATAAAAAATATGCTGGCTCGCTACCGCTCACCAGTAAACAATTGACACCTGGATGGGGACAAACGTCTTAAAACAGTAGGCTGAATGGGGCCAAATGGATACAAGCCAGAGAAAGATAGAAAAGGACAGAACAAAAACAGGTCACCCCCTCTTAAACAAGTTGACTGTCCATAAATGCATTGAACTATGCCATACGACTACAGTACGGTACTGTCTCGGTGGGATGTGCTTTGTATATTATTATTACAAAATTTAATATACACCAGATTACAAATTTAATATACTGTACTAATATTGCTGTAATAATATTGCTGTAATAATATTGCTGTACTAATATTGCTGTAATAATATTGCTGTAATAATATTGCTGTAATAATATTGCTGTAATAATAATATTGCTGTAATAATATTGCTGTAATAATATTGCTGTAATAATATTGCTGTAATAATATTGCTGTAATAATATTGCTGTAATAATATTGCTGTAATAATATTGCTGTACTAATATTGCTGTAATAATATTGCTGTAATAATATTGCTGTAATAATATTGCTGTAATAATATTGCTGTAATAATATTGCTGTAATAATATTGCTGTAATAATATTGCTGTAATAATATTGCTGTACTAATATTGCTGTAATATATTGCTGTAATAATATTGCTGTAATAATATTGCTGTAATAATATTGCTGTAATAATATTGCTGTAATAATATTGCTGTAATAATATTGCTGTAATAATATTGCTCTAATAATATTGCTGTAATAATATTGCTGTAATAATATTGCTCTAATAATATTGCTGTAATAATATTGCTCTAATAATATTGCTGTAATAATATTGCTGTAATAATATTGCTGTAATAATATACTGTAATAATATTGCTGTAATAATATTGCTGTAATAATATTGCTGTAATAATATTGCTGTAATAATATTGCTGTAATAATATTGCTGTAATAATATTGCTGTAATAATATTGCTGTAATAATATTGCTGTAATAATATTGCTGTAATAATATTGCTGTAATAATATTGCTGTAATAATATTGCTGTAATAATATTGCTGTAATAATATTGCTGTACTAATATTGCTGTAATAATATTGCTGTAATAATATTGCTGTAATAATATTGCTGTAATAATATTGCTTCCCACTCCTGCTAAGATGAATTAACCCGTTTAGTACGGTCGGTCGCTCTAATAAGTCATGTCCCAGTTGTCATTAGGTTTGGCTCGCTCTGTGCTGTGTTAATGTCTGTCAGATGTTGAATAGGGTGGGTAAGTGTAGGAACATGTTTGTATGTTTCACTCGATATGACGAAATGAAGCTTAGATATTGCTGTTACCAATTATGGATCAACACATACTTGGTGCCGACACATGACTTATTAGCGCGACTGTACCTGCGACGTCTTTTCAATTTGACTCTAGCTGTATTTAGACGCTTTTATGAAGCTTAGGAAGGATATGTGGTAGCTAAATAGACGAATTGAGGTAGTGTGTAGCCTTTTATGAAGCTTAGGAAGGATATGTGGTAGCTAAATAGACGAATTGAGGTAGTGTGTAGCCTTTTATGAAGCTTAGGAAGGATATGTGGTAGCTAAATAGACGAAAATTGAGGTAGTGTGTAGCCTTTTATGAAGCTTAGGAAGGATATGTGGTAGCTAAATAGACGAGTTGAGGTAGTGTGTAGGCTTTTCACGGGTAGACGTCCTTCCTAAGCTGCTTAAGGGGAGGTATTTAGTTTGTTCCCTAGACCTCCATCAAGCTTGAAATTACACCCCCTTGCGTCTCTTTCAAGATAAATTTGTAAATTTTTCGGTAGAAAAATTTCCCGGCCGAAGGCCGATTCCTCTTAAATTACAGGCTCAAGGGGGTGTAATCTTAAGCTTGATGGATATCTAGAGACCAAACTAAAAACCTCCCCTTAACTAAGCTGTGTACTATATATTTCCACACGTGAAATATGTGAGAGGAACTAAACTACATCTCAACCAGTAGACCATTTCAACCAGTACCTCTCAACCAGTGCCAAATCAACCAAGACCAACCAAACTAGTGCCAAAATATAGTACTAACCTAACCTAACACAACCGTATGGGTTGATTTGGTACTGGTTGAGAGCTAGTGGTTGAAATGGTCTACTGGTTGAGTTGTCCGGTCACCACCTGCCCTGTACGCTAATCACGTCTTGAATATAATGGGTTCGTGAATTTTAATTTTGAATAATGGCATCGAATTTGCATAATAATCGTTCCTTCACAAAAGCAGTGACGAATGTTATAGCGGTGTTACGAGCGAGGTGTACATTTGCAACAGGATATTAAGGGGAGGTATCTAGTTGGTTCTCTAGACCTCCATCAAGCTTAAAATTACACCCCCTTGAGCCCCTTTCAAGATAAATTTGTAAATTTTTCGGTAGAAAAATGTCCCGGCCGAAGGCCGGTTCCTCTTAAATTACAGGCTCGCTATCGCTCGCCAGGATAAAATCGACACCTGAATGGCACGAAAGGTCTTAATATGGGGTGAAAGTTCTTAAAATCGCTAAACTAATGGGGCAAACGTTTTATAATATCAAAAGCAATGGGGCTTAACATGAGGGAGAAAGGGGTCAAGAAAAAAATCGCTCAAGTGGAAACCTCCCCTTAAAGGGGGGATGATTCACTTTTTGGCCGATTTTTGCATGTATTCATTAATTTTCTAGTTTCCTCCCTAGACCTCCAATAAATTTTAAAAAGCATCCTTTAGATCCCCCTTCTAGATTAATTTGTACATTTTTCGGCCGGTTCGTCCAACATTACAGGCTCGCTATTGCTCGCCAGGAAAAAATCGACACCTAAATGGCACGAAGGGTCCTAGTATTGACAAAGAAATGAGGTGAAAGGTCATAAAACCCCGAAAATAATGGAAGCAACGTCTTAAAATCTCAACACTAGTGGGGCTAAACATTAGGGAGAAGAGGGTCCAGAAAAACGATCTGTCTCCCCTTAATTATTGCAATTGCACAATCACTTATTAAAATTCGTGGACCCCTTAGGATTTTCTTTATACGCTTTTAATTATCGGGGCTGATTTTTGGATAGACTTTGTATGTATTTCAATAGCTAGTGTTATGTCCTATGTGAATCTATCTATCTATCTAGCTATATGTTCAGTCCCAATCGCCACTTTTCCTATTTTTATTTTCTATTTTATATTATTATTATTATTATTATTATTTTTTTTTTTGTTTTTTAATAAGGGAGACAAAAGGCAAACCTGTCTGTAACAAGTTTCTTCCCAAAAATTGAACGAATTGAAAAATTGGCCTTCCCTCTTGTTAGAGTCAAAATGTCTGGACACACGGAGCTTGAAACAGTGTCATAGGTTGAGGGAAAGACGGATTGAAGGAGAGAGTTCCAAAGCTTACTTGTTGAGTAGATGAAAGACTGGACAAATCGGTTCAGTCTTGGGTTAGAAAGTTGGATAGAATAGGGGTGGGAGGGCGAGGGAGAGGTGGGAGGGGTATTGAAAGGCGGGTGCCCCAATTCTCCGTAAGAGAAGAGTACGGTATACTGTACATGCATAGTTTTGTAGTTGATTTATAAATAAATATATATATATATATATATAAATAAATATATATATATATATATTATATATAAATACTAGAGAAACAATTCTAATATAATTATATGACATCATTATATATTCATCGTTGCGTTGCTAGCCGCGAGCCTTGTTGAGATCGTTAAGGGGAGGTATTTAGTTTGTTCCCTACGTTTTCATCAAGCTTAAAATTACACCCCCTAGAAGGTTCAAGATAAATTTGTACATTTTTCGGTAGAAAAATGTCCCGGCCAGAGGCCGGTTGCTCTTAAATTACAGGCTCGCTATCGCTCGCCAGGAAAAAATAGACACCTTAATGGCACGAAAGGTCTTAAAATTGACAGAAATGGGGCAAAATGTCTTAAAATGTCAAAACTACTAGGGCGAACGTATTACAATTTCAAAAGCAATGGGGCTAAACATGAGGGAGAAACGGGTCCAGAAAAAAATCCCTCAAGTGGAAATCTCCCCTTAAGCCTGGGTAAGCCAATAGTTGGAACACAAAGCCGCCTCATCAGCCTCCCAAAACTCACAAGATAATGCCATTCTTCCTCCACTCGCCCAGTCCTCATGGGAAGGTCATAAGAGGAGGATTGGTGAAAGGGGGTCACCGGCTTTGTTTTTTATCTTTCTCTCCTTTTCTCTCTTTCTCTGGCTTGTATCCATTCGGCCCCATTTAGCCAACTGTTTAAGACGTTTATCCCCATCCAGGTGTCGATGTCTTCCTGGCGAACGATAACGAGTCAGCAATGTATGGAGAAATTCGGCTTCGCCGGAGACATTTTTCTATCGAAAAATGTACAAACTTAGCTTACTGTCAAAACAAAAATATATATATGCTGGCTCGCTACCGATCGCCAGGAAAATATTGAGCAATAGCGAGCCTGTAATTATTGAAGGAACTGGCCTTTGGCCGGCACATATATCCACCTAAATTTTTTACACATTTATATCAAAAGGAGGTCTAGGGGGTGTTCTTTAAAGCTTCATGAAGGTCTAGTTGAAAAAAAGTAATGTATGTATATACAGTATATATATATATATATATATATATATATATATATATATATATATATATATATATATATATATATATATATATATATATATATATATATTATATATTATTATTATATATATACAGTATATTATATATATATATATATACAGTATATACATTATATATATATAATATACAGTATATATATATATATATATATATATATATATATATATATATTATTATTAATAATTATTATATATATACAGTATATATATATATATATATATATATACAGTATATATATATATATATATATATATATATATATATATATATATATATATTATTATTATTAAATTATTATTATATATACAGTATATATATATATATATATATATATATATATATATATATATATATATATACATAATATATATATATATATATATATATATCTATAATGTATATGTATTAATAACATAGACCAACAAATTAATCCTACCCCTTTAAAACATCTCTGAGGGAAAACAATATGTCGCGATGATGGGCTACGATTTACTGACGAATTTACACTATTTTTCGGTGACTGTCTGAATAATATGATATAAAACGAAATCCCATACGTTCGTTATATGTACAGTAGTTGAGAGTAATTAAATTATGTTCAGTCTTTCGTGTAAATGAAGTACTAATTTGCCTGTTTCTGAATTAGTGCTTTTCTTATTGTCAGCATGTTTTGGTATCCTCTCTGTGCGTCTGTCTGTTGGTGTATTTATCTGTATTAAAGCATCAATCCTATTTTCAATTTAACTTTGTAGATTATAATTATGTGCATATATATTTGTATGGGGAATGCTACTTGGGAAGATATATATAGGATTTTTATAAAGATTCATACACACACCCGATCATTGTAAATGTAAGTCAGTCAGTCAGTCAGTCAGTCAGTCAGTCAGTCAGTCAGTCACAATAGGTAGGGATTTCTTTATAAATAAATTGAAGTTGTTGTCACTGGACTTATGCTTAACCACAATAAAATGATAAATTATAGTAACAGTCACAATGCGAATTATTCAGACAGTAGAAAATACAGATGGGCAAGATAGGAATGATGCGGTAAATTACCATAGAGGATGAAAAATATTGAGGGGTGACAGGGACAGCCCCACCCTAGATGCTCCGCCTCCGCCTCCGCCTCCGCCTCCGCCTCCGCCTCCCCAAGGCCAACACACGCCGCCTACTTCACCCCAACTATCACCACATCACAATACCAATTACATAAATCCACAAACCCTCCAACTTCACAGCTTCCTATTGTCACTGATACAGGATCAGCAAGAGACACAAGAAAGGAAAACGAGGTGACAGGAGAAGAACATAATTTATATAACAGTTCACCCTCAGCCAGCAAGCACACAAGCATTCAGAAGCACCGATCACTCATCAGCCCCCGGAACCAATGGCTTCACCTCAGATGTTATACTTCCGGACAAGGTTTCTTCACATCAACATCTGGGGATAAAGACCTTCCAGGTTTGTCATTTTAAGGGAGCCCACCTTGTTTTTTGTTCTTCTCATTCTCTCCCTCTCTCTTTGGTTTGTATCCATTCGGCCCCATTCAGCCTACTGTTTTAAGACGTTTACCCCCATCCAGGTGTCAATATTTTCCTGGCGAGCGGTAGCGAGCCAGCACATATATATATATATTTGTTTCGACAGCAAGCTAAATTTGTACATTTTTCGATAGAAAAATGGCTCCGGCGAAGCAGGATTTCTCCACCTGGATGGGGATACACATCTTAAAACAGTTGGGGCCGAATGGATACAAGCCAGGGAAAGAGAGAAAAAGAGAGAGAGATAACAAACAAGCCGGTGAACCCCCCTTAAAGGATCCAGCGACCTTCATGTACTTCTTTAACGTCTTCCATTAATTACTGTCATTTGCTAATTCTTTTGCTTCAAACTAGAACGAATTTATCGTAAAGAACAAAACCTATGCACAAGTAAAAGGAGAGAGAAGGAGAATATGATGGTGAACATGAAGTGAAACGTGTGTCCCCCGCCTGTTGAAAATCAATTATGGGTTAGAAGAGGCGGTGATTGCTGCCACGGATACCATCCAGAACGCTCACACACACACACACATACATATATATACGCACACACAACCACACACACACACATACACACACACATACATACATACATACACACACATATACAGAGACACTCCCCCCCCCCCCCCCACACACACACACACACACAAACCCACAGACACACACACAGACACATATATATATATATATATATATATATATATATATATATATATATATATATATATATATATAAAGAAGAGGCGGTGATAGTTGCGATGGAGACAACTCCACACACATAGCTTATGTTCAAAGACACTCTACAAACACATATTTTCGTTAACACACATGCACATCACTCACAAATTCACACATTGACACACTCCTCTCCCCCCCCCCCTCCACCTCTCTCCTTCCTCACTCTCTCTCTCTCTCTCTCTCTCTCTCTCTCTCTCTCTCTCTCTCTCTCTCTCTCTCTCTCTCTCTCTCTCTCTCTCTCTCTCTCTCTCTCTCTCTCTCTCTCAGGAAAACTATGTGTGTATGTGTGTATGTATGTATGTATGTATGTATGTATGTACGTACGGTATATACTCAGGCACATACCCCATAGCGAGGGGTGACCGACTCGAAACAGAGCCCGAACAGAAACAACATTGAAAAATCCAGTTCTTGGGGTCCGGGACCACTGCCACGTTTCCTCGCCCCTTACTGTATCGTCGAGTGGGAACAATATAGAGCGATTAAAAGAGCTTAAGGGGAGGTTTTTAGTTGATTCCCTAGACTTCCATCAAGCTTAAAATTACTCCCCCTAGACCCCCTTTCAAGATAAATTTGTACATTTTTCGGTAGACAAATTTCCCGGCCGAAGGCTGGTGCCCCTTAAATTACAGGCTCGCTATCGCTCGCCAGGAAAAAATAGACACCTAAGTATCACGAATGGTCTTAAAATTGACAGAAATGGGGCGAGGGTTCTTAAAATCGCCAAACTAATGGGGCGAACGTCTTAAAATCTCAAAAAAACAATGGGGCTAAACATGAGGGAGAAAGGGGTCCAGAAAAAAATCCTCCAGGTGGAAATCTCCCCTTAAAGCTTGGGTAACAAAACTTATTTCATCGGGTCGAAAACTGTGGTAGGAGGCCCGGCTGAGTTATGGATTTTTTGCGATCAATTAGTCACTGATTTTTTTTGTTTAATATGCAACGGGTTTAACCCCTTCAGCACGAGGACGTAATTCCCATCATTATTTGGGTATCATTAGACGATTTTCTTTAGCTTATAATGTACCTCTGCGACTCAAAGTGCTAAATATGATCTCTGAATAACATACGGTACGTCTTTCTTAAATCGCGTCATATGTCTGAGAGGGTTAAACTGCATACAATCGTCAAATTTGAGCCAAAGTTAAATGTAAAGGCGATATCAAGGTGAAGGGGCTACCAATGTTGTTTGTAGCTAAATATATGGCTTCATTTCGAGTAGAGTACGGAACTATGGCTGGAAGTTAGAGTTGAAGAGGTTGAACACTTCTTGTATGTGTGGAAACGTTTGTCACATATACAGTAGGATGTGTTCTACCTGGAACAAACTTCCCTCAGAATTCGTAAGTAGTTCTTCAGTAGAGCAGATCAAGAAGAGAGTAGAAAGTGTTTATTATTATTATTATTATTATTATTATTATTATTATTATTATTAAAAAATTATATATATATATTTTGTCCAAGTTTGATCACTAGACCTCCATTAAGCATAAAACCTACTATCAAGAACCCCCCCTACGAGATAAATTTGTCCATTTTTCGGTAAAGATTTGCTCCGACTGAAGGCCATTTCCTCCTCAATGACCTCGATTGGGGGCGTTGCGGGTATATTTGTTTTAGCTTAGTGGAGGTTTAGGGATACAAGTCAACCAAAATTTAAATACATGAATACAACAGTAGCTAAAGAATAAATGGTTAAATACAGTACACACACACACACACACACACACACACACATATATATATACAGAGAGAGAGAGAGAGAGAGAGAGAGATAGATAGATAGGCCTAGATAGATAGATAGATAGGCCTAGATAGATAGATAGATAGATAGATAGATAGGCCTAGATAGATAGATAGATAGATAGATAGGCCTAGATAGATAGATAGGCCTAGATAGATAGATAGATAGATAGATAGATAGATAGATAGATAGATAGGCCTAGATAGATAGATAGATAGACCTAGATAGATAGATAGATAGATAAATGACTCTTAATGACCACACTTTTGTTTTCTTTTTCTTGTTTATGTATCGGACTGTAGAAGGTAGCGAGGGGAGGCTGGAGAGGCGATATAAGGGGAGGATATACGGCAAATATAGTCAAAGGCTATTGTACCGTAATGTGAAGACCTTGGTAATAACCCAGGGAGAACAACAACAACAACAACAACAACAACAACACCCTATGATAACACAATCTCTGTTACTATAACCTCTATTATAACCTGTACACGCTGTAGGCCAGATTTGTATTTATATATGTATGTATATATGTATTTATACATGTATTAGCCTCAAGATCCCCATTCGAGATCAATATGTACATTTTTCGGTAGAGATTTAATGTCCCGGCCAAAAGCGGCTTCCTCCCAAAAATTACAGGCACTCGCTACAGGCAGTTTTGCCGTTTGTCTCCCTCGCTCACATAGACAAAACTACAGAAAGATATACTTAACCCCTTGAAGCTCTGATGAGTTTTAGCAGTTGATTTTGTTTATCATTATACGATTTTAGTCAGTTTAGGAAGGATCTGTGGGTATTAAAAGGGCAAAGACTAGCTTAAGGGGAGGTGTTTAGTTTGTTCCCTAGATTTCCATCAAGCTTAAAATTACACCCCTAGACCCCCTTTCAAGATAAATTTGTAAATTTTTCGGTAGAAAAATGTCCCGGCTGAAGGCCGGTTCCTCTTAAAATACAGGCTCGCTATCGCTCGCCAGGAAAAAATAGACACCTAAATGGCACAAAAGGTCTTAAAATTGACAGAAATGGGGCGAAGGTTCTTAAAATCACCTAACTAATGCGGCGAAATTCATAAAATCTCAAAAGCAATGGGGCTAAACATGAGGGAGAAAGGGGTCCAGAAAAAAAAATCCCTCAAGTGGAAATCTCCCCTTAATCAACCCTCTGACTTCCATAATTATAACCGTCCTAATCTGACTAATATCGTCCTAATCTGACTAATATCGTCCTAATCTGACTAATATCGTCTAATCTGACTAATATCGTCTAATCTGACTAATATCGTCTAATCTGACTAATATCGTCTAATTGACTAATATCGTCTAATCTGACTAATATCGTCTAATCTGACTAATATCGTCTAATTTAACTAATATCGTCTAATCTGACTAATATCGTCTAATCTGACTAATATCGTCTAATCTGACTAATATCGTCCTAATCTGACTAATATCGTCTAATCTGACTAATATCGTCTAATCTGACTAATATCGTCTAATTGACTAATATCGTCTAATCTGCCTAATATCGTCTAATCTGACTAATATCGTCTCATAATTACCAGAGCATGAAAATAAATGCGTAGTGGATCTTGAAAGGGTTAATAACACTCTTGCGTGAATACACACTAGCATATCCTGACCGCAGGTCATGAACATCGGGTGTGCGAGGTCACATCGACACCCACGCCTTAGATACTGTTAAGGGGAGATTTCCACTTGAGGGATTTTTTTTTTCTGGACCCCTTTCTCCCTCATGTTTAGCCCCATTGCTTTTGAGATTTTATGAATTTCGCCGCATTAGTTAGGTGATTTTAAGAACCTTCGCCCCATTTCTGTCAATTTTAAGACCTTTCGTGCCATTTAGGTGTCTATTTTTTCCTGGCGAGCGATAGCGAGCCTGTATTTTAAGAGGAACCGGCCTTCAGCCGGGACATTTTTCTACCGAAAAATGTACAAATTTATCTTGAAAGGGGGTCTAGGGGGTGTAATTTTAAGCTTGATGGAAATCTAGGGAACAAACTAAACACCTCCCCTTAAGCTTGCCGCCAATGAGTGAAAGGTAGGCTCCCTCGGGTCTCGTGCAGGTATACTCAAGGTGTGTATGGATCTTGGGTATACCATTATAGAGGTTAAAAGTTACGGGAGGGATCAGGGGAGAGGAGGGGCGGGGGGGGGGGGTTGTGGAAGGGGGGATATGAAGGGAGGAGAGGGGGGGGAATTATAGAAGGGGGCTATGGAGTGGGGTGGGTTGTGGGAGGGGGGGGGGGGGGTTTATAGAAGGGGGGGTATGGAGTGGGGTGGGTTGTGGGAGGGGGGTGAGAGGAGGGGGTGGATTATAGCAGGGGGGCTATGGAGTGGGGTGGTTGTGTGAGAGGAGGGGGGATTATAGAGGGGGCTATGGAGTGGGGTGGATTGTGGGAGGGGGTGAGAGGAGGGGGGTTATAGAAGGGGGGCTATGGAGTGGGGAGGGGGTGAGAGAGGGGGGGGATTATAGAGGGGGGCTATGGAGTGGTGGATTGTGGGAGGGGGTGAGAGGAGGGGGGTTATAGAAGGGGGCTATGGAGTGGGGTGGGTTGTGGGAGGAGGGGGGGGTATGGAGTGGGGTGGGTTGTGGGAGGGGGTGAGAGGAAGGGGGGTTATAGAAGGGGGGTTGGGGTATGAAGGGAGGGAGAGGAGGGGGGTGGGTGTATGAAGAGGGGAGAGGAGGAGGGTTGTGGAAGGGGGTTGGGGTTATCGAGGGAGGTGGGGGGGTATAAAGGGGGGGAGAGGAGGAAGGATTTTGGTAGGGGGTTAGGGGGTAGGGAGGGGAGATTTAAAGCCAGCATCACACAGGCACCCTCTTTCTCTCAATGATTTACTATCCTTTTCTTTTTCTAGTAGTTATAGTCTATTCATGATAATTTGGCCAAGAATCGTGATCACTAACCTCTATAACCAAAACACGACTTGAGTAATCGACCTAATATGTCTACCATTTGGGAAGGGTAAGCCAGGAAATGTATGTATGTACTCTGGCACCTTCCCCATTTTTTTTTTTTTTTTTTTTAATTTATCAGCTTATTTTCTCGAGCCCTTAATTAGTTAGAGTTTAGAGGATACAATTGCTGGCCTAACTATAATTAATGAACTATTGTAGCTTAGCAGTTTAGAAATCCAAACTGCCCCGAAAGGACCAATAGATCTGTTCCAGTTTGTAAGTCCTGTGTACTCCTTTGTATTCCTTTGTATTCCTGTGTAGTCCTGTGTATTCCTTTGTATTCCTTTGTATTCCTTTGTATTCCTTTGTAAGTCCTGTGTACTCCTTTGTATTCCTTTGTATTCCTTTGGTTTGGCCGCTTGTGAGGTATACTGCATTAGGATTGTGACTTAAGTTAATATATTCTTTAATCCAGTTTCGATATCAGTACAAAATATCAAAATAATTGTGTTGGATTTTTTTTTTTTTTACCATTGAATATTGACGGTGAAAACTCTAGTGTGACACCGTTTTAGCGGAGGAAAAGAGGGAGGGGAGGGGGGGGGGGGGGAGGTAGAATTACGGGTGAGCTTGAGGGGAGCGGGGTAGTGGTGGTAGTAATGGGGCAAGAAGGAAGGGGGCAGGGAGGGGAAGAAGGAAGGGGGCAGGGAGGGAAGAAGGAAGGGGGCAGGGAGGGGAGGAGAAGGAAGGGGGCAGCAGGGAGGGGGAGAAGGAAGGGGGGCGGGGAGGGGAAGAAGGAAGGGGGCAGGGAGGGGAAGAAGGAAGGGGGCAGGGAGGGGGAGAAGGAAGGGGGCAGGGAGGGGGAGAAGGAAGGGGCAGGGAGGGGAGAAGGAAGGGGGCAGGGAGGGGAAGAAGGAAGAGGGAGGGGGAGAAGGAAGGGGCAGGGAGGGGGAGAAGGAAGGGGGCAGGAGGGGAAGAAGGAAGGGGGCAGGGAGGGTGAGAAGGAAGGGGGCAGGGAGGGGAAGAAGGAAGGGGGCAGGGAGGGGGGAAGGAAGGGGGCAGTGAGGGAAGAAGGAAGGGGGCAGGGAGGGGGAGAAGGAAGAGGGAGGGGAGAAGGAAGAGGGAGGGGAAGAAGGAAGGGGGCAGGAGGGGAAGAAGGAAGGGGGCAGGGAGGGGGAGAAGGAAGGGGCAGGGAGGGGGAGAAGGAAGGGGGCAGGGAGGGGGAGAAGGGCGAGAATAATAGGGTAATACAAGGAGGGGGTGAGGGGTGTGTGAAGGTGGGGAGAGTACAAAGGAGTACAAAGGAAATCAAGCAACAACAGGTCTAGTGACCCTTCTAGGCTGCTTGTCCTCCAAAACACTGAGGATCAAGTGTCCAAACAGTGGTTTAGAGTGGGTAAGGGAACATTGGAAAGGGAACTACTGCCCTGGAACTAATGTCCGTGGCAGGATTAGGAAGTTAGTAGGGGACAGATGGGTTAGTAACTGAGGGGGGGATAAAATAAAGTTATTCATTTACAAACGCAGTCAGTCGCGGCTTTGATGCGAGATATTTGTCTAAGCGGAGTTTAAATGAATCAACGGTGCTGCAGTCTATAACGTCTCGGGGAAGCCCATTCCACAAGTTGACAACTCGATTGAAGAAGAAATTCTTAGATTCGTGGGAGTTAAAAGATTTATCAATAATTTTGCAACCGTTTCCCCGCGTGTAATTAGATTGGTCGATAGTGAAGTACTTACTACAGTTCATATTGTCGATGCCTTTGATGATTTTGAACACTTGAATTAAGTCACCTCTTAATCTGTGCTGGGTTAAAGGAAATAGATTTAATTCTCTAAGAAGCTCTTCGTATGGTTTGTTCTTTAGGCTAGGTATCATTTTGGTAACTCTACGTTGAACTCGTTCTAGCTTGTTTATATCTTTTTGGTAATAAGGGCACCAGGATTGAACGCAGTATTCCAGAAGAGGGCGGACTAAGGAATTGTAAAGGGTTAGGATAACTTCTTTGGATTTATGCTCAAATGACCTGCCTATAAAGCCAATTATTTTGTTTGCCTTCTTAACAACTTCTGAACATTGTTGACTCGGTTTTAGGTTACGGTACTCGATATTGTTACTCCCAGATCGGTTTCTCTGTTTACATTCTTAAGCTGAGTGCCATTCATCGAATAGTTTGCTTTCTCATTTAGGTATCCGATATGTAGTACTTTACATTTATCCGCATTGAAACTCATTTGCCAAATTTGGGCCCAACATGACAATTTATCTAGATTGTGTTGCATATTGTCAACTTGTTCTTTTGAGAGTACGCTATTTGCAATTTTGTATCGTCAGCAAATTTTGATATTGTACAGGTGAGACCCTCATCTATGTCGTTGATGTAAATTAGAAAGATAATTGGTCCTAGTACCGATCCCTGGGGTACCCCGCTACTTACATTGGTCCATTTAGATGCCTTACCGTTTATGACTACTCATTGCTTTCTGTCGCTGAGCCAATTTTCTATCCATTTCAACACACCGTTTTAGCAGTAAACGTTTGTGGGGAACTTTGTCAAAGGCCTTTTGAAAATCAAGGTATATAATATCTACAGCTTTACTCTTATCGTAGAGGTTGAGGATATCGTGGAAGAAGTCTAAGAGGTTTGTTAAACAGGAACGTTTTTTACGAAAGCCGTGTTGAGTATCTTTAAGTAAGTATTTGCCTCTAAGTGATTTACGAGTCTGTCTCTTATGAGTGTTTCTAGCATTTTACATACAATTGAGGTTAAGCTAATTGGGCGATAGTTACTGGGTAGGGATTTGCTGCCTTTTTTAAATATCGGTGTTACGTTGGCTAGCTTCCACTGATCAGGCATAGTCCCAGACTGCAAGGATTCATTGAATAGCAATGTCAGTGGTTTGGAGAGCTCATCCTTAGCTTCCTTTAGAACTCTAGGCGAGATTGTATCAGGTCCAGGCGTTTTATTTACCTTGAGTTTATCTAAACAATTCAATACTTCTCTCTCTGTAACGGTGATATTGCTTAGAACATCTGAATTATCAACCTGAATCGGCGATGGTGTAGGGATATCACTGAGGTCTTCGGTTGTAAAAACTGATGCAAAGAAGGTATTGAGGGCATTACTCATTTGTACTTCGTCTTTGGTGTATTCTCCATTTTCATCGACTAACAGTTGAAGTAACTACTTTTTTCTTTCTTATATAACTATAGAATTCTTTCGGGTTTGTTTTACTTTGATTCGCAACATGTAATTCCAGGGTCTTTTTACTTTGCTTAATTAACTTTTTGGCTTTGCGTCGTAGCTCTACAAATTTCACCCGTTCTTCGTCATTTTGTGAGGATTTTAATCTATCATTAGCAAATTTTTTAACAAGCAGACAGTCTGAAATATCTTTATTCCACCATTTGGGCTTATCATTATGGCCTGGACGCCGTATTTTCGATGTTATGCAGTCTTGCACTGCCTTAAGGTAAGTGGTTGTGAAACACTCCCGAGATGTATTTATGTCGTTATTGTTAGTCAGAAAGCTCCAGTCAGTTTCTTTAAGCTTTGATGAGAGGGATATGACCGTGCACAGGATAGACGGGGGGGGGGGGGTGGAGGGGGAGGGAAATGGAAGTGAAGAGGTTGGAATGGGAGGGGAATAGTGATGGTGGGAAGGTGAGGGGAGGGAGAATGACGTCAACAGGGGAGGAAGGGGGAGAATGATGGTGGCAAGGGTGGGGGGGTAATGGATGTGAACAGGAGAGGAAGAGGGGGGGGGGGGGGTTGAACATGGCAAGATAGAAGGGGGTGGTGAGAATGAGGGGAGATGGGGGTGGGGCAAGGGGAAGGGGGAGGGGGGGGGGGGGTTAGAATGACGAGGACCAGGGAGGGGAAGGGGGCGGGTGGGGAGGTAAGGGGAAATGAGGGTGGGTGGGGGGGGGGGGGGGGGGGGGGTAGAATGACGGGGACCAGGGAGGGTGGGAGGAGGGGCGCCGCTAGAGAAGATTGTCCAAGATTAAATTACTCTCCCAGCCAAGACTTCATGCTCCGTCACTCAGAACGCGAGGGTGTTAGTGCGCTCGCTAGTCCCAGGTCCCGTTAATATTATATAGTATTATTTTAGTAGTATATTATATGTATCTATATATATATATATATATATATATATATATATATATATATATATATATATATATTAATTATATTATATTACCTTTACTTCCATCTCAGGTATAGTCTGTTTATTTTAGGTAGGCCAAAAATCTCGACCACTAACCTCTATTAAAAAAATACAAATAAAATAGAGGATTAGTTGGTTAAAATAGAGGATTAGTGGGTTAAAATAGAGGATTAGTGGGTTAAAATAGAGGATTAGTGGGTTAAAATAGAGGATTAGTTGGTTGAAATAGAGGATTAGTTGGTTAAAATAGAGGATTAGTGGGTTAAAATAGAGGATTAGTGGGTTAAAATAGAGGATTAGTTGGTTGAAATAGAGGATTAGTTGGTTAAAATAGAGGATTAGTGGGTTAAAATAGAGGATTAGTGGGTTAAAATAGAGGATTAGTTGGTTAAAATAGAGGATTAGTTGGTTATTAAAATAGAGGATCAGTTGGTTAAAATAGAGGATTAGTTGGTTAAAATAGAGGATTAGTGGGTTAAAATAGAGGATTAGTTGGTTAAAATAGAGGATTAGTTGGTTATTAAAATAGAGGATCAGTTGGTTAAAATAGAGGATTAGTTGGTTAAAATAGAGGCTTAGTGGGTTAAAATAGAGGATTAGTTGGTTAAAATAGAGGATTAGTTGTTATTAAAATAGAGGATTAGTTGGTTAAAATAGAGGATTAGTTGGTTAAAATAGAGGATTAGTTGGTTAAAATAGAGGATTAGTTGGTTAAAATAGAGGATTAGTGGGTTAAAATAGAGGATCAGTTGGTTAAAATAGAGGATTAGTGGGTTAAAATAGAGGATTAGTGGGTTAAAATAGAGGATTAGTTGGTTATTAAAATAGAGGATCAGTTGGTTAAAATAGAGGATTAGTGGGTTAAAATAGAGGATTAGTTGGTTATTAAAATAGAGGATCAGTTGGTTAAAATAGAGGATTAGTGGGTTAAAATAGAGGATCAGTTGGTTAAAATAGAGGATTAGTGGGTTAAAATAGAGGATTAGTTGGTTAAAATAGAGGATTAGTGGGTTAAAATAGAGGATTAGTTGGTTAAAATAGAGGATTAGTTGGTTAAAATAGAGGATTAGTTGGTTAAAATAGAGGCTTAGTGGGTTAAAATAGAGGATTAGTTGGTTAAAATAGAGGCTTAGTTGGTTAAAATAGAGGATTAGTTGGTTAAAATAGAGGATTAGTTGGTTAAAATAGAGGATTAGTGTGTTAAAATAGAGGATTAGTGGGTTAAAATAGAGGATTAGTTGGTTAAAATAGAGGATTAGTGTGTTAAAATAGAGGATCAGTTGGTTAAAATAGAGGATTAGTGGGTTAAAATAGAGGATTAGTTGGTTAAAATAGGACACAGGATTGTTAAGCCTATTTCAGAGGGAGGTTTGACATCCTCTAACCTTAGCCGTTTCTGTCTGTCTGTTTGTACTGTCCTACTTTTCCTTTTGGGGGCAGGTGGCTAGGAATCCTCCTCCCCTTGTAAAATTATCCTACTCCTACAGAGAAAAGGGCGAGGGAACGCGTCTAGAGGCCGGATCATATTTTTACCCACAAAATATAGACAGTTATTTCGAAGTGAGGTCTTGGGTGTGTGTGTGTGTGTGTGTGTGTGTTTAAGGGGAGAATTCCACTTGAGGGATTTTTTTCTTGACCCCTTTCTCCCTCATGGTTAGCCCCATTGTTTTTGATATTTTAAGACGTTCGCCCCATTAGTTTGGCGATTTTAAGAACTTTCGCCCCATTTCTGTAAATTTTAAGAGTTTTCGTGCCATTTAGGTGTCGATTTTTTTCCTGGCGAGCGATAGCGAGCCTGTAATTTAAGAGGAACTGGCCTTCGGCCGGGACATTTTTCTTCCGAAAAATGTACACATTTATCTTGAAAGGGGGTCTAGGGGGTGTAATGTTAAGCTTGATGGAGGTCTAGCGAACTAACTAAAAAACCTCTCCTTAATCTTGATAGAAGTTTAGGGAGCTAGCACAAAAAAAAAAAAAAAAAAAAAAAAATATATATATTAAACAATAATAAACTTAATTACACATAATTAACTGCATGGTTGCCTATGCCCTATAATTTGGTTTATCCTTTAATTGTAATCTGCAGTTATTTCCCATTTTCCACCCATTTTCTTTGTCTTAGAGATTTGTTTTTCTCTCTCTCTCATTTTTTTGTTCTCTCTCTCTCTCTCTCTCTCTCTCTCTCTCTCTCTCTCTCTCTCTCTCTCTCTCTCTCTCTCTCTCATTTTTTTGTTCTCTCTCTCTCTCTCTCTCTCTCTCTCTCTCTCTCTCTCTCTCTCTCTCTCTCTCTCTCTCTCTCATAACATATCACGTCACAATGAGTATAACAGATAGACAAAATCAGTTACCACTCTCATTGATGTTGTCTGGGACCAGTACTTCGATAACAGCCTCAAGTCACAGACATCTAAAATGCACAGCCTACTGCAAATGCAAAAGTGACTGTGACAACAGTGTCTGAAGATTTAGGAGTGGCATTTTTATAGCCTGACTTGCCCTAAATTGGATTTTATGCCACATAATTCTTGTATATGATCTCCAAATGCAATGCTACATGTTTTTTAGAACAAGGAGTTGAGAAAAAACCATAGCACCTCACAGTTTTCCAGAAACTGCATTGTTGCTGCCGGTTGCTAAGGAAAATTATTTGCCTAGCAACCGTTGCTATGCAACACTGAAATCTCGGTGGCTCCTGCCCTGAAATTGTAAAATAGGTCTTTGTGAACTATTGTGGAAAGTTTCATGCTTGTATCACCTTGTGAGCAATTTCTGTCCTATTTAGTACCGATTGCCCTCACTATAACGTTAAATCTTCATACTGTAACTACAATAACCAATTTACTATAGGTAGCACCAACGAACTTGACAATACTCTTGATCCCTGACCTCTGTGTAACTCAAAAGGGCCTGGAGCAAACTGGCTGTAAATATCCACACCTATTTCCTGGCGGACTCTTCCCAAATGATAGAAACGTCAGCCCGATTGCTTTCATTCATTTCGAGTTATAAGATGTTAAGGGGTCAAGATTACTGTCAAGTTCGCTGGCGCTACCCATAGCTGTAGAGGTAATACCGCGGCCACATGGAGACTTACTCGGAAAATTGGTCCTAATAAGAAGAGTAAATCCAATGAACTATCTTCTGATGATTTTTTTTTTTTTTTTTTTTTTTTTTTTTTTTTTATTCTGACATTTATCCTCTCAGTGACGGATCTCCAGGTTGTTCATCCATCTTTTAACCCTTTCACGCTTGTTTTACCTTTGACTCTGACAAAAAATAGAGGATGTTATGCTGTTTAAGGGGGTAGTACTTTGGTTTTATATATTAAATTATTTTTTTCCTCGCTAGACCTCCATCAAGCTTAGAAAAACACCCCCTAGACCCCCTTCAAGATCAATTTTTACATTTTTCGGTAGAAAAGTGTTCCAGTCGAAGGCCGATTTCTTCTAAAATTAGAGGCTCGCTATCGCTCGCCAGGAAAAAATCGCCACCTGAAAGGCACGAAAGGTCTTAATATTGAATACAAAATGAGGCGCAAGGTCTCAAAATCGCCAAACTAACGGAACGAACGTCTTAAAAC
Source organism: Paralithodes platypus (assembly GCA_032716605.1). Classification (NCBI taxonomy): domain Eukaryota; kingdom Metazoa; phylum Arthropoda; class Malacostraca; order Decapoda; family Lithodidae; genus Paralithodes; species Paralithodes platypus. The sequence continues at coordinate 57,511,763 of CM064525.1, forward strand.
ATCAAAATTAATATGCTAGTACACATGAGGGAGAAGGGGGTCCATAAAAAGCGAGTACCTCCCCCCTTAAGGGGAGATTTCCACTTGAGGGACTTTTTTCTTGACCCCTTTCTCCCTCATGTCTAGCCCCATTGCTTTTGAGATTTTAAGACGTTTGTCCCATTAGTTTGGTGATTTTGAAGAATTTCCCCCCCCCCCCCCATTCTGTCAATTTTAAGACCTTTCGTGCCATTTAGGTGTCGATTTTATCCTGGCGAGCGGCAGCGAGCCTGTAATTTAAGAGTAATCGGCCTTCGGCCGGGACATTTTTCTACCGAAAAATGTACAAATTTATCTTGAAAGGGGGTCAAGGGGGGGAAATTTTAAGATTGCTGGAGGAGTAGGAAACAAACTAGAAACCTCCCCTTAAGAAGGACCTATGTCACCAGGAGGGTTGGTGGAGATTATAGTTACCCATTGGAGTCGTAGAGGTAGATTACAGACTAAAGAAAATCGTCTAATGGTAACCAGAATAGGATGACAATGACTTAATGGTGGGGAAGGGGTTAAAGGAGCCCACCTCGTTTTTTTTTCTCTTTATCTCCCTCTCTCTTTGGCTTGTATCCATTCGGCCCCATTCAACCTACAGTTTTAAGACGTTTGCCCCCATCCAGGTGTCAGTATTTTCCTGGCGAGCGGCAGCGAGCCAGCATATATATATTTTTGTTTTGACAGCAAGCTAAATTTGTACATTTTTCGATAGAAAAATGTCTCCGGCGAAGCCGGATTTCTCCATACAATGCTGGCTCGCTATCGCTCGCCAGGAAGAAATCGACACCTGAAAGGGGGTCTAGGGTGTATTTTTTTAAGCTTGATGGAGGTGCTAGCGAGGAAATTAAAAACACTATATTGCTGCACAAAAACACAGACTGAAACAACAGCACTACACCATTAAGGAGGGAGGGGCCGGTTTTCGGCACCAATTTCTCCCTCATGTTTAGCCCCATTAGTTTTCAGATGTTTGCCCCATTAGTCAGTCGATTTTCATACCTTTCGCCCCATTTCGTCGTCAATATTTAGACCTTTCGTGCTATTTAGGTGTCGATGTTTTCCCTGGCGAACGATAGTGAGCCTGTTATGTTGGAAGAACCGGCCCTCGGCCGGGAAAATTTTCTACCGAAAAATGTACAAATTAATCTAGAAGGGAGATCTAATGGAATTGGATGGAAATCTAGAGAGGAAACTAGAAAAATAATATGAATACATGCCAAAATCGCCCAAAAAAGTGAACCATCTTCCCTTAAACTGTGGGTCGATGAAGGGTCCTTACAGTGATAGAGGGGGGGGGAGGGGGGTGGTCCTGTTCGTCAAAGTGTAGGGGGTAATAGGTGGATCAAGGCGTATATAGGTACACTTTAAGGCGAGATTTCCACTTGAGGGATTTTTTTCTTGACTCCTTTCTCGCTCATGTTTAGCCCCATTGTTTTTGAGATTTTAAGACGTTCGCCCCATTATTTTGGCGATTTTAAGAACTTCCGTTCCATTTATGGTAATTTAAGACCTTTCGTGCCATTTAGGGGGCGATTTTTTCCTGGCGAGCAATAGCGAGCCGGCAATTTAAGAGGAATCGGCCTTCGGCCGCGATATTTTTCTACCGAAAAATGTACAAATTTATCTTGAAAGAGGGTCAAGGGGGTGTCATTTCAAGCTTGACGGAAGTCTTAAGAAACACACTAAAAACCTCCTCTTAAATACACGCTGTCTGATTTATAACACACTGATTATGACGACAGAGTAAATTAACCCTTTCAGTACCAGGGACGTTCTTTATATCGTGTTCTAGCAGCTATTAGACGATTTTATTCAGCTTAGGAAGGACCTCTAGCAATAATAAGGCTTCAAACTATCTCAACCAACCCTTTTAACCACCACACATCCTTCCTAAGTTGCATAATATCGTTTAAATATAACTAAAAAACACCGCACGTCGCTGGTACTGAAGGGGTTAAGGGGAGGTCTTTAGTGTGTTGCTTAGACCTCCATCAAGCTTGAAATTACACCCCCTAGACCCCCTTTCAAGATAAATATGTACATTTTCGGTAGAAAAATGTCCTGGCCGAAGGCCAATTCCACTTAAGTTACAGGCTCGCTATCGCTCGCCAGGAAAAAATCAACACCTAAATGGCACGAAAGGTCTTAACATTGACAGAAATTGGGCGAAAGTTATTAAAATCGCCAAACTAATGTGGCAAACGTCTTATAATCTCCAAAACAATGGGCCTAAACATGAGGGAGAAAGGGGTCCAGAAAAAAATCCTTCGAGTGGAAACCTCCCCTTAATAGCCAGCCATAACCTTGATATATTGTTCAGTATACAGTATATTGTTCAGTATACAGTATATTGTTCAGTATACAGTATATTGTTCAGTATACAGTATATTGTTCAGTATACAGTATATTGTTCAGTATACAGTATATTGTTCAGTATACAGTATATTGTTCAGTATACAGTATATTGTTCAGTATACAGTATATTGTTCAGTATACAGTATATTGTTCAGTATACAGTATATATTGTTCAGTATACAGTATATATTGTTCAGTATACAGTATATTGTTCAGTATACAGTATATTGTTCAGTATACAGTATATATTGTTCAGTATACAGTATATTGTTCAGTATACAGTATATTGTTCAGTATACAGTATATATTGTTCAGTATACAGTATATTGTTCAGTTATACTGTCTATATGTCAGTTATACAGTATATTGTCCAGTAAACAGTATAGTCAGTATACAGTATATATTGTTCAGTATACAGTATATTGTTCAGTATACAGTATATTGTTCAGTATACAGTATATATTGTTCAGTATACAGTATATTGTTCAGTATACAGTATATTGTTCAGTATACAGTATATTGTTCAGTATACAGTATATTGTTCAGTATACAGTATATTGTTCAGTATACAGTATATTGTTCAGTATACAGTATATTGTTCAGTATACAGTATATTGTTCAGTATACAGTATATTGTTCAGTATACAGTATATATTGTTCAGTATACAGTATATTGTTCAGTATACAGTATATTGTTCAGTATACAGTATATTGTTCAGTATACAGTATATTGTTCAGTATACAGTATATTGTTCAGTATACAGTATATTGTTCAGTATACAGTATATTGTTCAGTATACAGTATATTGTTCAGTATACAGTATATTGTTCAGTATACAGTATATTGTTCAGTATACAGTATATTGTTCAGTATACAGTATATTGTTCAGTATACAGTATATTGTTCAGTATACAGTATATTGTTCAGTATACAGTATATTGTTCAGTATACAGTATATTGTTCAGTATACAGTATATTGTTCAGTATACAGTATATTGTTCAGTATACAGTATATTGTTCAGTATACAGTATATTGTTCAGTATACAGTATATATTGTTCAGTATACAGTATATATTGTTCAGTATACAGTATATATTGTTCAGTATACAGTATATTTGTGAACACAGAAGGTTTGCCCACGACTAAGGGTTCATTCTGATCAGAGTACCAGTGACGTGGGTTATCTTGTATTCTAGCGATATTTAGACGATATTATACAGGTTGGGAAGGCCTCATCAACTCGCCTCCTCTTAGTAGTTCCCTACAATCTCTTTCTACACGCCGCAATGTTGCATCTCTTTCACTCTTCTATCGCTATTACAATAATCATTGTTCTTCAGAGCTCTCTCAGTGCATACTCCCTCCCTTGCGGCGAGTGCGAGGCACCCGCCTTTCAACACAGTACCATTCCTATTCTGTCCAGCTCTCCAACCCAAGAAATGGCACATTTTCTCAGTCATTTTTCTACTCAACAAGTAAACTCTGGAACTCTCCCCCTCAATCAATCTTTCCTTCGTCCTATGACTTAAACTGCTTTAAACTTCGTGTGTCCAGGCATTTTTACCACAACGTCCCTTGAATTTGGCCCTGTCACTGTTTCGGTTTTGGAAGAGACACTCGTTACAGGCAACCTATCTTTTGTCTCCTTCATGTACATAGTAGGAAAACAATGCTTGGTAATTGTATCTGGAGACATCCATAATAAGCAGAGGTTGAAATGTGGTCGTAGTTCATTTATAAACACTTCAAACCAAATTGATCATACTCTTAAGGGGAGATATTTAGTTTGGTCCCTAGATATCCTTCAAGCTTAAGATTACACCCCCTTGAGCCCCTTTGAAGATAAATTTGTAAATTTTTCGGTAGAAAAATTTCCCGGGTGAAAGCCGGTTCCTCTTAAATTACAGGCTCGCTATCGCTCGCCAGGATAAAATCGACACCTAAATGGCACGAAAGGTCTTAACATTGACAGAAATGGGTTGAAAGTTCTTAAAATCGTCAAAATAATGGGGCAAACGTCTTAAAATTAGAAAAACAATGGGGCTAAACATGAGGGAGAAAGGAGTCAAGAAAAAAATCCCTCAAGTGGAAATCTCCCCTTAAAACACCTACATTATTATGATTGGATGGTTTACTGTCTTGATGGCGTAGTGGTTAGTGCGCGGAATTTCGGTGTGAGTGTCCTAGGTTCGAGTCCTGGGAGTGCCACACGTGTTCATTAGTTCCATTGATTTCATTAGTTAGGTTTATTGGTAAGTTAATTGGTGGGTTGGTGATATGAAATTGTAGCCATGCTTAGGGCTCCAACTTACTGATAGCCTAAATTTCCAAGTGGTCGATTTCGATGTTGTGTGTGTACCGGTATGTGTGTATGTGTACCGGTATGTGTGTATGTGTACCGGTATGTGTGTATGTGTACCGGTATGTGTGTATGTGTACCGGTATGTGTGTATGTGTACCGGTATGTGTGTATGTTTACCGGTATGTGTGTATGTGTACCGGTATATGTGTATGTGTACCGGTATGTGTGTATGTGTACCGGTATGTGTGTATGTATATACTTAGGCACATAACCCATACCTGGGGTTGGCCGACTCTTGACAGAACCCGAACTGAAACAACATTTAAAGTTCCAATTCTTAGGGTCCAGGACCACTTTCGCGTTCTCTCGCCCCCTTACTCTGCCTCGTCTAGTAGGGGAATTTTACAAGGAAAGGAGGATTCTTAGACCCCTGCCCCCAGAAGGAAAAGTAGGACAGTAATTGAGACAGACAGAAACGGATGCAGTTGGGTAGGGGATACCAAACCTCACTCTTGATAGGACCAGCCCTCACCAGAAAAAATGCAACTACCTCCACCTTACTAAAACATGTTTTTTTCTTTTTTCCCCAGACGCTGTAATTCCCAAGAATTACATTAGGCGTTTGTCACGAATCGCTAGGTCAAGTTACCCGGGATTGACCTGTACCAATAACATTCTGACAGTGCGGACTCGATCTGCTGACCCTTTGATCAGCCGCCGACACTCTTCTGGCTATATCAAGGCTTGAAACATTATATTATAATATTATTTTTATTAATCTCACCACCACACCCCCAATGAAATTAATTAAAGTATATATGATAAAGTAGATAAGTTGTTTAAAATAGATAAATTGTATGGAATAGATTAGTTGCATAACATAGATACATTGCATAAAATTGATAAGTTGTAAAACAAAAATAGATAATTTATACAAAATAGATAAGTTGTAGAAAATATATACTTTAAGTTGCATACAATAGATAAGTTGCATAACATATATAAGTTGTATAAAATAGATAAGTTGCATAAAATAGATAAGTTTTATAAAATAGATAGGTTATATAAAATAGATGATTTGCATACAATAGATAAGTTGCATGAAATAGATAAGTTATGTAAAATAGATAGGTTGTATAAAATAGATGATTTGCATACAATAGATAAGTTACATGCAATAGATAAGTTATGTAAAATATACCGTATAAGTTGTATAAAATAGATAAGTTGTATATAATAGATAAGTTGTATAAAATAGATACATTATATAAAAGACAAGTTGTATAAAATAGATAATAAACTATAGAAAAGTTAAATACAATAGATAAGCTGTATTGAATATATAAGTTGCATAAAAGAGATGTTGTATAGAATAGATAGGTAACATACACTATATCGTCATGTAGGTTGCATAAAATAGATAGGTAACATACACTATCTCGTCATGTAGGTTGCATAAAATAGATAGGCAACATAAAATATCTCGTCATCTAGGTTGCATAAAATAGATAGGCAACATAAAATATCTCGTCATGTAGGTTGCATAAAATAGATAGGTAACATACACTATATCGTCATGTAGGTTGCATAAAATAGATAGGTAACATACACTATCTCGTCATGTAGGTTGCATAAAATAGATAGGTAACATACACTATATCGTCATGTAGGTTGTATCAAATAGATAGGTAACATACACTATATCGTCATGTAGGTTGCATATAATAGATAGGTAACATACTCTATATCGTCATGTAGGTTGCATAAAATAGATAGGTAACATACACTATATCGTCATGTAGGTTGCATAAAATAGATAGGCAACATAAAATATATCGTCATTTAGGTTGTATAAAATAGACTGCCTTATCGCCCCCCAACCCCCCCTTTCGCCCCCCTCGTAAATCTGGGGCCCTGGTAGTGTCGTGCGTGACGTCTACGGTGATTATCAAATTTACACCCGCCCACCCAAACATGCAGCCTGGTGGCGGGTTTTTTTCTCCCAATTACTCCCTCTCGGGCATAGACTGAAACCTTTCGCCTTTTTTATTTGTCAATATGAAGATCTTTCGTGCCATGTAGGTGTCGATATTTTCCTGGTGAGCTATAGCGAGCCTGTAATTTAGAAACCAGTTTGCACAGTATTCTACCGAAAAAAAAAAAATGCATTTATCTCGAAAGGGGGGGGGGGGGGGCCATTGGAGTGTTTTTATAAGGTCTAGGGATATAAACAGAATGTATGTATATACAAATTACTGATATATATATATATATATATAAGTTCTCTGTACTATGCATAATTCTCCGTGACCTGCCGTGACCGTGGATGGACAAGACCACTTCCGCCCAGGTGGTCCTTATTACAGGTGAAGGTAATCATTATAAGCTACACCCGTCTGGTTACTCCCTCACCAGCCTTCACAATAATGGGGCTTTAACTATACCGTACCACCCCATTAGTAAGGCCATGCAAGGGGGGATGAGCTTATTTTTTGTTTATTTAGACATTTTTCGGTAGAAAAAGTTCCGGGCAAAAGACCGGTTCTTCCAAATTACAGGCTCACTATCGTTCGCCAGGAAAAAAATGACACTTAAATAGCACGAAATATCTTAATATTGACAAAGAAATATGGCAAAAGGTCTTAAAGTCGACAAACTAATGGGGCAAACATCTTAAAATCTGAAAACTAATGGGGCTAAACATGATGGAGAAGGGTTCTAGAAAAACGACCCATTTCTCCTTAACAAGTTGCACCCATTACTATGGCGATGTGAGAGGTTGTCCCGCCGTGAAGGTGTTGAGCATATTTCTGACGAGTGGTAGCGAACTCCTAATACAAGAGTAACCGGCCTTTGCTCAGAAATTTTTTTCTACCGAAAATCTTACAAATTTAGCTTGAAGGAGGTATATCATAGAACACATCTTAATATATATATATATATATATATATAAATTAAATTAAAATAATAAATAAAGCAGCCCCCTGACCATCGGAGCATCTGGTGTTAATGACCTACCGTGAGCGTTGACCGACAAGCCCCCCCCCCCCTCAGGTGGTCCTAATTACAGGTGAAGGTATAAGCTGCACCCTTCTTGTTATTCCGTCATCAACCTCACATCGGGCCTTCAAGGGGAGATGGGTCGTTTTTCTGGTTCCCATTCTCCCTCATGTTTAGCCCCATTCTCCCTCATGTTTAGCCCCATTCTTCCTCATGTTTAGCCCCATTCTTCCTCATGTTTAGCCCCATTCTTCCTCATGTTTAGCCCCATTCTTCCTCATGTTTAGCCCCATTCTTCCTCATGTTTAGCCCCATTCTTCCTCATGTTTAGCCCCATTCTTCCTCATGTTTAGCCCCATTCTTCCTCATGTTTAGCCCCTTTCTTCCTCATGTTTAGCCCCATTCCTCATGTTTAGCCCCATTCTTCCTCATGTTTAGCCCCTTTCTTCCTCATGTTTAGCCCCATTCTTCCTCATGTTTAGCCCCATTCGATTTCAGCTTTTATACGGTCGGCTCATTAGTTTGTCGATTTTAAGGGGAGGTTTTTAGTTTGTTCCCTAGACATCCATCAAGCTTAAGATTACACCCCCTTGAGCCCCTTTCAAGATAAATTTGTACATTTTTCGGTAGAAAAATGTCCCGGCTGAAAGCCGGTGCCTCTTAAATTACAGGCTCGCTATCGCTCGCCAGGATAAAATCGACACCTAAATGGCACGAAAGGTCTTAAAATTTACAGTAATGGGTCGAAGGTTCTTAAAATCGTCAAAATAATGGGGCGAACGTCTTGAAATTAGAAAAGTAATGGGGCTAAACATGAGGGAGAAAGGAGGCAAGAAAAAAATCCCTCAAGTGGAAATCTCCCCTTAAGACCTTTTTAGGAAAATGGTACCGGTACGTACGGACTAGCAATAATATAGGTACGTACGGACTAGCAATAATATAGGTACGTACGGACTAGCAATAATATAGGTACGTACGGACTAGCAATAATATAGGTACGTACGGACTAGCAATAATATAGGTACGTACGGACTAGCAATAATATAGGTACGTACGGACTAGCAATAATACAGGTACGTACGGACTAGCAATAATATAGGTACGTACGGACTAGCAATAATATAGGTACGTACGGACTAGCAATAATATAGGTACGTACGGACTAGCAATAATATAGGTACGTACGGACTAGCAATAATATAGGTACGTACGGACTAGCAATAATATAGGTACGTACGGACTAGCAATAATATAGGTACGTACGGACTAGCAATAATATAGGTACGTACGGACTAGCAATAATATAGGTACGTACGGACTAGCAATAATATAGGTACGTACGGACTAGCAATAATATAGGTACGTACGGACTAGCAATAATATAGGTACGTACGGACTAGCAATAATATAGGTACGTACGGACTAGCAATAATATAGGTACGTACGGACTAGCAATAATATAGGTACGTACGGACTAGCAATAATATAGGTACGTACGGACTAGCAATAATATAGGTACGTACGGACTAGCAATAATATAGGTACGTACGGTCTAGCAATAATATAGGTACGTACGGACTAACAATAATATAGGTACGTACGGACTAGCTATAATATAGGTACGTACGGACTAGCAATAATATAGGTACGTACGGACTAGCAATAATATAGGTACGTACGGACTAGCAATAATATAGGTACGTACGGACTAGCAATAATATAGGTACGTACGGACTAGCAATAATATTCTCATTATTGTTCCCGTGGAGGATTTAAAATATTAACAAATATGTGTAACCCGATATAACCTGGGAAAAAAAATATATGTATAGGATTCTACGCATAACAAGCACAATGTTGTCGACTTTCCCCGGTAAGGGTGGTGTTGGCGGTAAGGGTGGTGTTGGCGGTAAGGGTGGTGTTGGCGGTAAGGGTGGTGTTGGCGGTATGGGTGGTGTTGGCGGTAAGGGTGGTGTTGGCGGTAAGGGTGGTGTTGGCGGTAAGGGTGGTGTTGGCGGGCGTATGGGTGGTGTTGGCGGTAAGGGTGGTGTTGGCGGTAAGGGTGGTGTTGGCGGTAAGGGTGGTGTTGGCGGTAAGGGTGGTGTTGGCGGGCGTATGGGTGGTGTTGGCGGTAAGGGTGGTGTTGGCGGTAAGGGTGGTGTTGGCGGGCGTATGGGTGGTGTTGGCGGTAAGGGTGGTGTGGCGGTAAGGGTGGTGTTGGCGGGCGTATGGGTGGTGTTGGCGGTAAGGGTGGTGTTGGCGGTAAGGGTGGTGTTGGCGGTAAGGGTGGTGTTGGCGGGCGTATGGGTGGTGTTGGCGGTAAGGGTGGTGTTGGCGGTAAGGGTGGTGTTGGCGGGCGTATGGGTGGTGTTGGCGGTAAGGGTGGTGTTGGCGGTAAGGGTGGTGTTGGCGGTAAGGGTGGTGTTGGCGGGCGTATGGGTGGTGTTGGCGGTAAGGGTGGTGTTGGCGGTAAGGGTGGTGTGGGCGGTAAGGGTGGTGTTGGCGGTAAGGGTGGTGTTGGCGGTAAGGGTGGTGTTGGCGGTAAGGGTGGTGTTGGCGGGCGTATGGGTGGTGTTGGCGGTAAGGGTGGTGTTGGCGGTAAGGGTGGTGTTGGCGGTAAGGGTGGTGTTGGCGGGCGTATGGCCGCTTTGTTTACGCTACTTCTACGTTCGTGGTAATGTTCGTCATATTTGACTGCTGTCTTCCGTAATTATTCCACGGCCACCGTTATGTGTCCCCTGCTGTCAATATATATATATATATATATATATATCCCTCTCAACCGATAATTGTATCCCATGGCCGTTATGGTTAAGCGAATAAACATCCTCCATCCACTCAATGATAAACAACAATAAAACACTATATTTCTTTAAAAACAAAAAACAATATATTAATCTTAGTAAATAAGCCGGCACAGTTGATCTTAAGTGGTACCCCAACGCTATTAGAAAATTACAGTATTTTATAAAATTACAGTATTCTATAAAATTACAGTATTCTATAAAATTACAGTATTCTATAAAATTACAGTATTCTATAAAATTACAGTATTCTATAAAATTACAGTATTCTATAAAATTACAGTATTCTATAAAATTACAGTATTCTATAAAATTACAGTATTCTATAAAATTACAGTATTCTATAAAATTACAGCTAGTTGGGGAGATTGTAGACACCAATCGAGCAGGGCAATACCCAGGGGGAGGAATGTGATAAGGAGTTGCTGGAACTCCTGATTCATTTGTTTGTCCTCCCTCACTGTTTCTGTTTGTTACTTACCTACACAGAGTGTAATCCAGCTAGCTCTAAACAACATATCCTATTAATTTCACTACACTAAACAAACACACCACACTTCCTAAAACAAATACAAAATATATAAATACAAATTTAATAAAATATAATGAAAATCAATAAAAATGCCACCAACCCCTATAAATTTGGCTTTGTCACTCTTTCAACTTTTTGGGAGACACTTGTTATAGGCAGCTTTGCTTTTTGTCTCCCCTAGTCAAGTCAGTCAGTCAGTAGCCAGCCCTTACTCCCACAAGGGGTAGGGAGGATCAGCAAGAGACACGAGAAAAGAAAATGAGGTGACAGGAGAAGAACATATATAACAGTTCACCCTCAGCCAGCAAGCACACAAGCATTCAGAAGCACCGATCACTCATCAGCCCTCGACACCAATGGCTTCACCTCAGATTTTATACTTTTGGACAAAGTCTCTTCACATCAACATCTGGGTTTCTCATTTAAGCTTAAAATTACACCCCCTTGACCCCTTTCAAGCTAAATTTGTACATTTTTCGGTAGAAAAATGTCCAGGCCGAAGGCCGGGTCCTCTTAAATTACAGGCTCGCTATCTCTCGCCAGGAAAAGATTGACACCTACTGTATATGGCACGAAAGGTTTTAACATTGACATAAATGGGGCGAAAGTTCTTAAAATCGCCAAACTAATGGGGCGAACGTGTTAAAATCTCAAAACCAATGGGGCTAAACATGACGGAGAAAGGGGTCCAGAAAAAAATCCCTCAAGTGGAAATCTCCCCTAAATTATATGGGTCCAGAAACCTTCATGTATCGCTCTAACACACTTCCTCCATTAATTCCTGTCATTTGGTAATTCTTTGGCTTCAACCATTCCCTTTTCACACTTTGACACACATTCTGACACCATATCATACCATCTTCTTATGGCACATTCTGACACCATATCATATCATCTTCTTATGATACACATTCTGACACCATATCATACCATCTTCTTATGACACACATTCTGACACCATATCATACCATCTTCTTATGACACACATTCTGACACCATATCATACCATCTTCTCATTCTGACACCATATCATACCATCTTCTTCTCATTCTGACACCATATCATACCATCTTCTTCTCGACTTTGCACGCCTTCTTCTTCCTTCCACTTCACTGACATACCGGTAGATCCTTTTAACTATTCTTTCATCAGGTATTCTTGTTATGTGACCATACCATCTGAGAACACTTTCTTCAACCTTTTTCTCTCTTTGTCATCTCCCTCTCTCTCTCTCTCTCTCTCTCTCTCTCTCTCTCTCTCTCTCTCTCTCTCTCTCTCTCTCTCTCTCTCTCTCTCTCTCTCTCTCTCTCTCTCTCTCTCTCTCTCTCTCTCTCTCTCTCTCTCTCTCTCTCTCTCTCTCTCTCTCTCTCTCTCTCTCTCTCTCTCTCTCTCTCTCTCTCTCTCCCCTCCAGCCAGGCTCTCAGATCATTACTGCACTAACAGGTTCGCCATCTCTCCCCATCTTGCTCATTCCTTCTCTCTCCCTCTCTCACTTGCTTCCTCACAATTCACATATCTTCTGTTTATCTAACTTGCTTGACAATTTATGTTTCTATAGATGTGGTAGTTGTTTTAGCTTAGTAATTAATCTATATATAGTTTTCAGTTATATAATACACCCCTCCTCCCATTTTAAACCAGTGATGTCAGGTTGATGACGGGAGTAACAAGGTGGGTGTAGCTTTTTCGTCAACTGTACTTTGGCTGCATCTCAATTCTTCTTCGTCTTCTTCTTCGTCTTCGTCTTCGTCGTCTTCTTCTTCTTCTTCTTCTTCTTCTTCTTCTTCTTCTTCTTGTTCTTCTTCTTCTTCTTCTTCTTCTTCTTAAAGTTCCGCTCCTCCATCAACTATAGTCTATTGTTCTCCAGCCGAGGGTAAATTGCCATGTTACTATCTTGGTTACTCAGCTATAAGGTATAATTTTGTAGCGAAATATGCTGATAATTATGAAAACTTGGCCTTAATACGACACACAGCCATTGTAGTTTCATATATTTCCATTAAGTGTCGAGAAATCAGCTAATAAGAGATTCAATTTATGATCAGCTGGACAAAAATAGAGTATAGTTGCCCTTAAGGGGAGTATTTCCACTTGAGGGACTTTTTTCTTGACCCCTTTCTCCCTCATGTCTAGCCCCATTGCTTTTGAGATTTTAAGACGTTTTCCCCATTAGTTTGGTGATTTTTAAGAATTTCCGCCCCATTCTGTCAATTTTAAGACCTTTCGTGCCATTTATGTGTCGATTTTATCCTGGCGAGCGATAGCGAGCCTGTAATTTAAGAGTAATCGGCCTTCGGCCGGGACATTTTTCTACCGAAAAATGTACAAATTTATCTTGAAAGGGGGTCAAGGGGGTGACATTTTATGATTGCTGGAGGAGTAGGAAACAAACTAGAAACCTCCCCTTAACAGAACAATATAGTCCAGAGAAGCTAGGCAAATATGGCTGAGCATCAGAAATTGCCGGAACAGATATATTGTCTATGTGTATGAGGGAAACAAATGGTGTCACACGAGCCTCCTTTTTTCGAGCAATTTTTTTTTTACGGGCAATTAAGGTCTGGAAGCTTCAATAAAATACACCTTTATCAGATTGCAGGTTCCGAACATAATCTACGGTACCTTCAGTCTAGTGACCGATACCAGTGTGAAAAAGTCCACAAATAATACGAGAACAAACGTGCCCATGAAAAATTGACGGAAAAAGCGCTCGTGTGACAGCGGCTTAAGGGGAGATCTCCACTTGAGGGATTTTTTTCTTGACCCCTTTCTCCCTCATGTTTAGCCCCATTGCTTTTGATATTTTAAGACGTTTGCCCCATTAGTTTAGCGATTTTAAGAACTTTCACCCCATATTAAGACCTTTCGTGCCATTCAGGTGTCAATTTTATCCTGGCGAGCGATAGCGAGCCTGTAATTTAAGAGGAACCGGCCTTTGGCCGGGACATTTTTCTACCGAAAAATTTACAAATTTATCTTAAAAGGGACTCAAGGGGGTGTAATTTTAAGCTTGATGGAGGTCTAGGGAACAAACTAAATACCTCCTCTTAACACAAGGAAAAAAGGTAGCTGGAGCAAGCCTTGTTTAGGAGCAGAAACTTTAGTATTGAAGCATTGAGAGGATTACATGCGGGTGTGTTGGATTACATGCGGTGAGAGGATTACATGCGGGTGTGTTGGATTACATGCGGTGAGAGGATTACATGCGGGTGTGTTGGATTACATGCGGTGAGAGGATTACATGCGGGTGTGTTGGATTACATGCGGTGAGAGGATTACATGCGGGTGTGTTGGATTACATGCGGTGAGAGGATTACATGCGGGTGTGTTGGATTACATGCGGTGAGAGGATTACATGCGGGTGTGTTGGATTACATGCGGTGAGAGGATTACATGCGGGTGAGAGGATTACATGCGGGTGTGTTGGATTACATGCAGTGAGAGGATTACATGCGGGTGTGTTGGATTACATGCGGGTGTGTTGGATTACATGCGGGTGTGTTGGATTACATGCGGGTGTGTTGGATTACATGTGGTGAGAGGATTACATGCGGGTGTGTTGGATTACATGCGGTGAGAGGATTACATGCGGGTGTGTTGGATTACATGCGGGTGAGGATTAAATGCGGTGAGAGGATTACATGCGGGTGTGTTGGATTACATGCGTGAGAGGATTACATGCGGGTGTGTTGGATTACATGTGGGTGAGAGGATTACATGCGGTGAGAGGATTACATGCGGGTGAGAGGATTACATGCGGTGAGAGGATTACATGCGGGTGTGTTGGATTACATGCGGGTGAGAGGATTACAAGTGGTGAGAGGATTACATGCGGGTGTGTTGGATTACATGCAGGTGAGAGGATTACATGCGGTGAGAGGATTACATGCGGGTGTGTTGGATTACATGCGGGTGAGAGGATTACATGCGGGTGTGTTGGATTACATGCGGTGAGAGGATTACATGCGGGTGAGAGGATTACATGTGGGTGTGTTGGATTACATGCGGGTGAGAGGATTACATGCGGTGAGAGGATTACATGCGGGTGAGAGGATTACATGCGGGTGTGTTGGATTACATGCGGGTGAGAGGATTACATGCGGGTGAGAGGATTACATGCGGTGAGAGGATTACATGCGGGTGAGAGGATTAAATGCGGGTGTGTTGGATTACATGCGGGTGTGTTGGATTACATGCGGTGAGAGGATTACATGCGGGTGTGTTGGATTACATGCGGG
Organism: Paralithodes platypus; assembly: GCA_032716605.1. NCBI lineage: Eukaryota > Metazoa > Arthropoda > Malacostraca > Decapoda > Lithodidae > Paralithodes > Paralithodes platypus. The sequence goes on from CM064525.1 coordinate 57,527,026, forward strand.
TGAGGATTACATGCAGTGAGAGGATTACATGCGGGTGTGTTGGATTACATGCGGGTGAGGATTACATGCGGTGAGAAGATTACATGCGGGTGTGTTGGATTACATGCGGGTGAGAGGATTACATGCGGTGAGAGGATTACATGCGGGTGTATTGGATTACATGCGGGTGAGAGGATTACATGCGGTGAGAGGATTACATGCGGGTGTGTTGGATTACATGCGGGTGAGAGGATTACATGTGGTGAGAGGATTACATGCGGGTGTGTTGGATTACATGCGGGTGAGAGGATTACATGCGGTGAGAGGATTACATGCGGGTGTGTTGGATTACATGCGGGTGAGTGGATTACATGCAGTGAGAGGATTACATGCGGGTGTGTTGGATTACATGCAGGTGAGAGGATTACATGCGGTGAGAGGATTACATGCGGGTGTGTTGGATTACATGCGGGTGAGAGGATTACATGCGGTGAGAGGATTACATGCGGGTGAGAGGATTACATGCGGTGAGAGGATTACATGCGGGTGTGTTGGATTACATGCGGGTGAGAGGATTACATGCGGTGAGAGGATTACATGCGGGTGTGTTGGATTACATGCGGGTGAGAGGATTACATGCGGGTGTGTTGGATTACATGCGGTGAGAGGATTACATGCGGGTGAGAGGATTACATGCGGGTGTGTTGGATTACATGCGGGTGAGAGGATTACATGCGGTGAGAGGATTACATGCGGGTGAGAGGATTACATGCGGGTGTGTTGGATTACATACGGGTGAGAGGATTACATGCGGGTGAGAGGATTACATGCGGTGAGAGGATTACATGCGGGTGAGAGGATTAAATGCGGGTGTGTTGGATTACATGCGGGTGAGAGGATTACATGCGGGTGTGTTGGATTACATGCGGGTGAGAGGATTACATGCGGGTGAGAGGATTACATGCGGGTGAGAGGATTACATGCGGGTGAGAGGATTACATGCGGGTGAGAGGATTACATGCGGGTGAGAGGATTACATGCGGGTGAGAGGATTACATGCGGGTGAGAGGATTACATGTGGGTGTGTTGGATTACATGCGGTGAGAGGATTACATGCGGGTGTGTTGGATTACATGCGGTGAGAGGATTACATGCGGGTGTGTTGGATTACATGCGGTGAGAGGATTACATGCGGGTGAGAGGATTACATGCGGGTGAGAGGATTACATGCGGGTGAGAGGATTACATGCGGGTGTGTTGGATTACATGCGGTGAGAGGATTACATGCGGGTGTGTTGGTGCCGACATTGATGTATGGATGGGAAACTGGTATGGTATAGTAAAGCCGCTGTCACACGAGCGCTTTTTCCGTCAATTTTTCATGAGCAAGTTTTTTCTCGTATTATTTCGGGACTTTTTCACACTGGTATCGGTAACTAGACTGAAGGTAGAGTATGTTAGGCGGCTGAATTCTGATAAAGTGTAATATTTGAAGCTGCCAGATCATAATTGCTCGTAAAAATTGCTCGAAGAACGGCTCGTGTGACACCTGCCTAATGAAATGTCACGAGTATGAGCAGTTGAAATGGATTAGCTAAGAAATGCGTGTGGAGTTCGAAGAATAGACACATTAAAAATAAAGTTCCAAACTGAATTTTTATTTATTAACCCTTTGAGGAACATGACGTGTTTTGGCTTTATATTTTCGCTATGATTTGATTGAGTTTAGGATGAACGTGTGGGAGCTAGGCTATATAGTTAATTGAGATAGTAATTACCCCTTTGATTCCGAGATATCGTTCCTAAATTGCATAACATCGTCTAATGATAACTCAAATCAAATGCAATAATGCGTTTTAGATCCTCAAGGAGTTAACAAAGAAATATATATATATATACGGTATATATATGTGTGTGTGTGTGTGTGTGTGGGTATTTTATTTTTTACCGGAGTTTCACAGGGTTTTACATCCACCAAATATATAGGTACCTTATATATATTGTGACGGTAAATGAGCTTAGAAACCGTTTGCATATTATTAACTTAGCTGGTTAAATACTGAAAACAATTGTAACTATTCATAGCGCTCACAAAATATACCAACATACGCTGTGAAAACTGTATGCATAGGCTGATATGTCCTTATTTGCAATATTGATATATCGCTTGGGTTCCTGCTATGAAATCCTCCTTGCAGCCTCGGTTGCATATTCAGAATAGGGTTGCTCGGATCATTTCAGGTGTTGGTATGCAGAGTATACCTGGCCGTTGTTTTTATTATCCAATATATACCGGTATATATATAATATTTACGATATGTATAATTAAAGGTATTTGAAAGTTTGAAGCATTTAAATTTGCCTAAATACAGAGATATAAAGATTCGAAGTTGCATAATAATTCGTAGGCAGTGTCCACCAACCTTTAACTGTCTTCGTGGTGCGATGTATAAGGTGTTGATTTTCGGTGTGAGCATCCTGGGTTCGAGTCCACGGACTGCCACATGTGTTTGTAAATTTCATTAATCGATTTTAGGAGTATGGTTGGTTGTTGGAAGGAACATAATAATTACACATAATATTAAATCAAATTAATTACTAAGTGCCAACATACTAAGACCCTTTAGCCTGTTTCAGAAGTCAAAGCTATGTCCCATATACCGGTACTGTATAGTGTGCTTCTTAAGTCATCACCTAGCTTAAGGGGAGTCACCGTTTTTTTGTTATCCTTCTCGCCTTTTCTCTCTTTCTCTGGCTTGTATCCATTCGGCCCCATTCAGCCAACTGTTTTCAGACGTTTATCCCCATCCAGGTGTCGATTTCTTCCTGGCGAGCGATAGCGAGCCAGCATTGTATGGAGAAATCTGGCTTCGCCGGAGAAATTTTTCTATCGAAAAATGTACAAGTTTAGCTTGCTGTCAAAACAAAAATATATATATGCTGGCTCGCTACCGCTCGCAAGGAAAATATTGACACCTGGATGGGGGTAAACGCCTTAGTAGTAGTAGGCTGAATGGGGCCGAATGAATACAAGCCAAAGAGAGAGGGAGAGAAAGAGAAAAAAAAAGCGAGGTAGGGATTACTAACCATTACCGTAATCATGTGCCACTGAACTAAACCACATTACCCAAAGATCAATACACACGCAATAAAAACTCTCCAAACATTTAAACAATAACACCATTGTCTTTTATTAAATTTGTTTTAAGTCTGTGCATGTTTGTTCTTGTTATTCTTCGAGCCTCTCTCTGTGTTTAATCAATTCTTGACAATAATTGTATGATCTCAATAACCATTGATGTAATGAAAATATGAATAGTCTCCTCATACGATTGCACTAGTTCTGTAGTGCTATTATTTACAACCTGTCAATTAATAATTCAGTCACTACAAGCTTGCTTGCTTTTTTTTTTTTTTTTTTTTTTTTTTTTTTTTTTTTTTTTAGAGAGATACGTATATACAGACCATGTGACAATTAAATGAGGAAACTATAATAACACATCTGAATAATGCCAACCTGATTTATAAACACAAATATGAATGTAACCAGACGACGATGCTGTTGTTTCAGTGGAATAATGGCTCTTTGAGCAGTATGTATCGCCTTACTAGTGGTTGTCCCCTCACAGGATGGGGGGCGCTGCTCAATAAACTCGCCCCTCGGGGCAAAATCAAATCAAATCTCTCTCTCTCTCTTTCTCTCTCGCTCTCGCTCTTGCTCTCTCTCTCTCTCTCTCGCTCTTGCTCTCTCTCTCTCTCTCACTCTCTCTATATATATATATATATATATATATATATATATATATATATATATATATATATATATATTATATATATATATATATAAGAGAAAGAGAGCGACAGAGCCAACTAAATACTGGCCACCACACTCTCTATAAAAAGCCTCCACCCCGTTCTCTCTTATTAATCAGTTTAAATTACCAGAGTGGTGGAGAGTGCTGGGGAGGGTGAAATGGGGGCGAGAGAGAGAGAGAGAGAGAGAAAGTGAGTGAGTGAGTGAGAGGGATATAGAGAACGATAGATAGAGATAGTGTGAGAAAGAGAGTGTGAGTGAGTGAGCGAGTGAGTGAGAGAGCTAATGAGAGAGAGAGAGAGAGAGAGAGAGAGAGAGAGAGAGAGAGAGAGAGAGAGAGAGAGAGAGAGAGAGAGAGAGAGAGAGAGAGAGAGAGAGTGGGTGGGGGGGGGGGGCCGAAAATAGCAAACAATTAACGAACACACATATATCACAATTATAAGTGAATTTTTACCTTTGGCCAATAATACATGTGTCATTATATAGTGTTTGTATTTGCATGTGTAAGTAATAAACAATGCATAAGATGTGTAATTCAGGTGGTTTGTTTATCTCCTTGAGGACTACACAGTTTATTTAGACTATCATTAGCCAATGTTGTACAGTTTAGGAATGGTCTGTGGGAATGGTCTGTGGGAAGGGTCTGTGGGAAGGGTCTGTGGGAAGGGTCTGTGGGAATGGTCTGTGGGAATGGTCTGTGGGAAGGGTCTGTGGGAAGGGTCTGTGGGAAGGGTCTGTGGGAAGGGTCTGTGGGAAGGGTCTGTGGGAAGGGTCTGTGGGAAGGGTCTGTGGGAAGGGTTTGTGGGAATGGTCTGTGGGAAGGGTCTGTGGGAATGGTCTGTAGGAAGGGTCTGTGGGAATGGAATGAGTAAAGACTATCTCAATTAAGGGGCGATTTCCACTTACGGGATTTTTTTTCTTGACGCCTTTCTCCCTCATGTTTAGCCCCATTGCTTTTCTAATTTTAAGACATTCGCCCCATTATTTTGACAATTTTAAGAACTTTCGACCCATTTCTGTCAATTTTAAGACCTTTCGTGCCACTTAGGTGTCGATTTTATCCTGGCGAGCGATAGCGAGCCTGTAATTTAAGAGGAACCGGCTTTCAGCCGGGAAATTTTTCTACCGAAAAATTTATCTTGAAAGGAGCTCAAGGAGGTGTAATCTTAAGCTTGGTGGATATCTAGAGACCAAACTAAAAACCTCCCCTTAACCCTCTGACTTCGATATACCCCTTCTAATCTGAATAAAATGTATAATAAAAAGCCTAGAAAAGCAAACAATAAATGTGTCATCGTCTCTTGAAAGGGTTAAGGGTGGATGGGCGTATTTATTGGCTCATTTAAGTATTTTGATATGTTTAGTTTAGTTTCCGCCTTAGATCTCCATCTAACTTAAGGGGGGTGACCTGCTTTTTGTTATTACTCTCCTTTTCTCTCTTTTTCTGGCTTGTATCCATTCGGCCCCTTCAGCCAACTATTTTAAGATGTTTATCCCCATCCAGGTGTCAATTTCTTACTGGTGAGCGGTAGCGAGCCAGCATATTTTTTATTTTTGTTTGCCAGCAGGCTAAATTTGTACATTTTTCGATAGAAAAATGTCTCCGGCGAAGCCGGATTTCTTCATATAATGCGGGCTCGCTATCGTTCGCCAGGAAGAAATTGACACCTAGAAACGTCTTAAAATAGTTGGCTGAATGGGGCCGAATGGATACAAGCCAGAGAAAGAGAGAAAAGGAGAGAAATAACAAAAAACAGGTCACCCCCCTTAAGGGGAGGTATTTAGTTTGTTCCCTACGTTTTCATAAAGCTTAAAATTACACCCCCTAGACCACCTTTCAAGATAAATTTGTACATTTTTCGGTAGAAAAATGTCCCGGCCGGAGGCCGATTGCTCTTAAAATACAGGCTCGCTATCGCTCGCCAGGAAAAAATTGACACCTTAATGGCACGAAAGGTCTAAAATTGACGGAAATGGGTCAAAATGTCTTAAAATGTCTAAACTACTAGGGCGAATGTCTTAAAATCTCAAAAGCAATGGGGCTAAACATGAGGGAGAAAGGGGTCCAGAAAAAAATCCCTCCAGTGGAAATCACCCCTTAATAAACCCTTTCAGTATTTGGCGACGCATTTATAGCTTCTGTTCCGGTTATTTTAGCTAAGGAAGGACATGGGGAAGTCAGAGGGTTAAGGGGGAGGTGGTGGCGTTTTCTGGACCTCCTTCTCCCTCATACAGTTTAGCATAACAGTTTTGAGATGTTATGACTTTAAGACGTTCGTTCCGTTAGTTTGGCGATTTTGAGACCTTTCGCCTCATTTCTTTGTTAATTTTAAGACCTTTTGGTGCCCTTTAGGTGTTGAGTTTTTGGGGCGAGCGATAGCGAGCCTGCATATTTAGAAGGAATTGACCTTCGGCCCGGACAATTTTTCTACCGATAAATGTAAAAATTTATCCTGAAAGGGGGCGCCCCCTAGGGGGTATTATTTTAAGCTTTATGGAGGTCTAGCGAGGAAATTCATTGGCCAAAAAACAATCACTACCCCCTTAACCCTTTCACGCACATATGACGCAGAGGTTGCCAAATTATCAATAAGGGGAGGTTTTTAGTTAGTTCGCTAGACCTCCATCAAGCTTAACATTACAGCCCCTAGACCCCCTTTCAAGATAAATTTGTACATTTTTCGGTAGAAAAACTGTCCCGGCCGAAGGACGGTTCCTCTTAAATTACAGGCTCGCTATCGCTCGCCAGGAAAAAAATGACACCTAAATGTCACGAAAAGTCTTAAAATTGACAGAAATGGGGCGAAAGTTCTTAGAAAGTTCTTAGAAAGTTCTTAGAATGGACTACCAAGTGCTATAGTGGGATCTAAAACTGTAGGGAGCTTTAAGATAAAATTGGATAAGCATATGGACGAGAAGGGTTGGGTGTGAAGGGGGATCAGCCGGGTTGGGCCAATCAGCGCTCTGCAGACCCCCATAATCCTGCGTTAATCTCTAACCGTTTTGGTAAGATGATCCTCAGGGTATTAGAGTGTTGAGCCTATAATTGGGCTTTGTAATTGATTTGGGGTTGTGTGGGACAGGGATCTGCCTTGCTTAGGCCAATCGGCTTTCTGCAGACTCCCATTTTCTTATGTTCTTATGTTCTAATCGCCAAACTAATAGGGCGAACGTCTTATAATATCAAAAGCAATGGGGCTAACCATGAGGGAGAAAGGGGTCAAGAAAAAAAAATCCCTCAAGTGGAAATCTCCCCTTCATTTAACCCCTTCAGTACCAGGAACGTTCTTTTTAGCATATTCTGGCAACTATTAGATGATTGTCTTTAGGGAAGAATGCGGGATTTTTTTCTTGACTCCTTTCTCCCTCATGTTTAGCCCTATTGTGTTTCTAATTTTAAGACGTTCGTCCCATTATGTTCACGATTTTAAGAACTTTCAACCCATATCGGTCAATTTTAAGACCTTTCGTGCCATTTAGGTGTCGATTTTATCCTGGCGAGCGATAGCGAGCCTGTAATTTAAGAGGAACCGGCTTTCAGCCGGGAAATTTTTCTACCGAAAAATGTACACATTTATCTTGAAAGGGGCTCAAAGGGGTGTAATCTTAAGCTTGAAGGATATCTAGGGACCAAACTAAAAACCTCCCCTTAAGCTTAGGAAGGACCTCTAGCAATAATAAGGCTTCAATATATCTGAACCAACCCTGTTAACTAACACAGCTACTTCCTAAGCTGCATACTATCGTCCAATTAAAGGTAGACTGAAATATAACTCACGTCGCTGGTACTCAAAGGGTTAATGAGGTAGGCTAGGATTGTCGGCTCTTATTTTAAATCGACCTTCCAACGCTCAAAGAAATCGACCTTCCAACGCTCAAAGAAATCGCCTAGGAAAAGTCCGAATAATGTGGATAAATGGGTCCTATTACTGAAAGGGGAGTTTTTTTGTTCTCTCTCTCTCTCTCTCTCGCTCTCGCTCTCTCTCTCTCTCTCTCTCTCTCTGTTTGTGTGTGTGTGTCTGTGTCTGTGTCTGTGTGTGTGTGTGTGTGTGTATGTATGTCTGTCTGTGTGTGTGTGTGTGTGTCTGTCTGTCTGTCTGTCTGTCTGTCTGTCTGTCTGTCTGTCTGTCTGTCTGTCTGTCTGTCTGTCTGTCTGTCTGTCTGTCTGTCTGTCTGTGTGTGTATGTATGTATGTATGTATGTATGTATGTATGTATGTATGTATGTATGTATGTATGTATGTATGTATGTATGTATGTATGTATGTATGTATGTATGTATGTATGTATGTATGTATGTATGTATGTATGTATGTATGTGTGTGTGTGTGTGTGTGTGTGTGTGTGTGTGTTTGGGTTCTCCATCAAGTACAAAGCGAGTTAACACCATCCCTCCTTTATGAGAGTAGGGGGGGGGGGGGGATGGGGAAGGAAGGTTGTATATCTGGACAAATGAGAGTGAGTGAGTGAGAGGGAGAGAGAGAGAGAGCAAAGTGTTTGTGAGTGTGAGTGAATGAGTGAGTGAGAGAGAGACTGAAAGACAGAGAAAAAAAGAGTGTGTGTGTGTGTGTGTGCGTGTGCGTGTGTGTGTTTGTGTGTGTGTGTGTGTGTGTGTGCGGAAGGGAGAATGGTGTTAGCGGCCGGGAGAGAGAGAGAGAGAGAGAGAGAGAGAGAGAGAGGGGGGGGGGGGGGGCTGGAGCGACAAGCCCTGTATGCAAAAATATTTTCGGCTCCCACCGGCTATGCTTTTTTAACCCGGCAACCATGGGGCGAACCAGGGTCATGAATAGTTGTAACGGGACACTTGTAATAAGTATAAGGGGATGGGGGGGAGGGGGGTATTTATTTAGTCATGTATACAGCATATATCTTTTAACATTGTTTAATTTCCTACATCAAACTTAAAAAACACCCCATAAGACCCTTCTTCAAGATAAATTTGTACATTTTTTGATAGAAAAATTTACCGGCCGAAGGCCGGCTCCTCTTAAATTACAGGCTCGCTATCGCTCGCCGGAAAACAAATCGACACCCATAAATGACACGAAAAATCTAAATATTGACAAAGAAATGGGTCGAAAGGTCTTAACATCGCCAAACTAATGAGCCGAATGTCATAACATCTGAAAACGAATGGGGCTAAACATGAGGAAGAAGGGGGACCAGCAAAGCGACCCATCTCCCCTTAACCCCCCCCCCCCCCCTCCCACCACTCTCCCCCCCCCCCCAATCGAACCTGGGTCATGAATAGTTGTAACGTGACGCTGTTGTAAAAAGTACAGTGGGGTTGGGGGGGGGGGTCGTTGGTGTCAGGGGGGGGAAGGGGGGTCGTTGGTGTCAGGGGGGAAGGGGGAGGTCGTTGGTGTCAGGGGGGGGGAGGGGGTCGTTGGTGTCAGGGAGGAAGGGGGGGTCGTTGGTGTCAGGGGGGGAAGGGGGGTCGTTGGTGTCAGGGGGGAAGAGGGGGAGTCGTTGTTGTGTCAGGGGGGAAGGGGGGGAAGGGGGGGTCGTTGGTGTCAGGGGGAAGGGGGGGGTCTTTGCTGTCAGGGGGGGGAAGGGGGGTCGTTGGTGTCAGGGGGGAAGGGGGAGGTCGTAGGTGTCAGGGGGGAAGGGGGAGGGTCGTTGGTGTCAGGGGGAAGGGGGAAGGGGGAGGTCGTTGGTGTCAGGGGGAAGGGGGAGGTCGTTGGTGTCAGGGGGGAAGGGGGAGGGTCGTTGGTGTCAGGAGGGAAGGGGGGTCGTTGGTGTCACGGGGGAAGGGGGAGGTCGTTGGTGTCAGGGGGAAGGGGGGGTCGTTGGTGTCAGGGGAAGGGGGGGTCGTTGGTGTCAGGGGGGAAGGGGGGGGTCGTTGGTGTCAGGGGGGAAGGGGGGGGGGTCGTTGGTGTCAGGGGGGATGGGGTGAGGGGTGGGGGAGTTGTTTACGCAATATATATATATATATATATATAGCCAATATGTTTAGGTTATGCTGGGGTTGATCGTGTTTATAGCATGTCCCGTAGTAATATTCCAGGCTGACGTGTTTTGGGGGATATTTTGGTTTGGTGTAATTATCGTTGGAGGTTTGATTTGATTTTCGAGACTTTTGTTTAGTTTGATACCCCCCTCCTCTCTCTCTCTCTCTCTCTCTCTCTCTCTCTCTCTCTCTCTCTCTCTCTCTCTCTCTCTCTCTCTCTCTCTCTCTCTCTCCCCCCCCCCCCCCCTGCCGGTCCCCTTTCCCATCGCTCGCCAGGAGGACATTTTTCTACCGAAAAATGTACACATTTATATCGAAAGGGGGGGGGGGGGTCTTGTGGGTGTTTTTTTTTTTAAAGTTTGATAGAGGTTTAGAGAGCAAACTAAACCCCTTCCTTAAACCATTGAGCCGAACCAGTCAATTATGCTGCACAATACCGTCTGAGCTCCCTTAATTACAGGGGGGTGGGGGCGGAGGGTAGTCTTTCCTGTCATGGGGGGGGGGGGGGGTAGTCTTTCCTGTCATGGGGGGGTATAGTCTTTCCTGTCATGGGGGGGGGGGGGGTAGTCTTTCCTGTCATGGGGGGGGGAGTCTTTCCTGTCATGGGGGGGGGGGTAGTCTTTCCTGTCATGGGGGGGGGGTAGTCTTTCCTGTCATGGGGGGGGGGGTAGTCTTTCCTGTCATGGGGGGGGGGGTAGTCTTTCCTGTCATGGGGGGGGGGTAGTCTTTCCTGTCATGGGGGGGGGGAGGAGTCTTTCCTGTCATGGGGGGGGGGGGGGTAGTCTTTCTGTCATGGGGGGGTAGTCTTTCCTGTCATGGGGGGGGGGGGTAGTTTTTCCTGTCATGGGGAGGGGTGTACTTAATATATGGATAATTTGGTACGGTGTTTTGAGATGATTGTTTCTGCTTTTGAACTTATGAATTATACACTTTCATGTATACAAACAACATCTCTGTGTATGAAGGAGACAAAAGGCAAAGCTGCCTGTAACAAGTGTCCCTGCCAAGGTTGAAAGAGTGACATATAGCCAAAATCAAGGTACATTAGAGGTAATTTAGGTGTGTTGGAAAGAACTGTGGTGTGCTTGTAAAGTGTAGTGAACTTAACCCTCTCCGACATATGACGCGATTTTGAGCCTATTGGGGATACTTTAAAGCCTTTGTTACCATCAGGGGTATTTAGAAACCTTTAGTTTAGTTACTTCAACCTCTGCAGTTGTCTTTGAGTTAGCTGTGGGCAGAAAACTAATTTTGGCGAGGTAATTATAAGAGTGAGAGAACTCTATTTCTTATTGCTAATCTGGCAACTTCTGCGTCATAAATGCGTGAAAGGGTTAATTGGAGGAGGAGGTGTTTGTGAGAGTTAGCTGGATTACTCTCTGTGTAGTTGAAACATAAACATTTAATAAGTTTTGTTGGTCAAATATCTACAAAACTCTTCCCAACAGCTGACGTAAATACTAAATTGAAGTAGATACTTTAGTGAGATTTAGATATTCAATGTAATGATAAGTATGACTAAAGGTCAATTATTATAATTATAGTAAATGTAACTGAGTAACACACACACACACACACACACACTGCAAACACATATTAAAAACACATATAGACAAAAATATGGGAATCATTTTTTAATAAAAAAAATTGGTAATAGTATCACGTGTTTTCGTGGAAAACGGATGTGGAAGTATTTTTAAAACAAATTTATACTAATGTTTCTTGTGGCAGCGAATATTACTCTGCTTAGTCCCATTAAGGGAGGATAGGCCGGTTTTCTGGACCACTTTCTCCCTCATTTTTAGCCCCATTAGTTTTTAGATGTTAAGATGTTTGCCCCATTAGTTAGTCGATTTTAAGACCTTTCGCCCCATTTCGTCGTCAATATTTAGACCTTTCGTGTTATTTAGGTGTCGATTTTTTCCCTGGCGAACGATAGAGAGCCTGTAATGTAGGAAGAACCGGCCTTCGGCCGGGAAATTTGTCTACCGAAAAATTTACAAATAAATCTAGAAGAGGGATCTAATGGATGTTTATTTTTAAATTTGATGGAGGTCTAGGGAGGAAACTAGAAAAATAACGAATACATGCCCAAATCGCCCAAAAAGTGAACCATCTGTCCTTAACCCGTTCAGTACCAGGGACGTCCGATCCATCATATCCTGGCAACTATTAGATTATTTTATTCAGCTTAGGAAGGACTTCGAGCATTAATATGGATTCAAACTATCTCATCCCACCATTTTCACTATGTGACGCACCCAGTGCTGTGCAACGCAACCTGATTGTACTCCTTGGTACTCCACTGTACCGCCCGTGATCTGGCTACCGTCAGCCGCTATGTATATTGAGTGTGACAACTTATAACTATGTGCTTTGTATCTCTGCAAAGGTCTCGTCATGTGCTAACCAGTGGTGGGTTTTGTTTTAAGCCATGTCGAGACCTTCCATTTAATATGTAGTATCAATAGAGAAGTTGATAGATAGGACAATGGGAGTTCAGAGAGAGAGAGTGAGTTAGGCTTCAGAGCAAGAGGGTAGCAACGCGCCGCGCTGCCGGCCGGGTGGTTGCCAGACGTATGGACTGGTTGGCAGCCTTGCCCTTATAGCTAGGCGCGATAGGGTTGGTAGGTCATTGTTGCCTGCCTGGGCTGGGCCCATGTTGTCGTACAGCACATTGCCTGGAGGTTGGCTGCGTGTTCCTTGACCAGGTTGCCTAGAACCTTTGAGAATCTAACATCCCTTGCCCTCTCTCCCAACTTCTCACGGTTGCACTCTTTCTCTCTGACGACATTACTCTCATTTCATTCTTCTCTCTATTTAAATGCATAACCTTCCCTTGAGGTCCTAAAGGAGTTTCAGCACTCACCTCTCGTATTACTCTTAGGACAAGCATATATTTACATATATTAGATTTAAGGGGTTAATGTGAACAGCGATCTTCTTGATGAGGATAGTTGGTGAACGTTCTACATGTTCACGAGTTATATGCCCCGCTCATCATCCCATTTGTGACTAGACTGGTGCCATGTGTAAGAGCCCGACCATGCCCAGGAGTTGTCTGTAGAGGGACGAGGACTTAGCCTTGATTTGCATACCGAGCCAGGACCCGAGACTACAGCTCGCTCGTAGTGCCGGTATAGTAGAGTAACGTAATTTATCTGTCCTTGTGTTCTCTACAGTCTTCTCCTGGGTTCTCGCTTTCGGTGCTGGGACTCGTTGTTCCTGTGACTTGGCCTGCTAGCTAGAACACATGGGGATGATGAGTGGGATATATCTTTATTTTACTATGCATTGCAGCTCTCTTTAAGTATATATCTATAACACTTTACAATACACATTACTCACACACAAGACAACACTATTAATACTTTCATGTATCAATTAACTGCACTGTCGTTTTGCTGCTGTGTCCGGAGTTCTGTTGCGTAGGGCGCATACGGACTCGGAGGGGAGACAGAGTGAGAGAAGCGAAGTAGCCTATGCGGTAGTAGGCTACCGGCGCAGTACTGTTGCCTGCAACCTTTTAGTTATTCCAAGTATAGATTCATTATTATAATAAGTGACTACTGTTTATGTTCCTCCCATGTGTATTATTAGGTATCTACTGGATCATGAACATCTTGTATGCTACATGCTAGTGCATGTTAGTAGGGGACAGTTAGTGTAGTGCACGCGCTTTCAAGTAGGCGTGTACATTTGTCATTTAGCATTTCACTGTCATACCTTTAGCCTGCTTCTATTCTACATTATTAGAGGCTTACTATTAACGTAGTTTCTTGAGTATTGCATTTCTTTAGTAATAACGTAACCTATAAATGTCTGAGGGAGTTTAGCCTCATAGCCTACCCCTGTTGTACACTTTCGCCGAGTTAAGGTACCTCGTTACCGTAGACGATAACTCTGTAGGGCGTTGGTGCTTTTGTTGTCTGGAGCATATAGTATTTGGGACTGGAATCGAGCGTGTCGTTGTCACTTAAGCCATTTCTGTCCTACGATCAAGAATCCCGAATATGTATTGCCGATCCAGCCGTAACAACTACCACAGATCCTTTTGTGCTATTTTGATGTATCGTTTTTCCTGGTGAGCGAGAGCGATCCTGTAATTTAGGAGGAACCAGCCATAGGCAAGGATATTTTTCTACCGAAAATTATACAAATTTATCTCGAAGGGTCTTGGAGGTAGTTTTGTTATACTTAATGGAGGTGATGGGAAAAACAAATACACACACACACACACACACACACACACATCTCTCGCTTCCCACGCTTTCCAATACGTCTCTCTACCCTCAGTCACACCCCTTCAACATTACGGAGGGTCACCGTTTTTTTTTTTATCTTTCTCTCCTTTTCTCTCTTTCTCTGACTTGTATTAATTTGGCCCCATTTAGCCAACTGTTTTAAGACGTTTATCCAAATCCAGGTGTCGATTTTATTGTATGGAGAAATCTGGCTTCGCCGGAGACATTTTTCTATCGAAAAATGTACAAATTTAGCTTGCTGTAAAACAAAAATATATACAGTACATGCTGGGTCGGTACCGCTCGCCAGGGAAATATTGACACCTGGATGGGGGGTAAACGTCTTAAAACAGTAGGCTGAATGGGGCCGAATGGATACAAGCCAAAGAGAGAGCGAGAGAAAGAGAGAAAAAAAAAGGCGAGGTGAGCTCCCTTAACCCGTTCTGTGTGTGTGTGTTATAATGTATTCTAGCTATTGTGTAGACGATATTATGCAGCTTAGGAAGGATCGGTGGTAGTTAAAAGGATTAGTTGAGATAGTGTGAAGCCTTAGTATTGATAGAGGTCCTTCCTAAGTTGAATTAAATCGTGTTGTAGTTGCCAGAATATGATAAAAGGAACGTCCCTGGTACTGAATGGGTTAAGGGGAGGTATTTAGTTTGTTCCCTACGTTTCCATCAAGCTTAAAATTACACCCCATAGACCCCCTTTCAAGATAAATTTGTACATTTTTCGGTAGAAAAATGTCCCGGCCAAAGGCCGGTTCCTCTTAAATTACAGGCTCGCTATCGCTCGCCAGGAAAAAATCGACACCTAAATGGCACGAAAAGTCTTAAAATTGACAGAAATGGGGCGAAAGTTCTGAAAATCATCAAAATAATGGGGCGAACGTCTTAAAATTAGAAAAGCAATGGGGATAAACCTGAGGGAGAAATGAGTCAAGAAAAAACTCCCTCAAGTGGAAATCTCCCCTTAACCCCTTCAGTACCGGGGACGTCCTTTTTTATTCTAGGCTAGCTGCTAATAGGCGATTGTAATCAGTGTAGAAAAGTCCTCCAGCAATTACCAGGCTTCGGACTAAGTTAAGGGGAGGTGTGTAGTTTGTTCCCTAGACCTCCATCAAGTTTAAAATTACACCCCCTTGACCCCCTTTCAAGATAAATTTGTAAATTTTCGGTAGAAAAATTTCCCGGCCGAAGGCCGGTTCCTGTTAAATTACAGGCTCGCTATCGCTCGCCAGTAAGAAATAGACACCTTATTGGCACGAAAGGTCTTAAAATTGACTGAAATGGGGCGAAAGTTCTTAAGATCGCCAAACTAATGGGGCGAACGTCTTAAAATATCAAAAGCAATGGGGCTAAACATGAGGGAGAAAGGGGTCAAGAAAAAAGTCCTTAAAGTGGAGATCTCCCCTTTTTTCTACCACAGATCCTTCTTAAGCTGCCCAAACTCGTCGCATTATAGCTAGAATAAAGTCAAAATAGACGTCGCCGGTACAGAAAGGGTTAAGGGGAGATTTCCACTTGAGGGATTTTTTTTCTTGACCCCTTTCTCCCTCATGGTTAGCCCCATTGCTTTTGATATTATAAGACGTTCGCCCCATTAGTTTGGCGATTTTAAGAATTTTCGCCCCATTTCTGTCAATTTTAAGACTTTTCGTGCCATTTAGGTGTCGATTTTTTCCTGGCGAGCGATAGCGAGCCTGTAATTTAAGAGGAACTGGCCTTCGGCCAGGACATTTTTCTACCGAAAAATGTACAAATTTATCTTGGAAGGGGGTCTAGGGGCTGTAATGTTAAGCTTGATGGAAGTCTAGGGAATTAACTAAAAACCTCCTTATTTTCTTAGGTATTAATTAGTGTATTATTTTTTTTTTTTTTTGGTTTCCTTCCTAGACCTCCATCAATCTTAAAAAACACCCCAAGACCCCCCTTCAAGCTAAGTTTGTACATTTGTCAAAGTTTGTACATTTTTCTAAGTTTGTACATTTTTCTAAGTTTGTACATTTTTTCTAAGTTTGTACATTTTTCTAAGTTTGTACATTTCTCTAAGTTTGTACATTTTTCTAAGTTTGTACATTTGTCAAAGTTTGTACATTTTTCTAAGTTTGTACATTTTTCTAAGTTTGTACATTTTTCTAAGTTTGCACATTTTTCTAAGTTTGTACATTTTTCTAAGTTTGTAAATTTGTCAAAGTTTGTACATTTGTCAAAGTTTGTACATTTTTCTAAGTTTGTATATTTTTCTAAGTTTGTACATTTGTCTAAGTTTGTACATTTGTCTAAGTTTGTACATTTGTCTAAGTTTGTACATTTTTCTAAGTTTGTACATTTTTCTAAGTTTGTACATTTTTCTAAGTTTGTACATTTGTCAAAGTTTGTACATTTTTCTAAGTTTGTACATTTTTCGATGGTAAAATGTACCGGTCAAAGGCCAGTTTGTTACCCAGTTACTCCAAAATTACAGGCTTGCTTTCGCTCGCCAGGAAAACTAAAGCCACGAGAGGTCTTGATATTGAAAAAGAAATGGAACGAAAGGTTATAAAGTCGACAAACTAATGGGGCGAACATCTTATATTTTCAAACCTAATGAAGCTAAACATGAGGGAGAAGGAGGTCCAGAAAAAGCAACTACCTGCCTTAGCTTTTGATTCCTAGCGGTCCTTTCAAACGTACCTTCACCCCTTATGTACCGGTGACGTCCTTTTAAACGTACCTTCACCCTTTCTGTACCGGTGACGTCTTTTTAAACGTACCTTCACCCCTTATGTACCGGTGACGTCCTTTTAAACGTACCTTCACCCCTTCTGTATCGGTGACGTCTTTTTAAACGTACCTTCACCCCTTCTGTACCGGTGACGTCCTTTTAAACGTACCTTCACCCCTTCTGTACCGGTGACGTACTTTTAAACGTACCTTCACCCCTTCTGTACCGGTGACGTCTTTTTAAACGTACCTTCACCCCTTCTGTACCGGTGACGTCTTTTTAAACGTACCTTCACCCCTTCTGTACCGGTGACGTCCTTTTAAACGTACCTTCACCCCTTCTGTACCGGTGACGTCTTTTTAAACGTACCTTCACCCCTTCTGTACCGGTGACGTCTTTTAAAACGTACCTTCACCCCTTCTGTACCGGTGACGTCCTTTTAAACGCACCTTCACCCCTTCTGTACCGGTGACGTCCTTTTAAACGTACCTTCACCCCTTCTGTACCGGTGACGTCCTTAGCGTTATATTCTGGCAACTAATACACGATTTAGTTCAGCTTAGGAAGAACGTCTACCCATTAAGAGGCGACATATTTATCTCAGGTAACCATTTGAGCTACCATATATTCTTCCTAAGCTTCATCAATGGCTTTGGGGGAGACACTCGTTACAAACAACCTGCCTTTTGTCCCCTTCATACACATAGAAAAAAAAAATATATATATATACAGTATATATATATATATATATATATATATATATATATATATATATATATATATATATATATATATATATATATATATATATTATGGAGGTACTACACGACTTTTGGGGGTAACTGTACAGATCATTACCGACCAATCACCCTCCAACTCTTTTCTCATTTTTTCCCTACCACCATAGCCATCGATCTCCCGTTACGCCAATGTCACATGAACAATTTGTTCAGGCAATTGTGGTCTGGCATCTTCTGAATTAATGTTTTGTAGTATTGTAATATCTTGACCTTATATAAAATCAGTTTAGTTGGCGATTCCAGTGAGAAAATACCCAAGAGTTATACGAGAAAAAACTTGCTCATCGAAAAATTGACGGAAAAAGTGCTCGTGTGACACCGCCTTTACGTCCAGTTTCCCCTTCTGTCCCGTAATTACCACACTCCTAGGACTCTCCCACACACACACACACACACACATACTCATACACACACACACACACACACACACACTCTCTCTCTCTCTCTCTCTCTCTCTCTCTCTCTTCTCACATCTGTCCCATATTCTCTCCGAAATACTGTTGCAACACTTGGAACAGCAGTGTTTTGGAGGGCAAGCATGACCTGTTGTTGCTTGTTTTCCTTTGTACTCTCTCTCTCTCTCTCTTTCTCTCTCTCTCTCTATATCTTTCTCTCTCTCTCTCTCTCTCTCGCTCGCTCTCTCTCTCTCTCTCTCTCCTACATCCATT
>CM064525.1:57545285-57627785 GCA_032716605.1 Paralithodes platypus
TGGAGGAGGAGGGTGTTTGTGGAGAGTTAGCTGGATTTCTATCTGGTAGTTGAAACATTAACAATATTTAATACGTTTTGTGTGGTCAAATATCTACAAAATATTCCCAACAGCTGACGTAAATACTAAATTGAAGTAGATACTTTAGTGAGATTTAGATATTCAATGTAATGATAAGTATAACTAAAGGTCAATTATTATAATTATAGTAAATGTAACTGAGTAACACACACACACACACACACACACACACACACACACTGCAAACACATATTAAAAACACATATAGACAAAAATATGGGAATAATTTTTTAATAAAAAAAATTGGTAATAGTATCACGTGTTTTCGTGGAAAACGGATGTGGAAGTATTTTTAAAACAAATTTATACTAATGTTTCTTGTGGCAGCGAATATTACTCTGCTTAGTCCCATTAAGGGAGGATAGGCCGGTTTTCTGGACCACTTTCTCCCTCATTTTTAGCCCCATTAGTTTTTAGATGTTAAGATGTTTGCCCCATTAGTTAGTCGATTTTAAGACCTTTCGCCCCATTTCGTCGTCAATATTTAGACCTTTCGTGTTATTTAGGTGTCGATTTTTTCCCTGGCGAACGATAGAGAGCCTGTAATGTAGGAAATTTGTCTACCGAAAAATTTACAAATAAATCTAGAAGAGGGATCTAATGGATGTTTATTTTTAAATTTGATGGAGGTCTAGGGAGGAAACTAGAAAAATAACGAATACATGCCCAAATCGCCCAAAAAGTGAACCATCTCCCCTTAACCCGTTCAGTACCAGGGACGTCCGATCCATCATATCCTGGCAAATATTAGATTATTTTATTCAGCTTAGGAAGGACTTCGAGCATTAATATGGATTCAAACTATCTCATCCTACCATTTTCACTACCACAGATCCTTTTGTGCTATTTTGATGTGTCGTTTTTCCTGGTGAGCGACAGCGATCCTGTAGTTTAGGAGGAACCAGCCATAGGCAAGGATATTTTTCTACCGAAAATTATACAAATTTATCTCGAAGGGTCTTGGAGGTAGTTTTGTTATACTTAATGGAGGTGATGAGAGGAAACTAAAGAAAATATTAACTAAATATATAATGAACAAATACACACACACACACACACACACACACACACACACACACACACACACACACACACACACACACACACACACACACACACATCTCTCTCGCTTCCCACGCTTTCCAATACGTCTCTCTACCCTCAGTCACACCCCTTCAACATTACGGAGGGTCACCGGCTCTTTTTTTGTTTTATCTTTCTCTCCTTTTCTGACTTGTATTCATTTGGCCCCATTTAGCCAACTGTTTTAAGACGTTTATCCAAATCCAGGTGTCGATTTTATTGTATGGAGAAATCTGGCTTCGCCGGAGACATTTTTCTATCGAAAAATTTACAAATTTAGCTTGCTGTAAAACAAAATATATACAGTACATGCTGGGTCGGTACCGCTCGCCAGGGAAATATTGACACCTTTAAACGTCTTAAAACATTAGGCTGAATGGGGCCGAATGGATACAAGCCAAAGAGAGAGCGAGAGAAAGAGAGAAAAAAAAAGGCGAGGTGAGCTCCCTTAACCCGTTGTCTGTGTGTGTGTTATAATGTATTCTAGCTATTGTGTAGACGATATTATGCAGCTTAGGAAGGATCGGTGGTAGTTAAAAGGGTTGGTTGAGATAGTGTGAAGCCTTAGTATTGATAGAGGTCCTTCCTAAGTTGAATGAAATCGTGTTGTTGTTGCCAGAATATGATAAAAGGGACGTCCCTGGTACTGAATGGGTTAAGGGGAGGTATTTAGTTTGTTCCCTACGTTTTCATCAAGCTGAAAATTACACCCCCTAGACCCCCTTTCAAGATAAATTTGTACATTTTTCGGTAGAAAAATGTCCCGGCCGAAGGCCGGTTCCTCTTAAATTACAGGCTCGCTGTCGCTCGCCAGGAAAAAATCGACACCTAAATGGCACGAAAAGTCTTAAAATTGACAGAAATGGGGCGAAAGTTCTGAAAATCATCAAAATAATGGGGCGAACGTCTTAAAATTAGAAAAGCAATGGGGCTAAACCTGAGGGAGAAAGGAGTCAAGAAAAAACTCCCTCAAGTGGAAATCTCCCCTTAACCCCTTCAGTACCGGGGACGTCCTTTTTATTCTAGGCTAGCTGCTAATAGGCGATTGTAATCAGTGTAGAAAAGTCTTCCAGCAATTACCAGGCTTCGGACTATCTTAAGGGGAGGTGTGTAGTTTGTTCCCTAGACCTCCATCAAGTTTAAAATTACACCCCCTTGACCCCCTTTCAAGATAAATTTGTAAATTTTCGGTAGAAAAATTTCCCGGCCGAAGGCCGGTTCCTGTTAAATTACAGGCTCGCTATCGCTCGCCAGTAAGAAATAGACACCTTATTGGCACGAAAGGTCTTAAAATTGACTGAAATGGGGCGAAAGTTCTTAAGATCGCCAAACTAATGGGGCGAACGTCTTAAAATATCAAAAAGCAATGGGGCTAAACATGAGGGAGAAAGGGGTCAAGAAAAAAGTCCTTAAATAAACTCAGCTTAGGAAGGACGTCTACCCAGTTAGAGGCGACATATTTATCTCAGGTAACCATTTGACCTATCACATATCCTTCCTAAGCTTCATCAATGGCTTTGGGGGAGACACTCGTTACAAGCAACCTGCCTTTTGTCCCCTTCATACACATAGAAAAAATAAATAAATAAATAATATATATATATATATATATATATATATATATATATATATATATATATATATATATATATATATATATATTCCGAGGAACTTGCTTCAATTGTGCCGCCTCTCCACATCTTTCCCCGTAGAACTAGGGCAGCTGAGAGCGACCAGGAATGTACACATTTGCCTCAAGAATGCAGAACTTCTGCTTATCAGAATTAATTTATTCCCAGAGCTACTACTCTTTGGAATTCACTTCCTTGGAATTGCTTTCCACAAACTTACAATCTACAAATGTTTAAATCCAGTTGTTACAAACATTTTATGAATGGAGGATGCCTTTAGGCACATGGACCTTTTTGTTTTATCTGTGTTTTTCCTTCCTCCGTTCATTGTCTCTTTAAAAAAATATATATATATATATATATTATATATATATATATATTATGGAGGATACTACACGACTTTTGGGGGTGACTGTACAGATCATTACCGACCAATCACCCTCCAACTCTTTTCTCATTTTTTCCCTACCACCATAGCCATCGATCTCCCGTTACGCCAATGTCACACGAGCGCTTTTTCCGGCAAAATGTTCAGGCAATTGTGGTCTGGCATCGTCTGAATTAAAGTTCTATAGTATTGCAACGTCTTTAGATCACATAAATTCAGTGTAGTTATCGAATCCAGTGCGAAAATACCCAAAAGTTATACGAGACAAAACTTGCTCATCGGATATTGACGGAAAAAGCGCTCGTGTGACACCGCCTTTACGTCCAGTTTCCCCTTCTGTCCCGTAATTACCACACTCCTAGGACTCTCCCACACACACACACACACACACACATACTCATACACACACACACATACTCATACACACACACACACACACTCTCTCTCTTCTCACATCTGTCCCATATTCTCTCCGAAATACTGTTGCAACACTTGGAACAGCAGTGTTTTGGAGGGCAAGCAACCTCGAGGGGTCGCATGAACTGTTGTTGCTTGTTTTCCTTTGTACTCTCTCTCTCTCTCTCTCTCTCTCTCTCTCTCTCTCTCTCTCCTACATCCATCTTGTTCCATGTCAGTTTCCTCCCCCAGTACCATCTATTAGCTGGATCTCTCTCTCTCTCTCTCTCTCTCTCTCTCTCTCTCTCTCTCTCTCTCTCTCTCTCTCTCTCTCTCTCTCTCTCTCTCTCTCTCTCTCTCTCCCCTTAACCGTTTTGGTGGTGTAATGGTTAAGGTGTCTACAAATCTGTGGGTGATAACCCAGGTTCGAATCCTGGTGGATCACATAATTATATGCTTTCATTAATTTCATTGGAGGTGTTTGGTGTTGTGGTGGGGAAAAAAAAAAAAAAAAAAATATATATAGATATATCAGTAGGTTCAGGGATATTTCGTAGCGAGGCCGTTCTGAATGATTTGTGCCCATGAATATGCTCTCCTCTCACATAAACATTAGGCTACCATAGTGCGGTGGGAATATGAACATGATTAGATTAATACCCAGTACTCTTTGCATTAGTTTTTACAACAGAAGACCTCAGTGATATCCCTACACCATCGCCGATTCAGATTGATAATTCAGATGTTCTAAGCAATATCACCGTTACAGAGAGAGAAATATTGAATTGTTTAGATAAACTCAAGGTAAATAAAACGCCTGGACCTGATACAATCTCACCTAGAGTTCTAAAGGAAGCTAAAGATGAGCTCTCTAAACCACTGACATTGCTCTTCAATAAATCCTTGCAGTCTGGAACTATGTCTGATCAGTGGAAGCTAGCCAATGTAACACCGATATTAAAAAAAGGCAGCAAATCCCTACCCAGCAACTATCGTCCAATTAGCTTAACCTCAGTTGTATGTAAAATGCTAGAAACACTCATAAGAGACAGACTCGTAAATCACTTAGAGGCAAATAACATACTTAAAGATACTCAACACGGCTTTCGTAACAAACGCTCCTGCTTAACAAATCTCTTGGACTTCTTTCACGATATCCTCAACCTCTACGATGAGAGTAAAGCTGTAGATATTCTATACCTTGATTTTCAAAAGGCCTTTGATAAAGTTTCCCACAAACGTTTACTGCTAAAACTAAAAGCGCATGGAATACAAGACTGTGTGTTGAAATGGATAGAAAATTGGCTCAGCGACAGAAAGCAAAGAGTAGTCATAAACGGTAAGGCATCTAAATGGACCAATGTATGTAGCGGGGTACCCCAGGGATCGGTACTATGTCCAATTATCTTTCTAATTTACATCAACGACATAGATGAGGGTCTCACCTGTACAATCTCAAAGTTTGCTGATGATGCAAAAATTGCAAATAGCGTACTCTCAAAAGAACAAGCTGACGATATGCAACACAATCTAGATAAGTTGTCACGTTGGGCGCAAATTTGGCAAATGAGTTTCAATGCGGATAAATGTAAAGTACTACATATTGGATACCAAAATGAGAAAGCAAACTATTCGATGAATGGCACTCAGCTTAAGAATGTAGACAGAGAAACCGTTCTGGGAGTAACAATGTCGAGTAACCTAAAACCGAGTCAACAATGTTCAGAAGTTGTTAAGAAGGCAAACAAAATAATTGGCTTTATAGCCAGGTCATTTTGAGCATAAATCCAAAGAAGTTATCCTAACCCCTTACAATTCCTTAGTCCGCCCTCTTCTGGAATACTGCGTTCAATCCTGGTGCCCTTATTACCAAAAAGATATAGACAAGCTAGAACGAGTTCAACGTAGAGTTACCAAAATGATACCTAGCCTAAAGAACAAACCATACGAGGAGCGTCTTAGAGAATTAAATCTATTTCCTTTAACCCAACGCAGATTAAGAGGCGACTTAATTCAAGTGTTCAAAATCATCAAAGGCATCGACAATATGAACTGTAGTAAGTACTTAACTATCGACCAATCTAATTACACGCGGGGAAACGGTTGCAAAATTATTTGTAAAACTTTTAACTCGCACGAATCTAAGAATTTCTTCTTCAATCGAGTTGTCAACTTGTGGAATGGGCTTCCCCGAGACGTTATAGACTGCAGCACCGTTGATTCTTTTAAACATCTAGACAAATATATTGCATGAAACCCGCGACTGACTGCGTTTGTAAATGAATAACTTTATTTTACCCCCCCTCAGTTACTAACCCATCTGTCCCCTACTAACTTCCTAATCCTGCCACGGACATTAGTTCCAGGGCAGTATTTCCCTTTCCAATGTTCCCTTACCCATTCTAAACCACTGTTTGGACACTTGATCCTCAGTGTTTTGGAGGACAAGCAACCTAGAAGGGTCACTAGATCTGTTGTTGCTTGATTTCCTTTGTACTCCTTCCTTTGTACTCTCTCTCTCTCTCCTCTACCCAGGTGAGGTATTGATGGATCAGCCTTTACAACGGCACCTCGTAGGTACTTTCTACTTTCCTTTTGTTCTGAAGAGTGTAGAGAGGGGAGAAGGAGTGTTGGAGAGAGAGGAAGCTGTTGGAGTGGTATTGTTATGTGGGTTATTAGTCTGCACCCAGCATCAATTATTTTTCACAACCTAGCTCATCTACTACTTCTATTTTTCACAACCAAGCTCATCCACTACCGGTACTTCTATTTTCTCCTGTTTCAATCATTATACCATGCACTTAGCCTCCTTCACTCCGTCTCTCTCTCTCGCTCTCTCTCTCTCTCTCTCTCTCTCTCTCTCTCTCTCTCTGTCTCTGTCTCTGTCTCTGTCTCTGTCTCTCTCTCTCTCTCTCTCTCTCTCTCTCTCTCTCTCTCTCTCTCTCTCTCTCTCTCTCTCTGACTGACTTGGAAAAGGATTTGGGTGTTCTGATTAGCAGTGACCTAAAGTTTTCCAAGCAGTGCATTGAAGTAGAGAAGAAAGCTCAGAAATTATTGGGCTATCGTAAGAGGCAATTTAAGTATAGAAATAAGGAAATAGTCCTCACACTTTACAACTCTCTGATACGGCCTCTCCTGGAATATGCTGTTCAATACTGGTCTCCAGCACTCAGGAAAGCTATAGAGCGACTGGAAAGAGTACAAGGTAGGGCTACAAAGCTTATTCCATCGCTTAGAATAATGAGCTATGAGGACCAGTTGAGAGCTCTTGATCTCTTCCCGTTGGAGACACGCAGACTACGAGGTCAGCTCATTGAAGTGTTTAAAATACTTAATGGGTTTGACAATGTGGATTATAGCAAAATGTTTAGCCTCAATATGAATACAACACGCAACCATGGCTGAAAATTATAATTGAAAAGGTTCAGCACTAGTATCTGTGAAAACTTTTTCACATATAAGAATTGTTCTACCTGGAACATACTTCCCTCCGAAGTTGTAAACAGTTCTTCAGTAGAGCAGTTCAAGAGAGTAGATAGTATTGTGCACACTCTGTAAAGAGTGCAATGCACTAAACAGTCTCTCTCCTTCCACTTCGAGTATATCCTCGGAATGGACCGCAAGGTCTGTTAAGGGAGCCCACCTCGCTATTTTTCTCTTTCTCTCCCTCTCTCTTTGGCTTGTATCCATTCGGCCCAATTCAGCCTACTATTTTAAGGTCGTTTACTCCCATCCAGGTGTCAATATTTTCCTGGCGAGCGGTAGCGAGCCAGCATATATATATATTTTGTTTTGTTTTGACAGCAAGCTAAATTTGTACATTTTTCGTTAGAAAAATGTCTCCAGCGAAGCCGGATTTCTCCATACAATGCTGGCTGGCTATCGCTCGCCAGGAAGAAATCGACACCTGGATTGTGATAAACGTCTTAACACAGTTGGCTGAATGGGGCCGAATGGATACCAGCCAGGAAAAGAGAGAAAAGGAGAGAAAAAAAGCCGGTGGCCTCCCTTAAATACTTACTATTCCTTGTAACTCTCCACACGCTCATTAAGGTGGCACAACTGCCCATCCCCTAGAGCAAAGACGCCATCGATTTCCACTACCCCCTGTCGAAGGCGGTGTAGGAGGAGGAGGTGACGACGAAGGTGGAGAAGTGGGTCAGGAGGGGGGGAGGAGGGGGGGCGTGGGTGTCTCTACTGTGCCGTAATAAAGGGGCGCGGGGTAGAGACAATGGAGGGAGTTGGAGTTAAAGGGGGTACGGCTGGTTTGGTGGTCTAGGTTTTTAGTTTTTTTTTTTTAGTTTCCTCGCTAAACCTCCATCAAGCTTAAAAAAAACAAACACACCCCTAGACCAAATTTCATTTTTTTTTTTTTTTTTTTTTTTTTTTACAATTCTCGGTGGAGAAATGTCCCGGCCGGAAGGTGATTCCTGCTAATATTTCAGATTCGCTAACATGAGGGAGAAGGGGGTCCCAAAAAAGCAACTATCTCCCCCCTCAAGAATAGAAGGGAGTGATCAGTTTGGTGGTTGCTAAACTGGGGTTAACCACTGGACGATGGAGGTCTAGGGAGGAAACTAAAAAAAAAAAAATGAGTTGGGTGGCAGGGGAGATCCTTCACTTTTTTTATTTTTTTTTGTATTTATTAATAATATTATTTGTCTAGTTTCCTCGCTAGACCTCCATCAAGTTTAACATGAAGCCCCCTAGACCTCCATCAAGTTTAACATGAAGCCCCCTAGACCCCCTTTATAAGATAAATGGGTACAATTTTCGGTAGAAAAATGTCCGATTCCTCTTAAATTACAGGCTCGCTATCGCTCGCCAGGAAAAAATCGAGACCTAATTGACAGGAAAGGTCTTAAAATTGACAGAAATGGGGCGAAAATTATTAAAATCGCCAAACTAATGTGGCAAACGTCTTATAATCTCCAAAACAATGGGCCTAAACATGAGGGAGAAAGGGGTCCAGAAAAAAAATCCCTCGAGTGGAAACCTCCCCTTAATAGACCTAATTGACAGGAAAGGTCTTCAAATTGACAGAAATGGGGCGAAAGTTCACAAAATCGCCAAAGTAACGGGGCTAAAGATGAGGGAGAAGGAAGGTGGTCCAGAAAAGCGACTCGTTTCCCCTTAATTAAACTGGGATGAAGTGTGAGGGAGTCGAAGGGAAGGTGAGAGACAGAATGGTCGTTAGTGTCTCTACCGTAGTACTGAACCGCAGTAAAGGGGCGCCGAGAAGGCACAATGCAGGCAGGTGGAGTGCTATATTGGGATTTTATGACGTTCGGTCCGTTAGTTTGACGATTGTGAGACCTTTCGCCCCATTTTGTTGTCAATCTTAAGACCTTTCGTGCCATTTAGGTGTCGATTTTTTCCTGGCGAGCGATAGCGAGCCTGTAATTTTAGAAGGAATCGGCCTTTGGCCGGGACATTTTTCTACCGAAAAATGTACACATTTATCTTGAAAGGAGGTCTAGGGGTATAGGGTATAGCTTGATGGAGGCCTAGCGAGGACAGTAAAAGATATATCGATACATATATATATATAGACCAAAAAAAACAGCACTACCCCCTTGAGCTGAGACAATGAAGGGAGGTGGAGGTAAGAATAGGAGGCAGTGATCACTTGGCTGGCTGCTATATTGGGACGAAACATGGGGTGAAATAGTTGGCTGGCTGCTATATTGGGACGACACATGGGGTGAAATAGTTGGCTGGCTGCTATATTGGGACGACACATGGGGTGAAATAGTTGGCTGGCTGCTATATTGGGATGAAACATGGGGTGAATAGAATGACATGCAGTGTGTGTTGGGGTTTCTAAAGGGTTGTTAAGGGGGTAGTGCTTGTTTTTTGGTCTATATATTTCTCTATTAATTTATTTTTTGAGTTTCAAGCTTAAAAATATCCCCCCTAGATCCCCCTTCAAGATAAATTTGTACATTTTTCGGTAGAAAAATGTCCCGGCCGAAGGCCGATTCCTTCTAAAATTATAGGCTCGCTATCGCTCGCCAGGAAACAATCGACACCTAAATAGCATGAAAGGCCTTAATATTAACAAAGAAATTAGGCGAAAGGTCTCAAAATCGCCAAACTAAGGGAACGAACGTCTTAAAATCTCAAAACTAATATGCTAAACATGAGGGAGAAGGGGGTGCAGAAAAAGCGACTACCTCCCCCTTAAAAAGAGGCAATGTAGGGAGGTGGAGGTCAAGAATAGAAGGAGGCAGTGATCAGTTGGCTGGCTGCTATATTGGGACGACACATGGGGTGAAATAGCTCGAAAGGTGAGAGCTAGAATGTTTATAAGGGCGTATATTCTATTGGGCTTGGAGGGGGGGGGGGGGGGGGGGCGGAGGGGGGGGGGGGGCGGGCGTACTCGCTTTTTCTAGACTTCCTTCCCCCTCGTGTTTAGCGTATTAGTTTTGACATTTTATGCTGTTCGTTCCGTTAGTTTGACGCTTGTGAGACCTTCCGCCCCATTCTGTTGTCAATCTTAAGACCTTTTTGCTGCCCTTTAGGTGTCGATGTTTTCCTGGCGAGCGATAGCGAGCCTGTAATTTTAGAAGGAACCGACCTTCGGGTAGATAGAGTGCAAGGCGAGATATATATAATGCTTGTCAGGGTTTCTACTGTCCTTGAGTAAAGAGGCGTTGGGAAGAGACAAGGTAGGCAACTGGAGTTAAGAATCTCAGACAACGAACAGAAAGAGGTGTTTTAAAAGGGGGTGGTGACCTGTTTTGGTAATGTCCTTTTCTATCTTTCTCTGGCTTGTATATCCATTTGGCCCCATTCAGCCTACTGTTTTAAGACGTTTATCCCCATCCAGCTGTCAATTTTTTACTGGTGAACGGTAGCGAGGCAGCATATTTTTTATTTTTGTTTGACAGCAGGCTAAATTTGTACATTTTTCGATAGCAAAATGTCTCCGGCGAAGCCGGATTTCTTAATATAATGCTGGCTCGCTATCGCTCGCCAGGAAGAAATCGACACCTGGATGGGGATAAACGTCTTAAAATAGTTGGCTGAATGGGGCCGAATGGATACAAGCCAAAGAAAGAGAGAAAAGGACAGAAATAACAAAAAGCAGGTCACCCCCTTAAGCTTGATTGAGGTCTAGGGAACAAACCAATATATAAAACAAAACAAATTGTCCAATTATACCTGTCTAATATACCTGTCTAATATACCTGTCTACCATACCTGTCTACTATACCTGTCTACTATACCTGTCTAATATACCTGTCTACCATACCTGTCTACTATACCTGTCTAATATACCTGTCTACCATACCTGTCTACTATACCTGTCTACCATACCTGTCTACCATACCTGTCTACTATACCTGTCTACCATACCTGTCTACCATACCTGTCTACTATACCTGTCTACTATACCTGTCTACCATACCTGTCTACCATACCTGTCTACCATACCTATCTATTATACCTGTCTACCATACCTGTCTACCATACCTGTCTACCATACCTGTCTACTATACCTGTCTACTATACCTGTCTACCATACCTGTCTACCATACCTGTCTACTATACCTGTCTACCATACCTGTCTACCATACCTGTCTACTATACCTGTCTACTATACCTGTCTACTATACCTGTCTACTATACCTGTCTACTATACCTGTCTACCATACCTGTCTACCATACCTGTCTACTATACCTGTCTACCATACCTGTCTACCATACCTGTCTACTATACCTGTCTACCATACCTGTCTAATATACCTGTCTACCATACCTGTCTACTATACCTGTCTACCATACCTGTCTACTATACCTGTCTACTATACCTGTCTACTATACCTGTCTACCATACCTGTCTACCATACCTGTCTACTATACCTGTCTACTATACCTGTCTACCATACCTGTCTACTATACCTGTCTACTATACCTGTCTACCATACCTGTCTACTATACCTGTCTACCATACCTGTCTACTATACCTGTCTACTATACCTGTCTACCATACCTGTCTACTATACCTGTCTACCATACCTGTCTACTATACCTGTCTACCATACCTGTCTACCATACCTGTCTACTATACCTGTCTACTATACCTGTCTACTATACCTGTCTACTATACCTGTCTACTATACCTGTCTACCATACCTGTCTACTATACCTGTCTACTATACCTGTCTACTATACCTGTCTACTATACCTGTCTACCATACCTGTCTACTATACCTGTCTACCATACCTGTCTACTATACCTGTCTACTATACCTGTCTACCATACCTGTCTACTATACCTGTCTACCATACCTGTCTACCATACCTGTCTACTATACCTGTCTACTATACCTGTCTACTATACCTGTCTACCATACCTGTCTACTATACCTGTCTACCATACCTGTCTACTATACCTGTCTACTATACCTGTCTACCATACCTGTCTACCATACCTGTCTACTATACCTGTCTACTATACCTGTCTACTATACCTGTTTACTATACCTGTCTACCATACCTGTCTACCATACCTGTCTACTATACCTGTCTACTATACCTGTCTACCATACCTGTCTACTATACCTGTCTACCATACCTGTCTACCATACCTGTCTACCATACCTGTCTACCATACCTGTCTACTATACCTGTCTACCATACCTGTCTACTATACCTGTCTACTATACCTGTCTACTATACCTGGAAATTCTATTCTCTGCAGAATATCCGTATTCATATAACAATTCGACTTTTATCGGATAGTTCACCGAGATCTCCATATTTAACTTATATATCAATATTCATACCTAACAAAGCTTTCGTCAACTTACCTTCCAGTTTCCTTCCAGTGTAAAGCCGGAGTCACACGATCCCTTTTTCGAGCAATTTTTACCGGCAATTGTGGTCTGGAAACTTCAACCATTACACTTTATCAGAATTCGGCAACCTAACATAATCTATCTTCAGTCTATTTGCCGATACCAGTGCCAAAATGTCCCCAAATAATACCAGAACAAACTTGCCCATGGAAAATTGACGGAAATGGCGCTCGTGTGACAGCGGCTTAAGGGGAGATCTCCACTTGAGGGATTTTTTTCTTGACCCCTTTCTCCCTCATGTTTATAGCCCCATTGTTTTTGAGATTTTAAGACGTTCGCCCCATTAGTTTGGAACTTTCACTCCATTTATGTAACTTTTAAGACCTTTCGTGTCATTTAGGGGTCGATTTTTTCCTGGCGAGCGATAGCGAGCCTGTAATTTAAGAGGAACCGGCCTTCGGCCGAGACATTTTTCTACCGAAAAATTTAAAAATTTAGCTTGAAAGAGGGTCAAGAGGGTGTAATTTTAAGCTTGATGGAGGTCTAGGGAACAAACTAGAAACCTCCCCTTAAAGCAAGGGTTACACGAGAGTTTTTTCCGGCAAGTTTCGATGAACAAGTGTTTTCTCGTAATATTTTGAGGCTGCCCCATGTTTAACCCCATTAGTTTTGCTTTGTTTAGACGTTCGCCCCATTAGTTGGAGATTTTAAGACCTTTCGCGGTTTCGCCCCATTTCTTTTTCAATGTTAAGATATTTTGTGCCATTTAGGTGTCGATTTTTTTCCTGACAAGCGATAGTGACCCTGTAATATTAAGGGGAACTGGCCTTCGGCCAGGACATTTTGCACCGAAAAATTACAAATTTATCTTGAATGTGGGTCTAAGGGGTATTTGTTTAAGGCTGATGGAAGTCTAGCTAGGAAACTAATACAAACTGAATGAATATATGATAAGTGAATATATGATAAGTGAATATATGATAAGTGAATATATGATAAGTGAATATATGATACAGTAAGTGAATATATGATAAGTGAATATATGATAAGTGAATATATGATAAGTGAATATATGATAAGGGAATATATATATGATAAGTGAATATATGATAAGTGAATATATGATAAGGGAATATATATATGATAAGTGAATATATGATAAGTGAATATATGATAAGTGAATATATGATAAGTGAATATATGATAAGTGAATATATGATAAGTGAATATATGATAAGTGAATATATGATAAGGGAATATATATATGATAAGTGAATATATGATAAGTGAATATATGATAAGTGTGTATATGATAAGTGAGTATATGATAAGTGAGTATATGATAAGTGAATATATGATAAGTGAATATATGATAAGTGAATATATGATAAGTGAATATATGATAAGTGAATATATGATAAGTGAATATATGATAAGTGAGTATATGATAAGTGAATATATGATGAATATATGATAAGTGAATATATGATAAGTGAATATATGATAAGTGAATATATGATAAGTGAATATATGATAAGTGAATATATGATAAGTGAATATATGATAAGTGAATAATACATAAATGAATACTAATGAAGTAACAAATATATGTATGCACAGACCAAGAACTAGCCACTACCCCCTTAACACAAATACTTCACTCACACACCTTCCCCCACTCAGACATTCCTTGTGTTTATATATTGATATAGCTCTTTGATCCATGCCTTGCACACACACACACACACACACACACACACACACACACACACACACACACACACACACACACACTCGCGCTATCTCGCTAGCACACATTTTTTTTTTCTATGTGAGTGAGGGAGGCAAAAGGCAGAACTGCCTATAACGAGTGCCTCCCCCATAGTCGAAAGAGTGACAGGGCCAAAATCAAGGGACGTTCGAGCCAAAATGCCTGGACATACGGAGTTTGAAGCAATTTAAGTCATAGGAAGAGGGAAAGACTGATTCTGAGATGGGGCCGAATGGATACAACCCAGAGCAAGAGAGAACAGGAGAGAAAGATAAAAGGAGCAGGCCACCCCCCTTAAACCATTGATGATAGTCTGTCTGAGACCTAGAAATATGCATGTAAAGGGGGAGGTAGTTGGCTTTCCTGGTCCACCTTCCTCCTCATGTTTAGCCCCATTACTTTTCAGATTTTATGAAGTTAGGCCCATTAGTCTGGTGATTTTAAGACCTTTCGCCCCCATACCTTTGCCAATGTTAAGACTTTTCGTGTAATTTAGGTGTCGATTTTTTCCTGGCGAGCGATAGCGAGCTTGCAATTAAGGAGGGACCAGCCTTCGGCCGGCACATTTTCCTACCGAAAAATTTACAAATATATCTACAAGGGTGATCTTGGGATGTTTTTAAGCTTCATGGACGTGTATGGAGGAAACTAGAAAACAAATAAAAATAAAAATAAATATATATACAGTGTATATACCGTATATATATACAGTATATATATATATATATATA
The DNA here is from genome assembly GCA_032716605.1 of Paralithodes platypus. Classification (NCBI taxonomy): domain Eukaryota; kingdom Metazoa; phylum Arthropoda; class Malacostraca; order Decapoda; family Lithodidae; genus Paralithodes; species Paralithodes platypus. The sequence goes on from CM064525.1 coordinate 57,560,174, forward strand.
TATATATATATATATATATATATACAGTATATATATATATATATATGACATTCGTCAGACTAATAAAGCCTTCTCCCTTAAGGGGAGATATCCACTTGAGTGACTTTTTTCTGGACCCCTTTCTCCCTCATGTTTAGCCTCATTGTTTTTCTAATTTTAAGACGTTTGCCCCATTATTTTGACGATTTTAAGAACTTTCAACCCATTTCTGTCAATTTTAAGACCTTTCGTGCCATTTAGGTGTCGATTTTATCCTGGCGAGCGATAGCGAGCCTGTAATTTAAGAGGAACCTGCTTTCAGCCGGGACATTTTTCTACCGAAAAATGTACAAATTTATCTTGAAAGGGGCTCAAGGGGGTGTAATCTTAAGCTTGAAGGATATCTAGGGACAAAACTAAAAACCTCCCCTTAAGTCAACATATTTACTACGAGGTAAACAAATAGTGACCGTATCGTCATAGAGTATTACAAGCGCGTTATATGAATGTGATAGACGTTATTGTGGGTCTGCTGGGGACAAACTAAAATGGCGTTGCTCGAAAATAGAAAACACAAGCCAAATTCTCTGTAATGATTAAACCAAATATCATATTCACGCACAAGACGTCGGATGTCATAGTCTCCAGCCCACTCAGAAATATTCGTGGCCGGCACCTGTTTCTAACTAATGAAGTATATCTCTGGACACGAATTTTAGAAAATATCTGTGTTTACATCAACTACAAATCTTATACTGTGTACTGAAAAGCAAGTTCTATCCCAAAATCAATCCAGATAGTTATAATTATGATGTTCCTTCCAACAACCAACTATACTCCTAAAATCGATTAATGAAATTTAAAAACACATGTGGCAGTCCGTGGATTCGAACCCAGGACGCTCACACCGAAAATCAACACCTTATGCATTTTTTTTTTTTTTTTAGCATAATTAACAATATAGGAGCTTCCACGAATTCTCCTGAGTGGACTAGAGACTATGGTATCCGAGTGTACAGTCGCGCTAATAAGTCATGGCCCAGCTGTCATTACGTTTGGCTTGCTCTGTGCTGTATTAATGTCTGTCAGATGTTGAATAGGGTGGGTAAGTGTAAGGAACATGTTTGCATATTTCACTCGATATGACGAAATGAAGCTTAGATATTGCTGATACCAATTATTGATCAAAACATACTTGGTGGCGAGACATGACTTATTAGCGCCGACTGTACACGAATTCTCCTGAGTGTCACTGTATGCTAATGTCCCGGGAACACAGGTTATAATTTACTAAAGGCATCAACACCGAACTAATGTAGATAACTGTCGAATCATTACATGCAGTTTCCTAAGGACCTTACGAAACTGAGGAACATACGAAACTTTTCATCCAATAATTCTAGTATTTAAAAAGACGACTAAATATGAGAAATAAATAAACAAATTCATTATAGATAGATAGATAGATAGATACATAGATACATACATATACTCGTGGATACCATTTTCAAATTTTCAACTCTCTGCAGTCTCTCTCTCTCCGCCGCAATGTTGCATCTCTCTCGCTATTCTATCGCTACTATAATAATCAGTGTTCCTCAGAGCTATCCCAGCGCATACCACCTCCTTTACGTAGGGCACGTGGTACCCGTCTTACAACTCAATCCCACCCCTACTCTGTGCAACTCTCCAACCCAAGAGTGAAACGTTACTCTCAAACTTTCTTCTACTCAACAGCTGAGCTCTGGAACTCTCTCCCAGAATCAGTCTTTCCCTCTTCCTATGACTTAAATTGCTTCAAACTCTGTGTGTCCAGGCATTTTGGCTCGAACGTCCCTTGATTTTGGCCCTGTCACTCTTTCAACTATGGGGGAGGCACTCGCTATAGGCAGTTGTTGTTGTTGTTTTTCCCCAAGCTGCCTGGCCGAACAGCCCCAAGGCCCCGAGCAAGGCCAAGGCCATAATCGAGCGCCCCCACAGAACCCTCCCTGCCGACCATAATAAAGCCTGGGTGACCGAAGCCACTCCATGGCGGGGAGCTGAGGAGGGTGCGGAAACGCCCGGGAAACCAAAGCCCCACCCAGGGCCCTGTGCCCTTCAGCAATTATGAAGAGAAAGTTGAGGGGCAAAGGAAAGATGTGACGCTTTGGCTTCCAATCTTGGTAGATTAGGAGGTCAATCCACGCAAGAGACGCCGTCACTTGAGATCTAGAAAATATATAAGTAAAAGGAACAGTCAGAGTAAGCTATGGGTATGGCAGAGATCGCTCAGTTCTCACTCTGATAGACCATCCCATCACCACAGCTATAGGCAGTAATGCCTTTGGCTCCCTCAATCACATAGAAAAAAAAAAAAAATGCCAACAAGCACCTAAGGTTTAAGGTATTTTTCATGTTTTTTTCATTCTTAAGATATCAAAATAATTGTCTAATAGCATAAGACTGTTTGTATTTATTATATGACTTAGAGGAGAAGAAGAAGCATAGCTGTCGAAAACTAGAATTATAATGGCTTTAAAGAACCGGAAGTAAACCAAACCCAAGAAATAAAAGCTATTTCCCTCCCCTCTGGCCCAACAGCCGGTAACTACTGACCGTAAAATTAACTCGTTTGGAGGTACTGGAGGGTGGGGAAGGAGGAGATGGAAAAACACAATTTACACCAGGGATTTTTCCAACACCTTATGATTAGGCATATGATAAGAAGTTGTTAAAACTCGTTTCATTTTTTTTTGTTCTTCTATATTCCAACTACTCCCTCTCGGGCATAGGCTGAGAGCTTGTACAGTACATTCAACCACACATTCAACGATGAAGCCCGTGAGCTCTCGTTCCAGTCTAGGGAGTGAGACATGTGAACACTTCTGAGATGCAACCAGCCCCCGCTATCTTGCCATCGCAAGATGCACGGGGCCCGGTTACCCACCCACGGCTCTAAACAGCCCCATCTCTGAAGCTGCCTCGTCCCAGTGTTTCACTGTCTCAACCCCAAGACTCGGACCCTCACTCTCAGAATGCCACCTATTGAGCAATTAATTCACTAGGCATTGCCTCCCGGTAGCATATTTTGAATATGGGAATTTTCATACAGTGCTATTTGATAAGGGTATTATTTTGGCATTTCGCTGGGCTTTGTGGTAGTGCACTGATACTAGGTACAGCACAAATTTCAACCCAAAAATATCTTCCCATTGATACATCGGGATTCGAACCCGGGACCATTGGTTTACCAGTCCAGTGGCATGACCACTCCACCACACCTCCCCTGGCTTCCCCCACTGTTTCTGTTGTGTCTCACCTACACAGAGAGTAATCCAGCCAGCTCTCACAAACACCTCCTCCTCCTCCTATTCATTTCACTACACTTAACAAGCACACCACAATTTTTTCCCACTCACCTAAATTACCTTTAATATATCTTGATTTTGGCTCTACATGTCTTTCACAAATATGGAGGGGGGGGGGGTACTTGTTACAGGCAGCCGTGCCTTTTGTCGCCGGTGCAGAAGGGGTTAACTTTGTGATTAGTTACGGACCTGCGGGAAGGACTCACGGACCTGCGGGAAGGAATCACGGACCTGCGGGGAAGGAATCACGGACCTGCAGGAAGGAATCACGGACCTGCAGGGAAGGAATCACGGACCTACGGGAAGGAATCACGGACCTGTTGGAAGGAATCACGGACCTGCGGGGAAGGAATCACGGACCTGCAGGAAGGACTCACGGACCTGCGGGAAGGACTCACGGACCTGCGGGGAAGGACTCACGGACCTGCGGGAAGGACTCACGGACCTGCGGGAAGGAATCACGGACCTGCGGGGAAGGACTCACGGACCTGCGGGAAGGACTCACGGACCTGCGGGAAGGAATCACGGACCTGCGGGGAAGGACTCACGGACCTGCGGGAAGGACTCACGGACCTGCTGGAAGGAATCACGGACCTGCGGGGAAGGAATCATGGACCTGCAGGAAGGAATCACGGACCTGCGGGGAAGGAATCACGGACCTGTTGGAAGGAATCATGGACCTGCGTGAAGGAATCACGGACCTGCGGGAAAGGAATCACAGACCCAACGCCACTCAGACACAACTTTGTCATTTGTCGTGACCCTCTCCCCGGAGAAAAGAAACTCATCCCAAGTTACCGTAAAAGTTTAGTGGTGGAGGAGCCGGTAGAGGAGCCATAGAAAACGGCCCGCAAGGAAGAAGGGCTGGGGGAAGGTAATTTTGACTTGAGTGAAAGATACGGGAGTGATTGAGGGAGTTATAGTTGGGGTGTTATACAGGTGATTGAGGGAGTTATAGTTGGGGTGTTATACAGGTGATTGAGGGAGTTATAGTTGGGGTGTTATACAGGTGATTGAGGGAGTTATAGTTGGGGTGTTATACAGATGATTGAGGGAGTTATAGTTGGGGTGTTATACAGGTGATTGAGGGAGTTATAGTTGGGGTGTTATACAGGTGATTGAAGGAGTTATAGTTGGGGTGTTATACAGGTGATTGAGGGAGTTATAGTTGGGGTGTTATACAGGTGATTGAGGGAGTTATAGTTGGGGTGTTATACAGGTGATTGAGGGAGTTATAGTTGGGGTGTTATACAGGTGATTGAAGGAGTTATAGTTGGGGTGTTATACAGGTGATTGAGGGAGTTATAGTTGGGGTGTTATACAGGTGATTGAGGGAGTTATAGTTGGGGTGTTATACAGGTGATTGAGGGAGTTATAGTTGGGGTGTTATACAGGTGATTGAGGGAGTTATAGTTGGGGTGTTATACAGGTGATTGAGGGAGTTATAGTTGGGGTGTTATACAGATGATTGAGGGAGTTATAGTTGGGGTGTTATACAGGTGATTGAGGGAGTTATAGTTGGGGTGTTATACAGGTGATTGAGGGAGTTATAGTTGGGGTGTTATACAGGTGATTGAGGGAGTTATAGTTGGGGTGTTATACAGGTGATTGAGGGAGTTATAGTTGGGGTGTTATACAGATGATTGAGGGAGTTATAGTTGGGGTGTTATACAGGTGATTGAGGGAGTTATAGTTGGGGTGTTATACAGGTGGTTGAGGGAGTTATAGTTGGGGTGTTATACAGGTGATTGAGAGAGTTATAGTTGGGGTGTTATACAGGTGATTGAGGGAGTTATAGTTGGGGTGTTATACAGGTGATTGAGGGAGTTATAGTTGGGGTGTTATACAGGTGATTGAGGGAGTTATAGTTGGGGTGTTATACAGGTGATTGAGGGAGTTATAGTTGGGGTGTTATACAGGTGATTGAGGGAGTTATAGTTGGGGTGTTATACAGGTGATTGAGGGAGTTATAGTTGGGGTGTTATACAGGTGGTTGAGGGAGTTATAGTTGGGGTGTTATACAGGTGATTGAGGGAGTTATAGTTGGGGTGTTATACAGGTGATTGAGGAAGTTATAGTTGGAGTGTTATACAGGTGATTGAGGGAGTTATAGTTAGGGTGTTATACAGGTGATTGGAGTTATAGTTGGGGTGTTATACAGGTGATTGAGGGAGTTATAGTTGGGGTGTTATACAGGTGATTGAGGGAGTTATAGTTGGGGTGTTATACAGGTGATTGGAGTTATAGTTGGGGTGTTATACAGGTGATTGAGGGAGTTATAGTTGGGGTGTTATACAGGTGATTGAGGGAGTTATAGTTGGGGTGTTATACAGGTGATTGAGGGAGTTATAGTTGGGGTGTTATACAGGTGATTGAGGGAGTTATAGTTGGGGTGTTATACAGGTGATTGAGGGAGTTATAGTTGGGGTGTTATACAGGTGATTGAGGGAGTTATAGTTGGGGTGTTATACAGGTGATTGAGGGAGTTATAGTTGGGGTGTTATACAGGTTTAATTTGGTGTTACAGTTGTTGTACAGTTGGCCAAATAAGTCGTGTCGCCGCTGCCATTACGTTTTGCTCGCCTTGTGCTATATTAATGTCTGTCAGATGTTGACTAGGGTGCATAAGTGTCGGAGCATGTTTGTATATCTCACTCGAAACTATTTGTACATTTTTTGGTAGAAGAAATTTCCTGGCCAAAGGCCGGTTCCTTCTGGCTTACTAACGCTCGCCAGGAAAAAATTGACACCTAAATGGCAAGAAAAGTCTTAATATTTACAAAGAAATGGGCGAAAGTCATGATATTTGAAAACTAATTTACTAACATTACCCGATTATATTAAGTTTGGGAAAGACTTATACAGATTATATATACTGTATATTTCAATGTGTGAGAAACAGGCAACTGTAACGAGAGAGTAAAGCCGGTATCACACGACAGCTTTTATAGTCAACATTCGATGATCAACATTTTTCTGGCAACATTTCTAGAATATTTTGCACCGATATCGGAAACTAGACCGATGGTAGATGAACTTAAGTAACCCAAATATTCTAAATGTTTACCTCATAAGCTGCCAGATTAGTGTTGAGGATAAATGTTAAGGGAAAAAGTGCTCGTGTGATACCGGCTTAACAGAAAGCCAAATTCAAGGTACGTTAAGCCGGTGTCACACGAGCCGTTTTTCGAGCAATTTTTACGAGCAATTGTTGGCTAGGAGGCTTAAAATTTCAGTAATATTAGAAATCAGCCGCCTAACATACTCTACCTTCAGTCTAGTTACCGATACCAGTGCAAAACAGTTCCTAAATATAACGAGAAAAACTTGCTCATGGAAAATTGACGGAAAAATCGCTCGTGTGACAGCGGCTTTACAGTCAAAATGCCTGGCCACACTGGGCTTGAAGAAGTATATTATAACTAATTAATTTCACACACCTCATGAATTTAATGAAAACATCTTACCCTCCCGGGATGAAGTGAACATACATTTAGAGAGTGCATTCCCGAGTTACTGGTCGGATACCAATTATCTGATTTATAATTTGAACATTAACAGATCTTTCTTAATTCTTGGCAAATCCTATAAATTTAGCCTGTATAATATGCAAAAGGCGTCCTAATTCTGAATGGGTTAAGAGACGTAGTAGGATTCAATTACCAAGTCTATCCAGGTGTTGGCATGTTAAGTGTGAATAAATGCCACGCCTGACGACATCTGTTAGCCAGCAAAAAAGACTCCTGGCCTTCGAAGACTTGTAAGGTTAACTGAAGAATTCTTGCGTTGAAGTTTATGGAAGAAAAGTCATACACTTTTGTCCCGGTGTAATCTCCGACTCCTTACTAGGGTTCTCAAGTTCCCTTCCCTGCCGTTTCCGCTCCTCGGCCGTACTCCCGCGACTTCACCTTCAATCCGGCTGTTTCAATCACCCGCTTCCTTCTCACCTTTCTCACCAGCCTTCGAGAGAGTTACAATGAGTTACAAGGAATAGTTAGTATCTCAGAGACCTTACGGTCCATTCCGAGGAGATACTGGAAGTGGAAGGAGAGTGACTGTTTAGTGCACTACACTCTTTACAGAGTGTGCAAGATACTATCTACTCCCTTCTTCAACTGCTCTACTGAAGAACTATGTACAACTTCGGAGGGAAGTTTGTTCCAGGTAGAACAGATCTTATATGTGAAAAAGTTTCCGCAGATTCTAGTGCTGAACCTTTTCAATTCTAATTTTCAGCCATGGTTGCGTGTTGTATTCATATTGAGGCTAAACATTTTGCTATAATCCACATTGTCAAACCCATTAAGTATTTTAAAAACTTTAATGAGCTGACCTCGTAGTCTGCGTGTCTCCAACGGAAAGAAATCAAGAGCTCTCAACTGGTCCTCATAGCTCATTATTCTAAGCGATGGAATAAGCTTTGTAGCCCTAGCTTGTACTCTTTCTAGTCGCTCTATAGCTTTCCTGAATGCTGGAGACCAGTATTGAACAGCATATTCCAGGAGAGGCCGTATCAGAGCGTTGTAAAGTGTGAGGACTATTTCCTTATTTCTATACTTAAATTGCCTCTTACGATAGCCCAATAATTTCTGAGCTTTCTTCTCTACTTCAATGCACTGCTTGGAAAACTTTAGGTCACTGCTAATCAGAACACCCAAATCCTTTTCCAAGTCAGTCAGAGAGAGAGAGAGAGAGAGAGAGAGAGAGAGAGAGAGAGAGAGAGAGAGAGAGAGAGAGAGAGAGAGAACTTGTATGTACCGGTATAATCGTGTTCAGGGGATAGTGGCTGGATTCCTCGCTAGACCTTCATCAAGCTTTGAAAAACACCCCCTGGACCCCCTTTCAAGATAAATTTGTAAATTTTTAGGTAGAACAATTTCCCGGCCGAAGGCCGATTCCTCTTAGAACTACAGGCTTGCTATCGGTCGCCAGAAAAAAATCTACACCTAAATTGCACGAAAGGTCTTTACATTTACAACGAAATTGGGCGAAATGTGTTAAAATCGCCATAATATCTTCCTTTACAATAATGGTCTTCTCTTCTTCCTCTTCCGTCTTACTCTCCTTCCTCTTCCGTCTTACTCTCCTTCCTCTTCCGTCTTACTCTCCTTCCTCTTCCGTCTTACTCTTCTTCCTCTTCCGTCTTACTCTCTTCTCTCCGTCTTACTCTCCTTCCTCTTCCGTCTTATCTCTTCTCTTCCGTCTTACTCTTCTCTTCCGTCCTTTCTTTCCGTCTTACTCTCCTTCCTCTTCCGTTCTCTCCTTCCTCTTCGTCTTACTCTCCTTCATCTTCGTTTACTTCTCTCTTCTGTCTTACTCTCCTTCCTCTTCCGTCTTAATACTTCCTCTTCCTACTCTCCTTCTTAAGTCTCTCCTTCTTTCTTACTATCTCCTCTTCCTTACTCTCTTCCTCTTTCTTAATCTCCTTCTTCCGTCTTACTCTCCTTCCTCTTCCGTCTTAATCTCCTTCCTCTTCCGTCTTACTCTCCTTCTTACTCTTCTTCATCTTACTCTTCTTCCTCTTCATCTTACTCTCCTTCCTCTTCCGTCTTAATCTCCTTCCTCTTCGTCTTAATCCTTATCTCGTCTCTTCTCTTCTTCTTCTCTTAATCTTCTTCTCCTTCTTCCGTCTTATCTCTTTCCTCTTCCTCTTCTCTTACTCTCCTTCTCTTCCGTCTTACTCTCTTCCTTCAGTCTTACTCTCTCTTCCGTCTTACTCTTCTCTTCCTCTCCTTTCTGTCTTACTCTCCTTCCTCTTCCGTCTTACTCTCCTTCCTCTTCCGTCTCTTCCTCTTCCGTCTTACTCTCCTTCCTTCCGTCTTACTCTCCTTCCTCTTCCGTCTTACTCTCCTTCTCTTCCGTCTTACTCTTCCTCTTCGTCTTACTTACTTCCTCTTCCGTCTTACTCTCCTTCTCTTCGTCTTACTTCCTTCCTCTTCCTTCCTTCTTCTCTTCCGTCTTACTCTCCTTCCTCTTCCGTCTTACTCTCCTTCCTCTTCCGTCTTATCTCCTTCCTCTTCCGTCTTACTCTCCTTCCTCTTATTCCCTTCTTCCTCTTCCGTCTTACTCTCCTTCCTCTCCGTCTTAATCTCCTCCTCTTCTTCTTCTTCTTCCGTCTTACTCTCCTTCCTCTTCCGTCTTACTCTCCTTCCTCTTTACTCTCCTTCCTCTTCCGTCTTACTCTCCTTCCTCTCTCTTCCGTCTTAATATCCTTCCTCTTCCGTCTTACTCTTTCTTTCCGTCTTACTCTCCTTCCTCTTCCGTCTTACTCCTTCCTCTTCCGTCTTACTCTCTTCCTCTTCCGTCTTACTCTCCTTCCTCTTCCGTCTTACTCTCCTTCTCGCTTCCTTCTCCGTCTTACTCTCCTTTCCGTCTTACTCTCCTTCCTCTTCCGTCTTACTCCCTTCCTCTTCCGTCTTACTCTCCATGCTGTTCCGGCTGACACTCCTTCCTTCTTCCGGCTTACTCTCCTTCCTCTTCCGTCTTACTATCCTTCTTCTCTCCGTCTTACTCTCTTCCTCTTCCGTCTTACTCTCCTTCCTCTTCGTCTTACTCTCCTTTCCTCTTCCGTCTTACTCTCCTTTCTTCTTTCCGTCTACTCTCCTTCCTCTTTCCGTCTTACTCTCCTTCCTCTTCCGTCTTACTCTCCTTCCTCTTCCGTCTTACTCTTCCTCTTCCGTCTTACTCTCCTTCCTCTTCATCTTACTCTCCTTCCTCTTCATCTTACTCTCCTTCCTCTTCATCTTACTCTCCTTCCTCTTCATCTTACTCTCCTTCCTCTTCCGTCTTACTCTCCTTCCTCTTCCGTCTTACTCTCCTTCCTCTTCCGTCTTACTCTCCTTCCTCTTCCGTCTTACTCTCCTTCCTCTTCCGTCTTACTCTCCTTCCTCTTCCGTCTTACTCTTCCTTCCTCTTCCGTCTTACTCTCCTTCCTCTTCCGTCTTACTCTCCTTCCTCTTCCGTCTTACTCTCCTTCCTCTTCCGTCTTACTCTCTTTCCTTCTTCCGTCTTACTCTCCTTCCTCTTCCGTCTTACTCTCCTTCCTCTTCCGTCTTAATCTCCTTCCTCTTCCGTCTTACTCTCCTTCCTCTTCCGTCTTAATCTCCTTCCTCTTCCGTCTTACTCTCCTTCTTCCTCTTCCGTCTTACTCTCCTTCCTCTTCCGTCTTACTCTCCTTCCTCTTCCGTCTTACTCTCCTTCCTCTTCCGTCTTACTCTCCTTCCTCTTCCGTCTTACTCTCCTTCTTCCTCTTCCGTCTTACTCTCCTTCCTCTTCCGTCTTACTCTCCTTCCTCTTCCGTCTTACTCTCCTTCCTCTTCCGTCTTACTCTCCTTCCTCTTCCGTCTTACTCTCCTTCCTCTTCCGTCTTACTCTCCTTCCTCTTCCGTCTTACTCTCCTTTCTCTTCCGTCTTACTCTCCTTCCTCTTCCGTCTTACTCTCCTTCCTCTTCCGTCTTACTCTCCTTCCTCTTCCGTCTTACTCTCCTTCCTCTTCCGTCTTACTCTCCTTCCTCTTCCGTCTTACTCTCCTTCCTCTTCCGTCTTACTCTCCTTCCTCTTCCGTCTTACTCTCCTTCCTCTTCCGTCTTACTCTCCTTCCTCTTCCGTCTTACTCTCCTTCCTCTTCCGTCTTACTCTCTTTCCTTCCTCTTCATCTTACTCTCCTTCCTCTTCCATCTTACTCTCCTTCCTCTTCCGTCTTACTCTCCTTCCTCTTCCGTCTTACTCTCCTTTCCTCTTCCGTCTTACTCTCCTTCCTCTTCCTCCTTCCTCTTCCTCTTCCGTCTTACTCTCCTTCCTTCCTTTCCGTCTTACTCCTTCCTCTTCATCTTACTCTCCTTCCCCTTCATCTTACTCTCCTCCTCTTCCGTCTTACTCTCCTTCCTCTCTTCCGTCTTACTCTCCTTCCTCTTCCGTCTTACTCTCCTCTCCTCTTCCGTCTTACTCTCCTTCCTCTTCCGTCTTACTTAATCTCCTTCCTCTTCCGTCTTACTCTCCTTCTTCCTTCGTCTACTCTACTTCTCCGTCTTACCGTCTCCTTACTCTCCTTCCTCTTCCGTCTTACTCCCTTCCTCTTCCGTCTTACTCTCCTTCCTCTTCCGTCTTACTCTCCTCTTCCGTCTTACTCTCCTTCCTCTTTTCCGTCTTACTTCCTTCCTTCCTCTTTCCGTCTTACTCTCCTTCCTCTTCTCTTTCCGTCTTAATCTCCTTCCTCTTCCGTCTTACCCTTCTTCCTCTCCGTCTTACTCTCCTTTCCTCTTCCGTCTTACTCTCCTTCCTCTTCCGTCTTACTCTCCTTCCTCTTCCGTCTTACTCTCCTTCCTCTTCCGTCTTACTTACTCCTTCCTCTTCTCCGTCTTACTCTCCTTCTTCTCTCCTTCCCGTCTTACTCTCCTTCCTCTTCCGTCTTACTCTCCTTCCTCTTTCCTCTTACCTCTTACTCTCCTTCTCCTCTTCCGTCTTACTCTCCTTCCTCTTCCGTCTTACTCTCTCCTTCCTCTTCCGTCTTACTCTCCCTTCCTCTTCCGTCTTACTCTCCTTCCTCTTCCGTATCTTCTCCTTCTTCCTCTTCCTCTACTCTCCTTCCTCTTCCGTCTTACTCTCCTTCGTCTTCTCTCTTCTTACTTACTCTCCTTCTCTTCCGTCCTTCCTTCCTCTTCCCTTACTCTCCTTCCCCTTCCGTCGTCTTACTCTCCTTCCTCTCCTCTTCCGTCTCTTCTCTCCCTTCCTTCCTCTTCCGTCTTACTCTCCTTCTCCTTCCCCTTTCCGTCTTATCTCCTTCCTCTTCCGTCTTACTCCTTCCTTTCCTCTGTTTCCGTCTTCTCTCCTTTTCCTCTCTCCTTTCCCTTATCTCCTTCCTCTTCTTCCGTCTTCTCTCCTTCTCCTCTCTTCCGTCTTCTCTCCTTCTTCCACTACCGTCTTACTCGCTCCTTCCACTTCTGTCTTTCTCTCCTTCTTCCTTTCTCTCTCGTCTTCTTCTCTCGTTTCTCTCATCTTCTTCTCCCTCTGCCCACCCTCTTCCATTAAGCCGCTGTCACACGAGCGCTTTTTCCGTCAATTTTTCATGGGCAAGTTTTTTCTCGTATTATTTCGGGACCTTTCCCACTGGTATCGGCAACTAGACTGAAGGTAGATTATGTTCGGCGGCTGAATTTATGATAAAGTGTTATTTTTTAAGCTTTCTGACCACAATTGCCCGTAAAAATTGCTCGAATCTTCTCCTCTTTCTCCCTCATCTTCTTCACCCTCTTCCCACCGTCTTCCATTTAAATTCATCGTCTTCTCCTCTTTCTCCCTCCTCTTCTTCACCCTCTTCCCATCATCTTCCACTACAACCGTTCGTGTGTCTCGATCAGCCAGCACCCTTCAGCATCAATTATGTCTGTTTCGTGGACTCCTACCCCTTGGTCGATATTAGTCTGTTCATGGACTCTCATTAAGGGGGGATGACTTATTTTTTGGTCGATTTTTGTCATTTTGTTTGTTACCACGATTCGTGGTACCTTAACAGAGATTGACCATATCCGCCATCTTGGTACCCTATAGTAACAGAGATTGACCAACCTCCGCCATCTTGGTACCCTATAGTAACAGAGATCGGCCAACCTTCGCCATCTTGGTACGGTGGCGCTAATAAGTCATATCTCAGCTGCCATTATGTTTGGCTCGCTCTGTGGTGTATTAATGTCTGTCAGATGTTGAATAGGGTGGTTAAGTGTAGGAACATGTTTGTATATCTCGCTCAATAAAAACAAAATCATGTGTAAATATTGCTGATACCAATTATTGATCAAAACATAATCGGTGCCGAGACATCACTTATTGGTACAGTCGGTCAAATAAGTGATGTCGCGGCACCAAGTATATTTCGATCAACAAATGGTATCAGCACTATCCAGCCCTCATTCATCCTTTCCAGTGAGATAGACAAACATGTTCCTATCTTTACACACCCTATGCAACATCTGACAGACATTGAGGGGAGGCAGACCGTTTTTCTGAACCCCCTTCTCCCTAATGTTTAGCCCCACTAGTTTGGAGATTATAAGACGTTCGGTCCATTAGTTTGGCGATTTTAACACCTTTCGCCCCATTTCGTTTCTCAATTTCAAGACCTTTCATGCCATTTAGGTGTCGATTATTTCCTGGCGAGCGATAGCGAGCCTGCAATTTTAAGATTAACCGGCCTTCGGCCGGGACATATATCTACCGAAAAATGTACAAATTTATCTTGAAGGGGAGTCTAGGGGGTGTTTTTCTAAGCTTGAGGGAGGAAACTAAAAAAATATATGAATAAATGAATTAATAGACCAAACAAACGGTCAGTCTCCCCTTAATACAGCATACGGCGAGCAAAGCGTAAAATACAGCGGCGACTCGATTTATTTGTCCAATCCTACCAATGTATCAGCCAGTCTCGTAGCATGGATGCAGAACTTGGATGGTTGCCCTGTTAACCCTCTCTGTACCGGTAGACGAATATTAGACGATTGTATTCAACTTAAGAAGGACGTCTACCCGTTAAGGGGAGGTTTTTAGTATGTTTCCTAGACTTACATCAAGCTTGAAATTACACCCCCTTGACCCCCTTTCAAGATAAATTTGTACATTTTTCGGTAGAAAAATTTCCCGGCCGAAGGCCGGTTCCTCTTACAATTACAGGCTCGCTATCGCTCGCCAGGAAAAAATCGACACCTAAATGGCACGAAAGGTCTTAAAAGTGACACAAATGGGACAAAAGTTCTTAAAATCGCCAAACTAATGTGGCGAACGTATTAAAATCTCAAAAGCAATGGGGCTAAACATGAGTGAGAAAGGGGTAAATAAAAAAATCCCTCAAGTGGAATTCTCCCCTTAAAAGGCTACAGACTAACTCAATGAAGCCTCACGTTTAGCCCCATTTGTTTCAGATTATAAGGCGTTCGGCCCATTAGTTTAGCGATTTAAGACATTTCGCCCCATTTTTTTGGTCAATATTAAGACTTTTCGTGTCATTTAAGTGTCGATTTTGCCCTGGCGAGCGATAGCGAGCCTGTAATTTAACATACCATATATCCTTCCTAAGCTTCATAAATATAGCTGAAATCCAATAATAAAGAGGTCACCGGTACAGAAGGGGTTAAGATCATAGGCTCTTATATATATATATATATATGTTTCCAAGCTCTCAGTGGGGTTCGAACCGTCGACCGTCAGACGATAGCCGACGCAACTACACCACGGCAGGCTCCGTGGTGTAGTTGATTAAAGCGTCGGCTATCGTCTGACGGTCGACGGTTCGAACCCCACTGAGAGCTTGGAAACATTTAGTGTGATATATACTCAATATATATATATATATATTAAGCCTCACTCTCCCCCTGTTTTCTTGTATTTCCCTGAAGATGTCTTGAGAGAATAGATGAAAGCTTGGTGTTCCATTGTTTAAAATTTCCTAGCGAGGTTTACTACACATATATATTATATATATACTGTATATATATATATATATATATATATATATATATATATATATATATATATATATATATATATATATATATATATATATATATATATATATTACTCAGGATCTGGGTTGCAGGGTATGATCTGGAGCGCCTCTTAAGGGGAGATGGGTCGTTTTTCTGGTCCCCTTTCTCCCTCGTGTTAAGCCCCATTTGTTTTAAGATTATAAGACATTCGGCCCATTAGTTTGCGATTTTGACACCTTTCGCCGTCTTTCGTTTTGTGACCGTTCGTGCCATTTAGGTGTCGATTTTTTTCCTGGCGAACGTGAAATTGTAAGAGGAACTGGCCTTCGGGCGGGACATTTTCTACCGAAAAATGTAAACATTTATCTTAAAAGGGGATCTAAGGGGTGTGTGTTTTTTTTTTTTTTTTTTTTTTTTTTTTTTTTTTTTTTCTTCTAAGCATGATGGAGGTCTAGCGAGGAAACTAAGAAATATAGGAATACATGAATTATTAGACCAAGAAAACGGGCCATCTCCCTTTAAATTGGAGCACTTCTTTCTTGGCGCATATCCTATACGCCCACCAAATGACGTGAACATCGCTTAATAACTGTGTGAGATATCTTGTTTTATAGATAAGCAGACAGGCAAGTAAACGGAGGTGAAAACATAACCTCCATCCATTTTCCTTGGTGGAGGTAATAAATGCAAGGACAAAATTAAATAACAAATCAAATAACAGGTTTTGCTTAGAGGGTGTCCAGTCACTTATTAACCCTTTCAAGCTCCAATACGCGTTTCTGTTCGGTTTCTGGCTACTATTAGACGATTTTACTCAGATTAGTAACGGTATGTGGAAGTCCAAGGGTTGAATGAGAGAGTATTCAACCTTTTAATACCCACAGATACTTCCTAAGCTGCATAAAATCGTCTAATGATGGCCAAAATAAACTGCTAAAATGCGTCAGAGCTTCAAAGGGTTAACATTCATAGACTCTTTATGTTTTGCATTATGCAGTTAGAGTATAAGTAATTAAATTTATTTTTGGATGGAACTTATTTGTCAAGAAATGTTAACCCTCTCACGACCATATGACGCAGAGGTTGCCAGATTAGCAATAATAAATAGAGTTCTCTCACTCTTATAATTACCTCTCCAAAATTAGTTCTCTGCCCACAGCTAACTCAAAGACAACTGCAGAGGTTGAAGTAACTAAACTAAAGGTTTCTAAATACCCCTAATGGTAACAAAGGCTTTAAAGTATCCCTAATAGGCTCAACACAGCTAACTCAAAGACAACTGCAGAGGTTAAAGTAACTAAACTAAAGGTTTCTAAATACCCCTAATGGTAACAAAGGCTTTAAAGTATCCCTAATAGGCTCAAAAGTGCGTCAAGAACGTGAGAGGGTTAAATATAGTTGTGTAGTTGATTGATAAACAATGATTGGCATAGCATCGTTTCTAGAGATATATATTTGAAGTAGGTCTACGAATTCCTATGAGTGACTGTACAATCGGGCTCATAAGTGATGTCTCGGGACCAAGCATGTTTTGATCAATAATTGGTATCAGCAATATCTAAGCTTTATTTCTCCATGTCAAGTGAAATATACACACATGTTCCTACACTTGCCCACCCTATCAACATCTGACAGACATTAATACAGCACAGAGCGAGCCAAACGTAATGCCAACGGAAACATGACTTATTAGCGAGACCTTACAGTCGCGCTAATAAGTCCTGTCCCAGCTGTCATTACGTTTGGCTTGCTCTGTGCTGTATTAATGTCTGTCAGATGTTGAATAGGGTGGGTAAGTGTAGGAACATGTTTGTATATTTCACTCGATATGAAGAAATGAAGCTTAGATATTGCCGATACCAATTATTGATATGTACATACTTGGTGCCGAAAAATCACTTATTAGCGTGACTGTACAATCGCGCTAATAAGTGATGTCTGGGCACCAAGTATGTTTTGATCAATAATTAGTATCGGCAATATCTAAGCTTCATTTCTTCATATCGAGTGAAATATACAAACATGTTCCTTCACTTACTCACCCTGTTTAACATCTAACAGACATTAATACAGCACAGAGCGAGCCAAGCGTAATGACAACGGAAAGATGACTTATTAGCGTGACTGTACATAAACGTGTCTTCATCTGCCGGTCGTTCCTCTCTGTCATCGCTTGTGCAGGCGTTCTTCCGTCCCCTGACACGTATTTTATTTTGTTATGTACATTTAAGAGAAGATTTCCAATCGAGGGACTTTTTTCTGGACCCCTTTCTCCCTCATGTTTAGCCCCATTGCTTTTGAAATGTTAAGACGTTCGCCCCATTAATTGGATTATTTTATGAACTTTCGCCCCATTTTTGTCAATTTTAAGACCTTTCGTTCCATTTAGCTGTCGATATTTTCCTGGCGAGCGACAGCGAGCCTGTAATTTAAGAGGAATCGGCCTTCGGCCTGGACATTTTTGTACCGAAAAATGTACACATTTATCTTGAAAGGGGGTCTAGGGGGTGTAATTTTAAGCTTGATGGAAGTCTAGGGAACTAACTAAAAACCTCCCCTTAACTCTCCCTATGTCTTTCTCTTATATCTTCACTCCCTACGACCCTTGACTTTCTGCCTATCTTCTCATCAGATATTCCACTTCTTTTCTTGTAAACAATGGTATTTATTCCTCTTTCATTACAATCAAATTTATTTTCATCGGATATAATTATTATATAATTATTATATAATTATTATTATATAATTATTATATAATTATTATTATATAATTATTATATAATTATTATATAATTATTATTATATAATTATTATATAATTATTATTATATAATTATTATATAATTATTATATAATTATTATATAATTATTATATAATTATTATTATATAATTATTATATAATTATTATATATAATTATTATATGTAATTATTATATGTAATTATTATATGTAATTATTATATGTAATTATTATATAATTATTATATAATTATTATTATATAATTATTATATAATTATTATATAATTATTATATAATTATTATATAATTATTATATTCCTTAATATACTATGGGTGACGCCAACCAACTTGACAATAATCTTGACCCCTTAACTTCTCGTAACTCAAAAGGGCCTAGAGCAAACTGGCTGTAAATATCTACACTTATTTCCTGGTGGACTCTTCCCAAATGATGGTAACGTCAGCCAGATTGCTTTCATTCAATTCGAGTTATACAAAGTTAAGGGGTTAAAATTGGTGTCCAGTTCGTTGGCGCCACCTATAGCTGATATTGCTGTGTTGATATATAGCTGATATTGCTGTGTTGATATATAGCTGATATTGCTGTGTTGATATATAGCTGATATTGCTGTGTTGATATATAGCTGATATTGCTGTGTTGATATATAGCTGATATTGCTGTGTTGATATATAGCTGATATTGCTGTGTTGATATATAGCTGATATTGCTGTGTTGATATATAGCTGATATTGCTGTGTTGATATATAGCTGATATTGCTGTGTTGATATATAGCTGATATTGCTGTGTTGATATATAGCTGATATTGCTGTGTTGATATATAGCTGATATTGCTGTGTTGATATATAGCTGATATTGCTGTGTTGATATATAGCTGATATTGCTGTGTTGATATATAGCAATATTTATGTTCATTAAGAAATGGTGTTTAATTAGAAAGGCAATTATTAACCGCTAGCGAATTTCAGATATTAACCCCTCACACACACACACACACACACACACACACACACACACACACACACACACACACACATAGACGCACACACTGCAGGGTGGTCTAAAGTGCACAGGCTCGTATACAGTGACACATTGGTTCTTAGGGTTGATAAGATCTTCACCTCTCTCTCTCTCTCTCTCTCTCTCTCTCTCTCTCTCTCTCCTCCTCCTCCTCCTCCTCCTCCTCCTCCTCCTCCTCCTCCTCCTCCTCCTCCTCACTCCCTCCCCCCCACCATCTTCACCCCCACTCCTCTCCCACCTTCAACACCACCACCTCTTCCTCCCTCCTCCTACTCCTCCCCCCTCCCCCACCACCCCCACTATAATCACAATAACACATTCAGCTCCCAGAAGACGAGAATAGAGATATCTGCTCTGGAAATGACTCTCCCGGGGCCGCTGTTGTAATGGCGGTAGTGGTTCTGGTTCTGGTGGTGGTTCTGGTGGGGGTGGTGGTGGGGGTGGTGGGGGTTCTGGTGGGGGTGGTGGTGGTGGTGGTGGGGGTTCAGGTAGGGGTGGTGGTGATGGTTCTGGTTGTGGTGGAGAGGGATAGGGTGGTTAGCGGGAGATTGGTGGTGGTGGTGGTGGTGGTTCAGGTGGTGGTGGTGGTGGTGGTGGTGGGGTGGAAGGTGAAGATTGTGATGGTGGATGGATGGAGAGATGGAGGCAGTTTTGGTGGTGGAGGATAGCGTGGTTAGCGGGAGATTGGTGGTGATGGTGGTGGTGGAAAAGAAGGTGGAAAGGTGGAGATTGTTGATGTGGTAATTAATGAGAGGGAAGAACTTGAATGACCTTGTGATGAAGAAAGATAGGGTGGTTAGCAAGATATTAATGGTGGTGGGTGAATGGAAAGAAAGGTGGAGATTGGGGTGGTGGGTGGATGGAGAGGTGTAGATTGTGATGGTGGGTGGATGGAGAGGTGGAGGTTGAGGTGGTAGATAGATGTAGGGGAGGTGGAAAGTGTTGCAGTGGGTGGATGAAGAGATGGAGGTTGAGGTGGTGGGTAGATGTAGGGGAGGTGGAAAGTGTTGCAGTGGGTGGATGGAGAGGTGGAGGTTGAGGTGGTGGGTAGATGTAGGAGAGGTGGAAAGTGTTGCAGTGGGTGGATGGAGAGGTGGAGGTTGAGGTGGTGGGTAGATAGATGTAGGAGAGGTGGAAAGTGTTGCAGTGGGTGGATGGAGAGGTGGAGGTTGAGGTGATGGGTAGATAGATGTAGGAGGTGGAAAGTGTTGCAGTGGGTGGATGGAGAGGTGGAGGTTAAGGTGGTGGGTAGATAGATGTAGGGGAGGTGGAAAGTGTTGCAGTGGGTGGATGGAGAGGTGGTGGGTAGATACTGTAGATGTAGGGGAGGTGGAAAGTGTTGCAGTGGGTGGATGGAGAGGTGAAGGTTGAGGTGGTGGGTAGATAGATGTAGGGGAGGTGGAAAGTGTTGCAGTGGGTGGATGGAGAGGTGGAGGTTGGGTAGAAGATGAAACAAATGGGTTGAATTGATGGTGAAAGTGGTGGGATAAGTGGTGGATCTGGTGGTATACACTACCACCAGATCCACCACTTGGATTGGTGGTGGTGGTGGTGGTGGTGGTGGTGGTGGTGGATAAAGTGCTCCTCCTCATATGGTGTTAATAATTCATCGATGGTGGTGGTGGTGGTAGTAGTTAACAGCGAGGTACAGGGGCGCTAGTAAGTCATGTCTCAGCTGTCATTACGTTTGGCTCGCTGTGTGCTGTATCTATGTCTGTCAGATGTTGAATAGGGTGGATGAGTTAGTGTAGGAACATGTTTGTATATGCCACTCCATATGAAGAAATGAAGCTTAGAAATTGCTGATACCAATTATTGATCAAAACATAATTGGTGCTGAGACATGACTTATTAGGCCGACTGTACACATTGTTATAGTTCATTCAATATAAGTAGGCAGGAAATCGAAACCCCTAACCTCTGTAACTCAAAAAAGGCTAGAGCAAATAGGCTGTACATTTTCACATCTATTCTCTGTCCGACTCTTCCCAAATGGTAGACATATAAGCTCGGTTACCCTAGTCGGGTTTTAGTTCTAGAGGTTAGTGGTTAGGATTATTGCCTTAAGGCAGCTCAGACGGTATTGTGCAGCATAATTTACTGGTTCGGCTCAATGGTTTAAGGGGAGGTTTTTAGTTTCCTCCCTAGACTTCCATCAAGCTTAAAATTACTCCCCCTAGACCCCCTTTCAAGATAAATTTGTACATTTTTCGGTAGAAAAATTTCCCGGCCGAAGGCCGGTTCCCCTTAAATTACAGGCTCGCTATCGCTCGCCAGGAAAAAATCGACACCTAAATGGCACGAATGGTCTTAAAATTGACAGAAATGGGGCGAGGGTTCTTAAAATCGCCAAACTAATGGGGCGAACGTCTTAAAATCTCAAAAGCAATGGGGCTAAACATGAGGGAGAAAGAGGTCCAGAAAAAAAAATCCTCCAGGTGGAAATCTCCCTTTAAGGAGGGGGTTTAGTTTGCTCCCTAAACCTCTATCAAACTTAAAAAAACACCCACAAGACCCCCCTTCGATATAAATGTGTACATTTTTCGGTAGAAAAATGTCCCGATTCCTCTTCAAATACAGGCTCGCTATCGCTCGCTAGGAAAAGAATCGACACGTAAATGGCACGAAAGATCTTAATATTGGCAAATAAATGGGACAAAAGGTCTGAAAATCGCTAAGCTAATGGGGCTAATGTCTTGAAATCTCATAACTAATAGGGGTATACATGAGGGAGGAGGACTCTAAAAAACCAACTGCCTCCCCTTAACCCCTTCAGTACCGGCGCCGTCCTTTATTCTGGCTGCTATTAGACGATGTTACTCGTATAATGGACACAGGGCCCTGGGTGGGGCTTTGGTTTCCCGGGCGTTTCCGCGCCCTCCTCAGCTCCCCGCCATGGAGTGGCTTCGGTCACCCAGGCTTTATTGTGGTCGGCGGGGAGGGTTCTGTGGGGGCGCTCGGTTATGGCCTTGGCTTTGCTCGGGGCCTTGGGGCTGTTCGGCCAGGCAGCTTGGGGAACAACAACAACAACAACAACAACAACTCGTATAATGGGCCCCCAGCAATTAACAAGCTCCGAACTATCTCATTTAAGGGGAGGTGTTTAGTTTCCTCCCTAAACTTCCATCAAGCTTAAAATTACACTCCCTAGACCCCCTTTCAAGATACATTTGTACATTTTTCGGTAGAAAAATTTCCAGGCCGAAGGCCGATTCCTCTTAAATTACAGGCTCGCTATCGCTCGCCAGGAAAAAATCGACACCTCAATGACAGGAAAGGTCTTAAAATTTACAGAAATGGGGCGAATGTTCTTAAAATCGCCAAACTAATGGGGCGACCGTCTTAAAATCTCAAAAGCAATGAAGCTAAATATGAAGGAGAAAGGGGTCCAGAACAAAATCCCTGAAGTCGATAATCTCCCCTTAAACCATTGTACGACCACAGAACCTCCCTAAACTGCACAACATCCTCTAAATATAGGTAGACTACAATTAAAAAGACGTCACCGGTATAGAAAGGGTTAACCATCTGTTGGATATAATTAGGCCTGAAATCTTAACTCAACGTTTTGTAACTCAGGAAGGCATGGAGCAAATGGGCTGTAGTTTTCCACCCTTATTTACTGGTTGACTCTTCCCCAATGGTAGCGCTATTAGTTCGATTAGGCCTACTCCATCCGTTAATGGTAGCGGTATTAGCTCGATTAGGCCTACTCCATCCGTTAATGGTAGCAGTATTAGATCAATTAGGCCTACTCTATCCGTTAATGGTAGCGGTATTAGTTCAATTAGACCTACTCCATCCGTTAATGGTAGAAGTATTAGATCAATTAGGCCTACTTCATCCGTTAATGGTAGAAGTATTAGATCAATTAGGCCTACTCCATCCGTTAATGGTAGCAGTATTAGCTCGATTAGGCCTACTCCATCCGTTAATGGTAGCAGTATTAGCTCGATTAGGCCTACTCCATCCGTTAATGGTAGCAGTATTAGCTCGATTAGGCCTACTCCATCCGTTAATGGTAGCAGTATTAGCTCGATTAGGCCTACTCTATCCGTTAATGGTAGCAGTATTAGTTCGATTAGGCCTACTCCATCCGTTAATGGTAGCAGTATTAGCTCGATTAGGCCTACTCCATCCGTTAATGGTAGCAGTATTAGCTCGATTAGGCCTACTCCATCCGTTAATGGTAGCAGTATTAGCTCGATTAGGCCTACTCCATCCGTTAATGGTAGCAGTATTAGTTCGATTAGGCCTACTCCATCCGTTAATGGTAGCAGTATTAGCTCGATTAGGCCTACTCCATCCGTTAATGGTAGCAGTATTAGTTCGATTAGGCCTACTCAATCCGTTAATGGTAGCAGTATTAGCTCGATTAGGCCTACTCCATCCGTTAATGGTAGCAGTATTAGCTCGATTAGGCCTACTCCATCCGTTAATGGTAGCAGTATTAGCTCGATTAGGCCTACTCCATCCGTTAATGGTAGCAGTATTAGTTCGATTAGGCCTACTCCATCCGTTAATGGTAGCAGTATTAGCTCGATTAGGCCTACTCCATCCGTTAATGGTAGCAGTATTAGTTCAATTAGGCCTACTCCATCCGTTAATGGTAGAAGTATTAGCGCGATTACTCCAGTCTTGAAGTATTAGCTCGATTACTGCAGTCTTGAAGTATTAGCTGGATTACTCCAGTCTTGAAGTAGTAGCGCGATTACTCCAGTCTTGAAGTATTAGCGCGATTACTCCAGTCTTGAAGTATTAGCTGGATTACTGCAGTCGTTTATGAGTTATAGAGTTGAAGTATCATGATTGTTGGCCTAGCTACAATAAATGGACTATAGTGTTGATGATAGTGACGGATAGGAAAGGATGTAGTTCTCAGGAGGAGATTGGAGGGGTTGGGGGGTGGGGGTGGGGGGGGGGGGCAGGATGTCGTCAAACCGGGGCGATCATTTTATTCTTAAGTAATCATTTGGTGTACACACAAACACACACACACACACACACATAGGGTTGGGTGGTGGCTGATAACTACTGTGTTTGATGGAGGAGCAATAATGGTTTGGTGGTTTCACAGGTACGCCACTGTAGCCTTGTCCGATTCCTAGTCATTCAGGTGTGACTTTAACCTCATGACACAGGGACAAGTGGCTTAATTATCCACTTTTGGTTAATGTACAATATTAACAAAAATTAGGGCACGGTGTGAAACAAGCTGTGGCAAAATACCATACTGATCCAACTGTTTGTTAATAAGTTATTCCCGAAAAACGATGCCACACGGCCCCTGAAACCCATAATAGTAGGGATCATAAGATTTGTGTGGCTAGTGTATCTATGTAAATATATGTACAATGTTCTCTCTGTCTGTCTGTCCGTCTCTCTCTCTCTAACCGGAAGTTCAGAATAAGTCACTTGGCACCTGTCTTTAAAGGCCACGCGACTCCGAAGCTTCACTAAATTGAGACAGTCTGTATTTTTTATTTTATTTTTTAAATGGGTAGACGTCCTTCCTAAGCTGAATAAAATCGTCTCACAGTAGCCAAAGCAAAGTGATAAGGGCGTCGCCGGTACAGCAGGGGGTTAATATCGATGTCTACGTAAGCGCCATCATCTTCCTTATAACCGGATGTTCAAAATAGGTCACGTGATTCCGAAGCTTCACTCAGGTTTGCAATTTAGCTCATTTATTTTGCTAGATCTAGCGGTGGTTACTGAGGTCTAGCGTCATGAATGTTCGCTTTATTTTGGAGATTTGAGGTATTTTGTAAGTTATATATTAGGGATTGTGCCATTTTTGAGTGATAGTGTGCGGCATTACTCTTGCGTTATTCGGAGAGTGTCATAAATACTTAACGATATTCTGCATCTGTAAACTATACTACCAAGCAAACGACTTATGAGGAGTAAGCTAGCAGTATTTTGTTTTAATTGGGTAAGTTGGCAACCATTACAGTACCTCCTCCTTCCCCCCCCCCCCACTTCCAACTCCCCCCCCCCCCCCCCCCCCACACACACACACACACTTGCGAGTTAGTTTCCCTAGTGACCGGTGTGATGTGGGCGGGTTCTTCGTTAATTCGTGTGTTCGCGTGTCGTAGTGTGTGAGGCGCTGAGGATATTCGTGAGGAGGGGGAGGGTACTGAAGGCGGAGGGAGGGCGGGTTAGTGTGTTAGGCGCCGGGGTTAATCGGGAGAAGGCGCTGTAGAAGGAGAACAAAGAAGAGGAGAAGGGGGGTGGGAGGGGGTAGTCTGTGTGTGGGTCGCTGGGGTTATTCGTGAGAAGGCGCTGCAGAAGGAGAAAGAGGGTATACTGAAGGCGAGGAGGGCATAGTGTGTGGGTCGCTGGGGTTATTCGTGAGAAGGCGCTGCAGGAGGAGGAGGAGGGTACTGAAGGCGAGGGGTTACGTATTGTGAGGCGCCAGAACCTATTTGAGAGAAGGCGCTGCAGAAGGAGAAAGAAGAAGAGGAGGATGGTACTACTGAAGGCGAGGAGGGCATAGGGTGAGTGTTATTGTTGTTGTTGTTGTTGGGTTTCTTGTTGGAGGTTTTGATCTGACTGTTGCTAAGTGGTCGCCCTAATCCCCCCTCCCCCCCCCCCCCTCTCTCTCTCTCTCTCTCTCTCTCTCTCTCTCTCTCTCTCTCTCTCTCTCTCTCTCTCTCTCTCTCTCTTGATTTATCTACATCCCTCCTTTCCTCCCCATCCCTCCCGTCCTCCCCCCCCCTGCTCTTCCCTTCCTTTCCTCCCTCCCACCTCCCTCCCACCCACCTCCCTTCCTTCCTCCCTCCCACCTCCCTTCCTTCCTCCCTCATCCCTTCCTTCCTCCCTCCCTGCCTTCCTCAATCATCCCTCCCTCCCTTCCTTCCTTCCTCCCACCACCCTTCCTTCCTCCCACCTCCCTGCCTTCCTCCCACCTCCCTTCCTCCCTCCCACCTCCCTTCCTTCCTCCATCATTCCTCCCTCCTCCCTCCCTTCCTTCCATCATCCCTCCCACCTCCCTCATCCCTCCCACCTCCCTCATCCCTCCCACCTCCCTTCCTCCCTCATCCCTCCCACCTTCCTTCCTCCCTCATCCCTCCCACCTCCCTTCCTCCCTCATCCCTCCCACCTCCCTCATAAGAAATACATATTTGCATAAGGCACATAATTACTCCCAATAGAGTACATACTGTATAGCCTAGTAGGCCTATGTTAGTATCTCTCTGAAAAATTATTAGTATATTCATTGGAAATTTCCTGCGCTACAGCATTGGTCAATCTTTATAACTAGCATAATAATTGTATTAACCCCTTCGGTACCGCCGACGTCTTTTTATATTATATACTAGCTAAATTTAGACGATTTTGTGCAGTTTAAAAAGGATCTGTGGTAGTAAAAAGGGTTCAATGAGATAGTTCGTAGCCTGTTTATTTCTGGAGGCCCCTTGTAGACTGAATAACATCGTCTAATAGTAGCCAGACTATAATTAAAAACACGACGCCGGTACAGAAGGGGTTAACCATTTGTCGTGTTGTATTATTGTACTGTTATGGTGTGCATTGCAGGTATTTAGTTATGGTGTGCATTGCAGGTATTTAGTTATGGTGTGCATTGTAGGTATTTAGTTATGGTGTGCATTGCAGGTATTTAGTTATGGTGTGCATTGTAGGTATTTAGTTATGGTGTGCATTGCAGGTATTTAGTTATGGTGTGCATTGCAGGTATTTAGTTATGGTGTGCATTGCAGGTATTTAGTTATGGTGTGCATTGCAGGTATTGTACTGTTATGGTGTGCATTGCAGGTATTTAGTTTAAGGGGGATGACCTGCTTTGTGTTAAGGGGGGTGACCTGCTTTGTGTTAAGGGGGGTGACCTGCTTTGTGTTAAGGGGGGTGACCTGCTTTGTGTTAAGGGGGGTGACCTGCTTTGTGTTAAGGGGGGTGACCTGCTTTGTGTTAAGGGGGGTGACCTGCTTTGTGTTAAGGGGGGTGACCTGCTTTGTGTTAAGGGGGGTGACCTGCTTTGTGTTAAGGGGGGTGACCTGCTTTGTGTTAGGGGGTGACCTACTTTGTGTTAAGGGAGGTGACCTGCTTTGTGTTAAGGGGGGTGACTTGCTTTGTGTTAAGGGGGGTGACCTGCTTTGTGTTAAGGGGGGTGACCTGCTTTGTGTTAAGGGGGGTGACCTGCTCTGTGTTAAGGGGGGTGACCTGCTCTGTGTTAAGGGGGGTGACCTGCTTTGTGGTAAGGGGGTTGACCTGCTTTTTGGTATTTCTGTCCTTTTCTCTCGTTTTCTGGCTTGTATCCACTTGGCCCCATTCAGCCAACTATTTTAAGACGTTTATCCCCATCTAGGTGTCGATTTCTTCCTGGCGAGCGATAGCTAGCCAGCATTATATGAAGAAATCCGGCTTCGCCGGAAATTTTTTTCTATCGAAAAATGTACAAATTTAGCCTGCTGTCAAACAAAAATATAAAATATGCTGGATCGCTACCGATCACCAGTTAAAAATTGACACCTGGATGGGGATAAACGTCTTAAAACAGTAGGCTGAATGGGGCGCAAATGGATACAAGCCCGAGAAAGATAGAAAAGGACAGCACAAAAACAGGTCAACCCCCTTAAGATTGTTTAGCACGTTATTGTGCCTCATTGGTTGATGGCTCGAAATATACGTATAATTAGTGATATTAAACACAGAAGAGAAGTAAATCCCTAAAATATCTTCCATTTTTGGTGTCCCTGTCCTGAGCCTCAAAGGTATTAATACACAGTTCCGCTGGTCTGAATGGCTTATTTAACACTGAAAACCCTGCCTAATTGCCTGCCTCTCTCTCTCTCTCTGTCTCTCTCTCTCTCTCTCTCTCTCTGTCTGTCTGTCTGTCTCGCTCTCTGTCTCTCTTTCTGTCTCTGTCTCTCTCTCTCTCTGTCTCTCTCTCTCTCTCTCTCTCTCTCTCTCTCTCTCTCTGTCTGTCTGTCTGTCTCGCTCTCTGTCTCTCTCTCTGTCTCTGTCTCTCTCTCTGTCTCTCTCTCTCTCTCTCTCTGTCTGTCTGTCTGTCTGTCTGTCTCTCTCTCTGTCTCTGTCTCTGTCTCTCTCTCTCTCTCTCTTTATTAGTTATAGTTATTTTGATGGCCAACTGTTGTATACTCCATTTATTATAAGTAGGCCAAAAGTCGTGACCCCTAAGCACTGCAACTCAAAAATGGCTAGAGCAAAGGGGCTGTCAATGTCCACATCTATTAGCTGGTTGACTCTTCCCAAATAGTAGAGTTATGAGCTCCATTATTCTCGTCGGTTTTTTTTTTTTAGTTATAGAGGTAAGTGAGTAAGATTTTGTTGTTTTGCCTAATTATAATAAAGGGACTCCCTTCAAAATAAATATCGCCTCCCCAAACACCCCTTTTATGCTACCGAAATCTCCCCTTGAACCCCAGTCAAATTATATTAGTAATGTTTTTGGTAATTATGTCTCGGCCAAGATATTATAATCAGGCACATACTACACAGCTGGTGGTGGCCGACTCAAGACAGAACTCGAACATAAACAACAGAATAGACACCTAAATTGAGCAAATGGTCCTATACTGGTAAATAAATTGGGCGAAAAGTCTCAAAATCGCCGAACTAAAGTGGCGAAACAGGAAGAAAGACAGAAGACGGAAAAGTCCTGGGCCCGGCAAATGCGAGACACGAGAGTATTAAATCGAGTTAGACCGGAAAATGGGGCGAGCTGGATTTTGGAAATATCATCTGGAGTCCCCCCCAAAAAGACTAAGTTACCTCGTGATGGGGACAAACGTCTTTAGTCTTTGGTCCTGATGGGAAAATGTGTAGTAGGTTTGTGGGGCTTGAGTAACATATTTTTATTATTTTTATTATTTCAGCCTGTTTCTTTATGTTTCGTTCTATGGACTTGTCACATGTTTCAGAGGGAGATTTATTTATACATATTTATTTATTTATATGTTTATTTATCTATGTATTTATTTGTTTACGTATTGTTGTTGGCATATTGTTTATTAATTTATTTGTTTACGTATTGTTGTTGGCATATTGTTTATTAATTTATTTGTTTACGTATTGTTGTTGGCATATTGTTTATTAATTTATTTGTTTACGTATTGTTGGCATATTGTTTATTAATTTATTTGTTAACGTATTGTTGGCATATTGTTTATTAATTTGTTTGTTTATGTGTTGTTGTTGGCATATTGTTTATTAATTTATTTGTTTACGTATTGTTGTTGGCATATTGTTTATTAATTTGTTTGTTTATGTATTGTTGTTGGCATATTGTTTATTAATTTGTTTGTTTATAGGTTGTTGTTGGCATATTGTTTATTAATTTATTTGTTTACGTATTGTTGTTATGTTTCCTCCCTGGACCTCCATTAAGCTGTTAAAATACCCCAAAGACCTTCCATCAAGATATAGTTTGTGCATTTTTCGATAGAATAACACCTCGGCCGAAAGCCGGTGCCTCCTAAAGTGCAGGCTCGCAATTGCTCGCCAGGGAAATATGGACAAATATCAGCGGTGATAGAGAAGCAGTTTTATGTCAGTGTGTGTGTGTGTACGTGTGTGTGTGTGTGTGTGTGTGTGTGTGTGTGTGAGCGGGTTGTCGCAGAGGACGGCGTTGGTGAGCAGCATGGTTGAGTTTAGAGAGGCAGAGATAATACAAATATAAGACAATGAAAAATAAACTAAGCAGGACTCCTTTTGTACAATTCATATACATAAATAAAAAAACAAAATGTGTGGGCGTGTGTCAGAGTGTGTGTGTCTGTGTGTGTGTGTGTGTGGGTGTGTGTAATAAAGCTGTATACAAACTTCAAACCCCCCCCCCCCCTACACCACTGTCATCCCCCCCCCCCATCTCCCGTCCCTCCACACACCCCACACCACCATCGATCCTGTTAGTAATCCACAGCCACCATATTAATACCCCAGCGTCTGTCTATTGTCTCCCACCCCCTCACTCTTCTCTCTCTCTCTCTCTCTCTCTCTCTCTCTCGCAAATTGTGTAGCCTCAATATGAATACAACACGCAATCATGGCTGAAAATTAGAATTGAAAAGGCTCAGCACTAGTATCTGTGGACACTTTTTCACATATAAGATCTGTTCTACCTGGAACAAAGTTGTAAATAGTTCTTCAGTAGAGCAGTTCAAGAAGAGAGTAGCTAGTATTTTGCACACTCTGTAAAGAGTGTAGTGCACTAAACAGTTTCTCTCCTTCCACTTCGAGTATCTTCTCGGAATGGACTGCAAGGTCTCTGAGATGTTAACTATTCCTTGTAACTCTTTGTAACACACTCACTCTCACTCTCTCTCTGTCAACTCTCTTACCCTCCAACTATACCAATGAAGTTTCCTCTTTTCCTCCACACCCCTTCCTCCCCCACTAAGCTCTACGGTACCCTTCTACTGTCTCTCACCCTTCCTCCCCCACTAAGCTCTACGGTACCCTTCTACTGTCTCTCACCCTTCCTCCCCCACTAAGCTCTACGGTACCCTTCTACTGTCTCTCACCCTTCCTCTCCCACTAAGCTCTACGGTACCCTTCTACTGTCTCTCACCCTTCCTCCCCCACTAAGCTCTACGGTACCCTTCTACTGTCTCTCACCCTTCCTCCCCCACTAAGCTCTACGGTACCCTTCTACTGTCTCTCTCCCTCCTCCCCCACTAAGCTCTACGGTACCCTTCTACTGTCTCTCACCCTTCCTCCCCCACTAAGCTCTACGGTACCCTTCTACTGTCTCTCACCCTTCCTCCCCCACTAAGCTCTACGGTAACCCTTCTACTGTCTCTCACCCTTCTCCCCCACTAAGCTCTACGGTACCCTTCTACTGTCTCTCACCCTTCCTCCCCCACTAAGCTCTACGGTACCCTTCTACTGTCTCTCACCCTTCCTCCCCCACTAAGCTCTACCCTTCTACTGTCTCTCACCCTTCCTCCCCCACTAAGCTCTACGGTACCCTTCTACTGTCTCTCACCCTTCCGCCCCCACTAAGCTCTACGGTACCCTTCTACTGTCTCTCACCCTTCCTCCCCCACTAAGCTCTACCCTGCTACTGTCTCTCACCCTTCCTCCCCCACTAAGCTCTACGGTACCCTGCTACTGTCTCTCACCCTTCCTCCCCCACTAAGCTCTACGGTACCCTTCTACTGTCTCTCACCCTTCCTCCCCACTAAGCTCTACGGTACCCTTCTACTGTCTCTCACCCCTTCCTCCCCCACTAAGCTCTACGGTACCCTTCTACTGTCTCTCACCCTTCCTCCCCCACTAAGCTCTACCCTGCTACTGTCTCTCACCCTTCCTCCCCCACTAAGCTCTACGGTACCCTGCTACTGTCTCTCACCCTTCCTCCCCCACTAAGCTCTACGGTACCCTTCTACTGTCTCTCCCCCTTCCTCCCCCACTAAGCTCTACGGTACCCTTCTACTGTCTCTCACCCCTTCCTCCCCCACTAAGCTCTACGGTACCCTTCTACTGTCTCTCACCCTTCCTCCCCCACTAAGCTCTACGGTACCCTTCTACTGTCTCTCACCCTTCCTCCCCCACTAAGCTCTACGGTACCCTGCTACTGTCTCTCACCCTTCCTCCCCCACTAAGCTCTACCCTTCTACTGTCTCTCACCCTTCCTCTCCCACTAAGCTCTACGGTACCCTTCTACTGTCTCTCACCCTTCCTCCCCCACTAAGCTCTACGGTACCCTTCTACTGTCTCTCACCCTTCCTCCCCCACTAAGCTCTACGGTACCCTTCTACTGTCTCTCACCCTTCCTCCCCCACTAAGCTCTACGGTACCCTTCTACTGTCTCTCACCCTTCCTCCCCCACTAAGCTCTACGGTACCCTTCTACTGTCTCTCACCCTTCCTCCCCCACTAAGCTCTACGGTACCCTGCTACTGTCTCTCACCCTTCCTCCCCCACTAAGCTCTACGGTAACCCTTCTACTGTCTCTCACCCTTCCTCCCCCACTAAGCTCTACGGTACCCTTCTACTGTCTCTCACCCCTTCCTCCCCCACTAAGCTCTACGGTACCCTTCTACTGTCTCTCACCCTTCCTCCCCCACTAAGCTCTACTGTCTCTCACCCTTCCTCCCCCACTAAGCTCTACGGTACCCTGCTACTGTCTCTCACCCTTCCTCCCCCACTAAGCTCTACCCTTCTACTGTCTCTCACCCTTCCTCTCCCACTAAGCTCTACGGTACCCTTCTACTGTCTCTCACCCTTCCTCCCCCACTAAGCTCTACGGTACCCTTCTACTGTCTCTCACCCTTCCTCTCCCACTAATCTCTACGGTACCCTTCTACTGTCTCTCACCCTTCCTCCCCCTAAGCTCTACGGTACCCTTCTACTGTCTCTCACCCTTCCTCCCCCACTAAGCTCTACGGTACCCTTCTACTGTCTCTCACCCTTCCTCTCCCACTAAGCTCTACCCTTCTACTGTCTCTCACCCTTCCTCTCATCCCAATAATCCTTTTCAAATCTTCCCTCCCCTCCCCCCTTTTCCCTCTCCTCTCCTCCTCTTTCCCTCCCTCTCTCTCACCCCTACAATCCCTCTCAAAGCTGTTAAATCACCCTCCAGTACATCCTCGTTAAGGGGAGGTTTTTAGTTGATTCCCTAGACTTCCATCAAGCTTAAAATTACTCCCCCTTGACCCCCTTTCAAGATAAATTTTCACATTTTTCGGTAGAAAAATGTCCCGGCCGAAGGCCGGTGCCCCTTAAATTACAGGCTCGCTATCGCTCGCCAGGAAAAAATCGACACCTAAATGGCACGAATGGTCTTAAAATTGACAGAAATGGGGCGAGAGTTCTTAAAATCGCCAAACTAATGGGGCAAGCGTCTTTAAATCTAACAAGCAATGGGGCTAAACATGAGGGAGAAAGAGGTTCAGAAAAAAATCCTCCAGGTGGAAATCTCCCCTTAACACCCATCCCAACAATACCTCTTTAACCTGTTAAGGGGAGATTTCCACTTGAGGGACTTTTTTCTTGACCCCTTTCTCTCTCATGTTTAGCCCCATTGCTTTTGAGATTTTAAGATGTTTGCCCCGTTAGTTTGGCAATTCTAAGAACTACAACCCCATTTTAAGACATTTCGTGCCATTCAGGTGTCTATTTTATCCTGGCGAGCGATAGCGAGCCTGTAACTTAAGAGGAAACGGCCTTTGGCCGGGACATTTTTCTACCGGAAAATGTACAAATTAATCTTGAAAGGAACTCAAGGGGGTGTAATTTTAAGCTTGCTGGAGGTCTAGGGAACAAACTAAATACCTCCCCTTAAATCACCCTGATCCTCATTTACCTCTTCTCCCTTCTCATTAACATCGACCCTTTTATTTTTCTACCTTTTACCCCCCCCCTTCTTTCTCCCTCTCTCCACTCCTCCCCCCATCTCTCTCCAGTCCTCCCATCCCAACAATCCCTCTCTCCATTTAACCCCCTCCCTCTCTCCAGTCCTCCCATCCCAACAATCCCTCTCTCCATTTAACCCACTCCCTCTCTCCAGTCCTCCCATCCCAACAATCCCTCTCTCCAGTCCTCCCATCCCAACAATCCCTCTCTCCAGTCTTCCCATCCCAATAATCCCTCTCTCCAGTCCTCCCATCCCAACAATCCCTCTCTCCATTTAACCCCCTCCCTCTCTCCAGTCCTTCCATCCCAACAATCCCTCTCTCCATTTAACCCCCTCCCTCTCTCCAGTCCTCCCATCCCAACAATCCCTCTCTAAGCTGTCAAATCACCCTCTAGTCCCTCATTTCCCTCCCCTCCCTTTCTCATTAACCATTTTACTCCACTCTCTCTTTATCTCTTTTGTTCTCCCTCTCTCCATTTAACCCCCTCCCTTCTCTCCAGCCTTCTCATCCCAACAGTCCCTCTCTAAGCTGTTAAAATTACCTCCAGACAACAGTCCCTCATTTACCTCTCCTCCCTTCCTCATTATCTCTTCTTCTCTCCCTCTCTCTCCAGTCCTGTCATCCCAATAATCCCTCTCTAAGCTGTTAAATACCCTCCCCATCCCTCCTCATTAAAGAGGTAGGTTTTGTTTATTGGTGTATTTATTAGATAATTTATTCTTATTTTAATTTCCTCTCTAGACCACCAAGCTTAATAAATTATCCTCAAGATCCCCTTTGAGACAATTTTTTACTTTTTTCGGTAGAAATATGTCCCGGTCGAAAGCCGTCTCCTCCAAAATTACAGGCTCACTATCGCTCGTCAGGAAAATATCGACACCTGAATGGCACAAAAGGTCTTGATATTGATAAAGAAATGAGACGAAAGGTCTTAAAATCGATATTAAAGCAATACCGGTACCTAGCCGATTTGATAATGTGGAGGTAGACCAAGACTTTCTGTAGTAACTGTACATTTATGAGTACTAACATCTTTGTCTGATTAACTTTACATATACTTTACATATACTTTACATATACCCGGTACATACAATAGCTCACTCAACCCCACAATTTGCCGGAGGATAACAGGTTTTTCACAATACGTAGACGGAGGTCTTTAAAAAAAAAAAAAAAAAAAAAAATACAATAGCGTTCCAACTCTCTTTGTTGCATGTATTTGTTATGTTTGTGTTGACGGGTGTCGTGTTGAGTGGTAGGCCCTTTGCAGATTGTCATGCTCTGTTGTATTAATTATGTAATTATTTAATTATGTTGCTTATATATATATATATATATATATATATATATATATATATATATATATATATATACTGTATATATATATAGGCTATATTATAAATATATATATTTTTGTTATGAAAAAGTGGCACTCATATGTTGCAGGGACGTAGTAATTTTACATTTTCCCAGTAAGTATCGAGAAATTAGTATTTATGGGGTCCAATTTTCCGTTCAATGACATAAAGTAGATTATAGGCTATGTTAACCTACCAAAGATTAGGTCAAATTGACTCTGAAAGAGATTTTTTATATATAAATTTATATATTGTGTTTATAAGAGTTTGCTCCCTAGACCTCGCAATAATTGCTGGCTAGGAAAACCCTACACCCTAATGGCGCAGAAGGTATTTACATCGACATAATATAGGTCGAACGTCTTGAAATCTCTAAAGTAATCGGGCTAGATATGAGGAGGGGGAGGGGGGGTGTTGTTCATATCGGTGTTGTCTAGTGTACTCCTGGTGAGACCTAGGTTGCGTATAATAGAGTGGGAGGGTTGAAGGAGGGATCTGCGGTCGGTCATCAGCCGTATAAAGAACACATTACGGCCCCGCTGTGATAAATAGATTCCCTCCACAACACACTGTCCGGACAACTATATCAGCTGACCTTAAGGGGAGGTATTTAGTTTGTTCCCTAGAACTCCATCAAGCTTAAAATTACACCCCCTTGAGTCCCTTTCAAGATAAATTTGTAAATTTTTCGGTAGAAAAATTTCCCGGCCAAAGGCCGGTTCCTCTTAAATTACAGGCTCGCTATCGCTCGCCAGGATAAAATCGACACCTGAATGGCACGAAAGGTCTTAATATGGGGTGAAAGTTCTTAAAATTGCTAAACTAATGGGGCAAACGTTTTATAATATCAAAAGCAATGGGGCTAAACATGAGGGAGAAAGGGGTAAAGAAAAAAATCCCTCAAGTGGAGATCTCCCCTTAACCCTTTCAAGCTCCAATACGCGTTTCTGTTCGTTTTCTGGCTACTATTAGACGATTTTATTCAGATTAGTAACGGTATATGGAAGTGAAAGGGTTGATTGAGATAGTATTCACCCTTTTAATACCCAAAGATACTTCCTAAGCTGCATAACATCGTCTAATGATAGCTAAAATAAACTGCTAAAACGCGTCAGAGCTTCAAAGGGTTAAATTGCCGACTTGCGAGTTTCGTTCTATAAGGAAGTTGGAGCTGTAGACAACGATATTTAACAGCATTTACAGCTAAAATACGGTACTTTTATAAATACATAAAACCCAATTCAACATACCATTTATCCATCAAAAACTTACTTATTCTTGCATTTCTGTTTAATATCAATGTTCACGACTCTAACTTCCTTATAGCCTGAAACTCGCAAGTGGTCAATTGCTATAGTCTGTTCATTCTAGGTTGGGCAGACATCGTATGACCTCTAACCTCTTCAACTCAAAAATCGTATGACCTCTAACTTCTCCAACTCAAAAATCGTATGACCTCTAACCTCTTCAACTCAAAAATCGTATGACCTCTAACTTCTCCAACTCAAAAATCGTATGACCTCTAACCTCTTCAACTCAAAAAGGGCTGGAGTAATCGAGCTACTTTTTCTACCAAATAGGAAGACTTGGCCAGGGAACAGGTGTGGAAATTGACAGCTCATTTTCTCTAGCCCTTTTTGAGTTACAGAGGTTAGAGGTTACGATTTCTGCCCAAGCAAGAATCAACGAACTATATCTCTTCATCTTGATTAACTGTCTTGACAGCGTACGGTAATGTTTAGTGTGTGGAATATTATTTCGGTGTGAGTATCCTAGGTTCGAGTCCTGGGAGAGTACCACATGTATTCATTACTTTCTGTGAACATCAATTAAGAATATTCAGGCTAAGTGGCCCAAGCCGCCATATACATTAGCGAATTCGAAGCTCAAGCTTAGAATGGAATACAGTATATTGATTTTCCTCAATATATATATATATATATATGATAATTAATGTCACGACTAACCTTCATACTTCACTAAATGCACAAGTTGATACCTGTAAACTTAGGCTAAACCTTCAAAATAAAGTGACTCATTTTATTTCATTAGATTGGTATATTTGTAAATTCATTGGTGGGTTGGTGAAAACAAATATGAATTACTCCGATATTATGCAGGTTTTGTAGTGAAATCGGTTGTTTATTGTGAAAACTTGTCACTAATATGAAGCAGAGACATGGTAATTTCACATTTTCCCGTTAGCTATAAATCAGTTGCTAAGGGATTCAATTTACCGTCTGATAAAATGAAACGGGGTAGACATCAGTAATGGTATTCTGCGTACAGTCGCGCTAATAAGTGATGTCTCGGCACCAAGTATGTTTTGATCAATAATTGGTATCAGCAATATCTAAGCTTCATTTCTTCATATCGAGTGAGATATACAAACATGTTCCTACACTTACCCGCCCTATTCAACATCTGACAGACGTTGATACAGCATAGAGCAAGCCAAACGTAATGCCAAGTGGAACATGACTTATTAGCGCGACCGTACTCACCTGATAACCTGAGGATGGAGGGGTTTAATACTAACCTAAGCATTCCTCTGACTGTGAGAGATATATCCCATTCTGGATAAAAGAAAGATAATGATGATAATAATAATAATCATAATAATAATATTAACAATAATAATACAAAATAAATAATAATAATAATAATAATAATAATAATAATAATAAATTATGGTTTGAAGATAAAGACACAACACACCGCTTTTTGTTTTTTTTTTTTTTTTTGTTTTTTTTTTTTTTCCTTCAGTTCGGTGGAAATTTTATTTAGCTATAGTTGTCCATCCAGTATTATACTGGAGGTGCTCTGGTGATGTAGTACAGTGATTCCAGGGTAAGCCTCTCAATGGTGGGGGTCCTATCGGATTTGGTGCTCTTCTAGGATACTTACCTCCTCATTTTACAAGACTCTCTCTCTCTCGCTCTCGCTCTCGCTCTCTCTCTCTGTGTTTCTCTCTCTCTCTG
Source organism: Paralithodes platypus (assembly GCA_032716605.1). Taxonomy (NCBI): domain Eukaryota; kingdom Metazoa; phylum Arthropoda; class Malacostraca; order Decapoda; family Lithodidae; genus Paralithodes; species Paralithodes platypus. The sequence goes on from CM064525.1 coordinate 57,597,439, forward strand.
TGTTTCTCTCTCTCTCTCTCTCTCTCTCTCTATATATATATATATATATATATATATATAGATTGGTCGTAATGTGTAGTTTTACTATAATCTATTATTGAAGTAAATGCTCTAAAGTTATTTAAGAAGCATACGTTTTTAGGAGGACTATACCGTACTATTATGTTTTTAGGACTATACCATACTATTATGTTTTTAGGACTATACCGTACTATATGTTTTTAGGATGAACTATACCGTACTATACGTTTTAGGATGAACTATACCGTACTACCGGTATATACTGTATATGTTTTTTGTTTTGCTTTTGTCGATTTTGTTTTTGTTTTAACTAAGTAATATTACATTGTTTTGGCTACAATAAAGGCTACCAATTAATCTACCAACTACCCATCCTACCTACCTGTATACTTGCCACCTTTTATATCTACCTACCTACCACCTTTTCTATCTACCTACCCACCACCCATCCTACCTACTTATCTATCTACCACCTCTTCTATCTACCTACCTACCACACCTATCCTACCTACCTTCCATATTCCTCCTATCTACCACCCTGCCTACCACTCCTACCTACTACCGGTACCCATTCTACCTACCCACCACCCATCCTACCAACCTATCATTCCTCCTAACCACCCATCCTACCTACCTACCATTCTACCTACCTACAACCCATCCTACCAACCTATCATTCCTCCTAACCACCCATCCTACCTACCTACCTACAACCCATCCTACCAACCTATCATTCCTCCTAACCACCCATCCTACCTACCTACCATTCTACCTACCTACAACCCATCCTACCAACCTATCATTCCTCCTAACCACCCATCCTACCTACCTACCATTCTACCTACCTACAACCCATCCTACCAACCTATCATTCCTCTTAACCACCCATCCTACCTACCTACCATTCTACCTACCTACAACCCATCCTACCAACCTATCATTCCTCCTAACCACCCATCCTACCTACCTACCTACCTACCAACCTATCATTCCTCCTAACCACCCATCCTACCTACCTACCATTCTACCTACCCACCACCCATCCTACCAACCTATCATTCCTCCTAACCACCCATCCTACCTACCTACCATTCTACCTACCTACAACCCATCCTACCAACCTATCATTCCTCCTAACCACCCATCCTACCTACCTACCATTCTACCTACCTACAACCCATCCTACCAACCTATCATTCCTCCTAACCACCCATCCTACCTACCTACCTACCTACCAACCTATCATTCCTCCTAACCACCCATCCTACCTACCTACCATTCTACCTACCCACCACCCATCCTACCAACCTATCATTCCTCCTAACCACCCATCCTACCTACCTACCATTCTACCTACCTACAACCCATCCTACCAACCTATCATTCCTCCTAACCACCCATCCTACCTACCTACCATTCTACCTACCTACAACCCATCCTACCAACCTATCATTCCTCCTAACCACCCATCCTACCTACCTACCTACCTACCAACCTATCATTCCTCCTAACCACCCATCCTACCTACCTACCATTCTACCTACCCACCACCCATCCTACCAACCTATCATTCCTCCTAACCACCCATCCTACCTACCTACCATTCTACCTACCCACCACCCATCCTACCAACCTATCATTCCTCCTAACCACCCATCCTACCTACCTACCATTCTACCTACCTACAACCCATCCTACCAACCTATCATTCCTCCTAACCACCCATCCTACCTACCTACCATTCTACCTACCTACAACCCATCCTACCAACCTATCATTCCTCCTAACCACCCATCCTACCTACCTACCATTCTACCTACCTACAACCCATCCTACCAACCTATCATTCCTCCTAACCACCCATCCTACCTACCTACCTACCTACCAACCTATCATTCCTCCTAACCACCCATCCTACCTACCTACCATTCTACCTACCCACCACCCATCCTACCAACCTATCATTCCTCCTAACCACCCATCCTACCTACCTACCATTCTACCTACAACCCATCCTACCAACCTATCATTCCTCCTAACCACCCATCCTACCTACCTACCATTCTACCTACCTACAACCCATCCTACCAACCTATCATTCCTCCTAACCACCCATCCTACCTACCTACCTACCTACCAACCTATCATTCCTCCTAACCACCCATCCTACCTACCTACCATTCTACCTACCCACCACCCATCCTACCAACCTATCATTCCTCCTAACCACCCATCCTACCTACCTACCATTCTACCTACCTACAACCCATCCTACCAACCTATCATTCCTCCTAACCACCCATCCTACCTACCTACCATTCTACCTACCTACAACCCATCCTACCAACCTATCATTCCTCCTAACCACCCATCCTACCTACCTACCTACCTACCAACCTATCATTCCTCTTAACCACCCATCCTACCTACCTACCATTCTACCTACCCACCACCCATCCTACCAACCTATCATTCCTCCTAACCACCCATCCTACCTACCTACCATTCTACCTACCCACCACCCATCCTACCAACCTATCATTCCTCCTAACCACCATCCTACCTACCTACCATTCTACCTACCTACAACCCATCCTACCAACCTATCATTCCTCCTAACCACCCATCCTACCTACCTACCATTCTACCTACCTACAACCCATCCTACCAACCTATCATTCCTCCTAACCACCCATCCTACCTACCTACCATTCTACCTACCTACAACCCATCCTACCAACCTATCATTCCTCCTAACCACCCATCCTACCTACCTACCTACCTACCAACCTATCATTCCTCCTAACCACCCATCCTACCTACCTACCATTCTACCTACCCACCACCCATCCTACCAACCTATCATTCCTCCTAACCACCCATCCTACCTACCTACCATTCTACCTACCTACAACCCATCCTACCAACCTATCATTCCTCCTAACCACCCATCCTACCTACCTACCTACCTACCAACCTATCATTCCTCCTAACCACCCATCCTACCTACCTACCATTCTACCTACCCACCACCCATCCTACCAACCTATCATTCCTCCTAACCACCCATCCTACCTACCTACCATTCTACCTACCCACTACCCATCCTACCAACCTATCATTCCTCCTAACCACCCATCCTACCTACCTACCATTCTACCTACCTACAACCCATCCTACCAACCTATCATTCCTCCTAACCACCCATCCTACCTACCTACCAACCACCTATCCTTCCTACCTATCTATCTCATCAGAGTGAGAGCTGAGCAATCTCTGCCATACCCATAGCTTACCGGTACTCTGACTTTTCCTTTAACTTATATATTTTCTAGATCTCGAGTGACGGCGTCTCTTCCGTGGATTGACCTCCCAATCTACCAAGATTGGAAGCCAAAGCGTCACATTTTTCCCTTGCCCCTCAACTTTCTCTTCATAATTGCTGAGGGGCACAGGGCCCTGGGTGGGGCTTTGGTTTCCCGGGCGTTTCCGCACCCTCCTCAGCCCCCCGCCATGGAGTGGCTTCGGTCACCCAGGCTTTATTGTGGTCGGCGGGGAGGGTTCTGTGGGGGCACTCGGTTATGGCCTTTGAATTGCTCGGGGCCTTGGGGCTGTTCGGCCAGGCAGCTTGGGGAACAACAACAACAACAACAACAACCTATCTATCTATCTACCACCTCTTCTATCTACCTATCTACCATACCTCCTACCTATAGTCTGTTCGCTGTAAGTAGACTAGAAATCGTAACCTCTTTCCTCTGTAACTCAAAAAGGGCTAGAGCAAATGGTCTGTATATATCCACATCTATTCCTTGACTGACTCTTCCCAAATGGTAGAAATATTAGCTCGATTACTCTAGTCGTTTTTGAGTTACAGAGGTTAGAGGTCATGATTTCTCGCCTACTTACAGTGAATAGACTATAGCACCGCTCCTACCAACCTACCATTCCTCCTACCCCCCCCCCCCCCTCCAACCTACCCCCCCCCCCCCCCCCCCCCTTCCCCCCTCCCCCCCCTAGCTGGTCGATAACACTTACGCAACCCATCTCTTAAGAGGAGGATGGGCCGGTTTTCTGGGCCCCTCTTCTGCCTCATGTTTAGCCCCATTATTTTTTCAGATTTTATGACGATCAGCCCATTAGTTTGGCGATTTCAAGTCCTTTCGCCCCATTTCTTTGTCAATTATTTAGACTTTTCGTGTTATTTAGGCTTTTTTTCCTGGCGAGCGATAGCGAGCCTGTAATTTAAGAGAAATCGACCATCGGTCGGGACATTTTTCTATCAATGTCTTGATTTTTTTTTTTTTTTTTTGTTAGCTTAATTGGAGTCCTAGGGAGGAAACTAATAAATAATTAAAAAAGTTACGTAAATGATCCAATCAAAACAACCCCTCTCCTAAGCCTCTCCACCACCCAGCCCGCGATATCTGTCCCTCCCACTATGAGGGATGGTTGGCGTTTCTAGACCATCCCCTTGCCCTCATGTTTAGCCCCGTTAGTTTTCAGATTATTAAGACGTTCAGCCCATTAATGTGACGATTTTAAGACCTTTTGCCCCATTTCTTTGTCAATATTAAGACTTTTCGTGTCATTTATGTGTCGATTTTTTCCTGGCGAGCGATAGCGAGCCTGTAATTTTAAAGAACATTCTTCTATCGAAAAATGTACAAGTTTATCTTGTCTTTGGCGGCTGTTATTTATATTTATTATTATTTTTTGTTTGTTTAAACTTTATAACTTTATGGAGGTTTAGGGAGGAAACTAATAAATCAGAACAGGATGCATAAATTAGCAAATCAAACCCCCAAATGGGAGGGCTTGTGGCTTTGGCTCCGCTGCATGTCTGCCTGCCGAGATCGGAACCTCTCCGGGTGGTCAGGGGCCGGGGGAGTGCTGGAGCGACCTTGGTAACCCTGGTCTCTGGGTCTTCTCCTGGGTGACCTGGATGTGTGAGAGTTTGTGTTTTTTATCTGGGTTTATTTATTTTTTTATGTTGTGTTTGTGTTTTCCCTGTTCTTGCTCTGTCTTGAGTCGGCTACCCCCAAAATGGGGATTGGGCCTGAGCATATAGATAGATAGATAGAAACCCCCCCTTAAGTCTCTCCCTCCGCCACCCAGCCCGCGATATTCTCCCTCCCACTATCATGGGGTGGGGGGGGGGTGGGGGGGTGTACGGTCAGAATTCATAGTCCGCCGTCTTTTTTCCTCCAAGTAAATTTTAACACACAGCAGGCTGATTCACACAGACGAAACTCAACGCGTTTGGGAGATTTAGTGCTCGCACATCTGACTCGCGGGGTTCGGGAGAAAGGCTGGAGCTTAACCCCGTCTGTCCCAGTGACGTCTTTTTATTTATATTCTAGCCTATTATGACGATTGTGTGCAGTTTAAGATGGATGTATGGTAGCTCAAAGGAATAAAACAAAGATAGTCTGTAGCCTTTTAATTTGGTAGACGTTCTTCCTAAGCTTAAGGGGAGGTTTTTAGTTGATTCCCTAGACTTCCATCAAGCTTAAAATTACTCCCCCTCGACCCCCTTTCAAGACAAATTTGTACATTTTTCGGTAGAAAAATTTCCCGGCCGAAGGCCGGTTCCCCTTAAATTACAGGCTCGCTATCGCTCGCCAGGATAAAATCGACACCTAAATGCCACGAAAGGTCTTAAAATTGACAGAAATGGGTCGAAAGTTTTTAAAATCGTCAAAATGGGGCGAACGTCTTAAAATTAGAAAAGCAATGGGGCTAAACATGAGGGATAAAGGAGTCAAGAAAAAAATCCCTCAAGTGGACATCTCCCCTTAATACAATCGTCTAATAGTTGCCAAAATATAATGGAATGAACGTCACTGGTACTGAAGGGGTTAATAGTTTGATCGGGTGTTCAAGGGGAGATGGGCCGGTTTTCTAGACACCTTTCGCCCTCATGTTTAGCTCCATAAGTGTTCAGTTTATTAGATGTTTGGCCACGTTAGTTTGTCGATTTTAAGACCTTTCGCCCCATTTTTGTTGTCAATATTAAGACCTTTCGTGCTATTTAGGTGTCGATTTTTTTCCTGGCGAACAATAGTGAGCCTGTAATTTTGGAAGAACCGGCCTTCGGATGGGACATTTTTCTATCGATAAATTTACAAATTATTCTAGAAGGGGTCTCTAATGGATATAATATATATATATATATATATATATATATATAATAATAATAATAATAATAATAATAATAAATATAATTAAAAAAAACTCCCCCACCCAGGCCTGTCTCTAGCAGTGACGTCATGTTTTTCCCCACTGCCATCACAAGGGAGATTTTACGCATTCACTTTTGACTACATTTTAACGATCTATATTAGTTTAGGAAGCATATGGTAAAGGTTTTAAGGTTCATATGGTAAAGGTTTTAAGGTTCATATGGTAAAGGTTTTAAGGTTCATATGGTAAAGGTTTTAAGGTTCATATGGTAAAGGTTTTAAGGTTCATATGGTAAAGGTTTTAAGGTTCATATGGTAAAGGTTTTAAGGTTCATATGGTAAAGGTTTTAAGGTTCATATGGTAAAGGTTTTAAGGTTTCATATGGTAAAGGTTTTAAGGTTCATATGGTAAAGGTTTTAAGGTTCATATGGTAAAGGTTTTAAGGTTCATATGGTAAAGGTTTTAAGGTTCATATGGTAAAGGTTTTAAGGTTCATATGGTAAAGGTTTTAAGGTTCATATGGTAAAGGTTTAAGGTTCATATGGTAAAGGTTTTAAGGTTCATATGGTAAAGGTTTTAAGGTTCATATGGTAAAGGTTTTAAGGTTCATATGGTAAAGGTTTTAAGGTTCATATGGTAAAGGTTTTAAGGTTCATATGGTAAAGGTTTTAAGGTTCATTGAGATAAATCGCAGCCTCCTGATACATTCTTAAAAGATTGAGGGGGTCACCGGATTTTTTTTATCTTTCTCTCCTTTTCTCTCTTTCCCTGGCTTGTATCCATTCGGTCCCATTCAGCCAACTGTTTTTAGACGTTTATCCCCATCCAGGTGTCGATTTCTTCCTGGCGAGCGATAGCGAACCAACATTTTATGGAGAAATCCGGCTTTGCCGGAGAAATGTTTCTATCGAAAAATGTACAAATTTAGCCTGCTGTCAATATAAAAATATATATATGCTGGCTCGTTAACGTTCGCCAGGAAATATTGACACCTAGATGGGGGTAAACTTCTTAAAACAGTAGGCTGAATGGGGCCGAATGGATACAAGCCAAAGAGAGAGGGAGAGAAAGAGAAAAACAAAGCAAGGTGGGCTTCCAAAATGTAGCAAAATTTAGCAAAAAATACGCAAACATTTCTTCGCATTTCAGCAAAGGATTTTTCACACTAAATGAAATATAATTACTATGACCAATTGGGACTATTAAACTATTAAATTGAAACTTAAATTTAACCGTTTTTCTTTCCTACAATCGTCACGGAATCGACTGTTAACCCTTTCACTACCATGACGTAATTTTTGATCATATTCTGGTCACCATAAGACGGATTTTCTTTAGTTTGTAATCTACCTATGCAACTCAAAGGGGTAAATGCAATCACAATAGACCCTCTGAGCAACACAGGTCCTTCTGAAACAGCATAAAATCATCTAATTTTAGCCAGAATCAAAGGTAAAAAGACGTCATGGTGCTGAAGGAGTTAAGGGGAGGTTTTTAGTTTGGTCCCTAGATATCCATCAAGCTTAAGATTACACCCCCTTCAGCCCCTTTCAAGATAAATTTGTACATTTTCGGTAGAATAATGTCCCGGCTGAAAGCCGGTTCCTCTTAAATTACAGGCTCGCTATCGCTCGCCAGGACAAAATCGACACCTAAATTGCACGAAAGGTCTTAAAATTGACTGAAATGGGTTGAAAATTCTTAAAATCATCAAAATAATGGGGCGAACGTCTTAACATTAGAAAAACAATGGGGCTAAACATGAGGGAGAAAGGAGTCCAGAAAAAACTCCCCCTCAAGTGGATATCTCCCCCTTAAGTGGATAACTAGGTTCGGGGTTAGGTGTTACTATATAAATGTCTTTATTGATCATTATTTTTTTGTTTCATCCCTAGGCCTCCATCAAGCTTAAGTAAGGGGAGATCTCCACTTGAGGGATTTTTTTCTTAACCCCCTTTCTCCCTCATGTTTAACTCCACTGCTATTGAGATTTTAAGACGTTCGCCCCATTAATTTATCGATTTTAAGAACTTTCGCCCGATTTCTGTCAATTTTTAGACATTTCGTGCCATTTAGGTGTCGAATTTTTCCTGGCGAGCGATAGCGAGCCTGTAATGTAAGAGGAAACGGCCTTCGGCCGGGACATTTTTCTACCAAAAAATTTACACATTTATCTTGAAGAGGGTCAAGGGAGTGTAATTTTGAAGCTTGATGGAGGTCTAGGGTACAAACTAAATACCTCCCCTTAAAAAGAACAATAATAATAATATTAATAATAATAATAATAATAATAATAATATTAATAATAATAATATTAATAATAATAATATTAATAATAATAATAATAATAATATTAATAATAATAATATTAATAATAATAATATTAATAATAATAATATTAATAATAATAATATTAATAATAATAATATTAATAATAATAATATTAATAATATTAATAATAATAAAAATAATAATAATAATATTAATAATATTAATAAATAATAATGAAAAATCCTCAACGTCCCCTTCGATATATATTTTTAAACTTTTTGCTAGACAAATGTCCTAGCCGGAAGTCCGATTCCTTCAAAATTACAGGATCGCCATCGCTCGCCAGGAATAAAAATCGACACCTGAATGGCATGAAAGGTCCTATTGTTGACAAATAAATGGGGTGAAAGGTCTTAAAATCGACACACTAACGGGGCGAACGTCTTATAATTTCAAAACTAATGGTGCTAAACATGAGGGAGGAGAGGATTTAGAAAACGACAGACTTCCCCTTAAGATAAGTATCGATAAAACACAGATGGCGAGAGACTCTCTCTCTCTCTCTCTCTCTCTCTCTCTCTCTCTCTCTCTCGACGCCAGGAGTAACACATTCAAAGGGAGCCCACCTCGCTTTTTTTTTCTCTTTCTCTCCCTCTCTCTTTGGCTTGTATTCATTCGGCCCCATTCAGCCTACTGTTTTAAGACGTTTACCCCCATCCAGGTGTCAATATTTTCCTGGCGAACGGTAGCGAGCCAGCATATATATATATTTCTTTTGACAGCAAGCTAAATTTGTACATTTTTCGATAGAATAATGTCTCCGGCGAAGCCGGATTACTCCATACAATGCTGGCTCGCTATCGCTCGCCAGGAAGAAATCGACACCTGGATGGGATAAACGTCTTTAAACAGTTGGCTGAATGGGGCCGAATGGATACAAGCCAGGGAAAGAGAGAAAAGGAGAGAAAGATAAAAAAAGAACGGTGACCCCCCTTAAAACTATTTATTAGCATATTCGTACCTTTCCGTAATTCGTGACGTTAATTATTACACTAATGTAGGTAGCACTGGGGAAACATGACTTGGCATTCCCTTATTACTAGTTTATATCCAATTAACCACTTGCGAGTTTCAGGCTATAAGGAAGTTGGAGCCCTCGATATCGATATTAACCCTCTCCGACATATGACGCGATTTTGAGCCTATTAGGGATTCTTTAAAGCCTTTGTTACCATCAGGGGTATTTAGAAACCTTTAGTTTAGTTACTTCAACCTCTGCAGTTGTCTTTGAGTTAGCTGTGTTGAGCCTATTAGGGATACTTTAAAGCCTTTGTTACCATCAGGGGTATATAGAAACCTTTAGTTTAGTTACTTCAACCTCTGCAGTTGTCTTTGAGTTAGCTGTGTTGAGCCTATTGGGGATACTTTAAAGCCTTTGTTACCATCAGAGGTATTTAGAAACCTTTAGTTTAGTTACTTCAACCTCTGCAGTTGTCTTTGAGTTAGCTGTGTTGAGCCTATTGGGGATACTTTAAAGCCTTTGTTACCATCAGGGGTATTAGAAACCTTTAGTTTAGTTACTTCAACCTCTGCAGTTGTCTTTGAGTTAGCTGTGTTGAGCCTATTAGGGATACTTTAAAGCCTTTGTTACCATCAGGGGTATTTAGAAACCTTTAGTTTAGTTACTTCAACCTCTGCAGTTGTCTTTGAGTTAGCTGTGGGCAGAAAACTAATTGTGGAGAGGTAATTATAAGAGTGAGAGAACTATATTTCTTAATGCTAATCTGGCAACCTCTGCGTCATATGTGCGTGAAAGAGTTAAAGATAAATGCTATAATTATATATGGGTTTCTGATGGATACAAAGTGTGATCAGTTTGGTTTTATGTATTTATAATAATGGATTAAGGGGAGATTTCCACTTGAGGGATTTTTTTCTGGACCCCTTTCTCCCTCATGGTTAGCCCCATTGCTTTTGATATTATAAGACGTTCGCCCCATTAGTTTGGCTATTTTAAGAACTTTCGCCCCATTTCTGTCAATTTTAAGACTTTTCGTGCCATTTAGGTGTCGATTTTTTCCTGGCGAGCGATAGCGAGCCTGTAATTTAAGAGGAACCGGCCTTCGGCTGGGAAATTTTTCTACCTAAAAATGTACAAATTTATCTTGAAAGGGGGTCTAGGGTCTGTAATGTTAACGTTGATGGATGTCTAGGGAACTAACTGAAAACCTCCCCTTAAGACCGTATTATAACTGAATGGCTAAATTCTGCTAAATATTGATGGCCACAGCTCCAACTTCCTTATAGAGCAAAACTCGCAAGTGGGGCGTTGCTGTGCCACACTATAGTCTGTTCGCTGCAAGTAGGCGAAAAATCATGACCTCTAACCTCTGTAACTCAAAAACGACTAGAGTAATCGAGTGCATATTTCTACCATTTGGGAAGAGTCGGTCAAGGAATAGATGTGGAAATTTACAGACTATTTGCTCTAGTCCTTTTTGAGTTACAGAGGTTAGAGGTCATGATTGTGGACATGTACAGCCTATTTCCGCTAGCCCTTTTTGAGTTACAGAGGTTAGAGGTCATGATTGTGGACATTTACAGCCTATTTCCTCTAGCCCTTTTTGAGTTACAGAGGTTAGAGGTCATGATTGTGGACATTTACAGCCTATTTCCTCTAGTCCTTTTTGAGTTACAGAGGTTAGAGGTCATGATTGTGGACATTTACAGCCTATTTCCGCTAGCCCTTTTTGAGTTACAGAGGTTAGAGGTCATGATTGTGGACATTTACAGACTATTTCCTCTAGCCCTTTTTGAGTTACAGAGGTTAGAGTTCATGATTGTGGACATTTACAGCCGATTTCCTCTAGCCCTTTTTGAGTTACAGAGGTTAGAGGTCATGATTGTGGACATTTACAGCCTATTTCCTCTAGTCCTTTTTGAGTTACAGAGGTCATGATTGTGGACATTTACAGCCTATTTCCTCTAGCCCTTTTTGAGTTACAGAGGTTCGAGTTCATGATTGTGGACATTTACAGCCTATTTCCTCTAGTCCTTTTTGAGTTACAGAGGTCATGATTGTGGACATTTACAGCCTATTTCCTCTAGCCCTTTTTGAGTTACAGAGGTTAGAGGTAATGATTGTGGACATTTACAGCCTATTTCCTCTAGCCCTTTTTGAGTTACAGAGGTTAGAGGTCATGATTGTGGACATTTACAGCCTATTTCCTCTAGTCCCTTTTGAGTTACAGAGGTCATGATTGTGGACATTTACAGCCTATTTCCTCTAGTCCTTTTTGAGTTACAGAGGTCATGATTGTGGACATTTACAGCCTATTTCCTCTAGTCCTTTTTGAGTTACAGAGGTTAGAGGTCATGATTGTGGACATTTACAGCCTATTTCCTCTAGCCCTTTTTGAGTTACAGAGGTCATGATTGTGGACATTTACAGCCTATTTCCTCTAGCCCTTTTTGAGTTACAGAGGTTCGGGATCCATGCTGTCTCGCCTACTTACAGCGAACAGACTATAGCATTATGGTGCGATATATGTTTAGTTTGAGTCACTTCATAAACTCGGCAGAAGCTAAAGGCAATATAATACTACACCCTGTTCAAAACAAGTAGGCCAACACTCTTGAACATTAAGGGGAGGTTTTTAGTTAGTTCCCTAGACCTCCATCAAGCTTAACATTACACCCCCTTGAGCCCCTTTCAAGATAAATGTGTACATTTTTCGGTAGAAAAATGTCCCGGCCGAAGGCCGGTTCCTCTTAAATTACAGGCTCGCTGTCGCTCGCCAGGAAAAAATCGACACCTAAATGGCACGAAAAGTCTTAACATTGACAGAAATGGGGCGAAAGTTCTTAAAATCGCCAAACTAATGGGGCGAGCGTCTTATAATATCAAAAGCAATGGGGCTAACCATGAGGGAGAAAGGGGTCAAGAAAAAAATCCCTCAAGTGGAAATCTCCCCTTAACCTCTCTAACTCACCAACGACTAGAGTAATCGAGATAATATTGATTATGTTGTCTCCACTAACCAACTTTACTCCTACCATTTGGGAAGGATCAGCCAGGGTATAGGTGTGGGAATTTATAACTATATGGGAAGGATCGGCCAGGGTATAGGTGTGGGAATTTATAACTATTTGGGAAGGATCGGCCAGGGTATAGGTGTGGGAATTTATAACTATTTGGGAAGGATCGGCCAGGGTATAGGTGTGGGAATTTATAACTATATGGGAAGGATCAGCCAGGGTATAGGTGTGGGAATTTATAACTATTGGGGAAGGATCGGCCAGGGTATAGGTGTGGGAATTTATAACTATTTGGGAAGGATCGGCCAGGGTATAGGTGTGGGAATTTATAACTATTTGGGAAGGATCGGCCAGGGTATAGGTGTGGGAATTTATAACTATTTGGGAAGGATCGGCCAGGGTATAGGTGTGGGAATTTATAACTATATGGGAAGGATCAGCCAGGGTATAGGTGTGGGAATTTATAACTATTTGGGAAGGATCGGCCAGGGTATAGGTGTGGGAATTTATAACTATTTGGGAAGGATCGGCCAGGGTATAGGTGTGGGAATTTATAACTATTTGGGAAGGATCAGCCAGGGTATAGGTGTGGGAATTTATAACTATTTGGGAAGGATCAGCCAGGGAATAGGTGTGGGAATTTATAACTATTTGGGAAGGATCAGCCAGGGAATAGGTGTGGGAATTTATAACTATATGGGAAGGATCGGCCAGGGAATAGGTGTGGGAATTTATAACTATTTGGGAAGGATCGGCCAGGGTATAGGTGTGGGAATTTATAACTATTTGGGAAGGATCGGCCAGGGAATAGGTGTGGGAATTTATAACTATTTGGGAAGGATCAGCCAGGGTATAGGTGTGGGAATTTATAACTATTTGGGAAGGATCAGCCAGGGAATAGGTGTGGGAATTTATAACTATTTGGGAATTATCAGCCAGGGTATAGGTGTGGGAATTTATAACTATTTGGGAAAGATCAACCAGGGAATAGGTGTGGGAATTTATAAGTATTTGGGAAGGATCAGCCAGGGAATAGGTGTGGGAATTTATAACTATTTGGGAAAGATCAGCCAGGGAATAGGTGTGGGAATTTATAACTATTTGGGAAGGATCAGCCAGGGTATAGGTGTGGGAATTTATAACTATTTGGGAAGGATCGGCCAGGGTATAGGTGTGGGAATTTATAACTATTTGGGAAGGATCGGCCAGGGTATAGGTGTGGGAATTTATAACTATTTGGGAAGGATCAGCCAGGGTATAGGTGTGGGAATTTATAACTATTTGGGAAGGATCGGCCAGGGTATAGGTGTGGGAATTTATAACTATTTGGGAAGGATCGGCCAGGGTATAGGTGTGGGAATTTATAACTATATGGGAAGGATCGGCCAGGGAATAGGTGTGGGAATTTATAACTATTTGGGAAGGATCAGCCAGGGAATAGGTGTGGGAATTTATAACTATTTGGGAAGGATCAGCCAGGGAATAGGTGTGGGAATTTATAACTATATGGGAAGGATCGGCCAGGGAATAGGTGTGGGAATTTATAACTGTTTGGGAAAGATCAGCCAGGGAATAGGTGTGGGAATTTATAACTATTTGGGAAGGATCAGCCAGGGTATAGGTGTGGGAATTTATAACTATTTGGGAAGGATCAGCCAGGGTATAGGTGTGGGAATTTATAACTATTTGGGAAGGATCAGCCAGGGTATAGGTGTGGGAATTTATAACTATTTGGGAAGGATCAGCCAGGGAATAGGTGTGGGAATTTATAACTATTTGGAAAGGATCAGCCAGGGTATAGGTGTGGGAATTTATAACTATTTGGGAAGGATCGGCCAGGGAATCGGTGTGGGAATTTATAACTATTTGGGAAGGATCAGCCAGGGAATAGGTGTGGGAATTTATAACTATTTGGGAAGGATCAGCCAGGGAATAGGTGTGGGAATTTATAACTATATGGGAAGGATCGGCCAGGGAATAGGTGTGGGAATTTATAACTGTTTGGGAAAGATCAGCCAGGGAATAGGTGTGGGAATTTATAACTATTTGGGAAGGATCAGCCAGGGTATAGGTGTGGGAATTTATAACTATTTGGGAAGGATCAGCCAGGGTATAGGTGTGGGAATTTATAACTATTTGGGAAGGATCAGCCAGGGTATAGGTGTGGGAATTTATAACTATTTGGGAAGGATCAGCCAGGGAATAGGTGTGGGAATTTATAACTATTTGGAAAGGATCAGCCAGGGTATAGGTGTGGGAATTTATAACTATTTGGGAAGGATCGGCCAGGGAATCGGTGTGGGAATTTATAACTATTTGGGAAGGATCAGCCAGGGAATAGGTGTGGGAATTTATAACTATTTGGGAAGGATCAGCCAGGGTATAGGTGTGGGAATTTATAACTATTTGGGAAGGATCAACCAGGGTATAGGTGTGGGAATTTATAACTATTTGGGAAGGATCGGCCAGGAAATAGGTGTGGGAATTTATAACTTTGGGAAGGATCAGCCAGGGAATCGGTGTGGGAATTTATAACTATTTGGGAAGGATCAGCCAGGGTATAGGTGTGGGAATTTATAACTATATGGGAAGGATCGGCCAGGGTATAGGTGTGGGAATTTATAACTATTTGGGAAGGATCGGCCAGGGTATAGGTGTGGGAATTTATAACTATTTGCGCTAGCCCTTTTTCGAGTTATGGAGGTTAGGTTTCATGATTTCTGACCTGCCTACTTGGAACAGAGTTTAGTGTCCTGTTTTAAATTGTTGACGTTTTTTTTTTTTCCTGTGATGTCAATAAAGCCATGATGGCAGAGTAGTAATTTCATCATCGTTGTAATACAGTACATATCAATTACATATCAATTTTGCTTTAATAGTTTTAATGTTTCAAGCATAAACAAATTGGCATTTTACAAACTTTGATTTACATATAAAGGTAAATATGTTAACAGTATGTGTGTTTCAGATTACTATATTATGAAGCGGCTTACAGTATTTTGGCACTCTGACATCACAAGGGTATGAAGTTAGCCTCATGTTTCCTGGGAACTAGATTACAACTTTCGTTTTCATAAATGTTTCAGAGAGTAAACAAAAAGTGTAAACAAGAAGTGTAAACAAGAAGTGTAAACAAGAAGTGTAAACAAGAAGTGTAAACAAGAAGTGTAAACAAGAAGTGTAAACAAGAAGTGATACACGCAAAGTACAGAACACAATTTAGAATTAACAACTGGATATTATATACTTAAAAAGGGAACAAATTATGTGATGTATATTATATTTTGTGACACACACACAGACACAGACACAGACACAGACACACACACACACACACACACACACACACACACACACACACACACACACACACACACTTCGTAGGGGGAGTAGACAGTATATTATATGTGTGTGGATGAGGGAGACAGAAGGCAAAACTGCCTGTATCTCCTTAAGCTTCGCCCTCACTCCTTCCGCAACTCTCCCCTCCCTTCTACACCCCTCACCCCAGCTGGCCCCCTCATTACCCCTCACCCCCCCCTTTTACACCCCTCACCCCAGCTGGCCCTCTCCTAACCCCTCACCCTTCCTCCCTCACCCCTCTTCATCCTCCCTTCTACACCCCTCACCCCTCTGTCACCCCAGCTGGCCCCCTATTCTCACCCCTAACCCTCCCTTCTACATCCCTCACCCCACGTCACCCCCTCACCCCCCTTCTCCATCCCTCACCCCTCCCTAACCTCAGCTGCCCCCTCCCTTCTACATCCCTCACTCTCCCTTCTACATCCCTCCCCCCTTACCCCCCTTTCAACACCCCTCACCCCAGCTAGCCCCCTCCTAACTTCCCTCACTCCAGCCTCACACCCCATCACCGTCCCTTCCTCACCCTAGCTTACCCCCTTCCTCACCCATCACCCTCTACATATCTCTCCATCGCTTCACCCCAACACCACCATCCTTCACCCCAGCTAGCCCCCCCGCCTAACAAAGTGGGTCGGCCGGAACACTGGAGGCTAAAGACGAGGACAATGCCCTCCTTGTTTGGGGGGTCGCTGCTGCCGTCTTTAATAAATCCTCAGCCTCGCCTTCCGTTCGCTCTCTTTAATACGCTCATTCTAATTAGAGGAACTGTAATAATATATGAAGGGTATAATATTAAGGGGAATCACTTGCTTTTTTTTGTTTATCTTTCTCTCCTTTTCCTGCTTGTATCCATTCGGCCCCATTCAGCCAACTGTTTTAAGACGTTTATCCCCATCCAGGTGTCGATTTCTTCCTGGCGAGCGATAGCGAGCCAGCATTGTATGGAGAAATCCGGCTTCGCCGGAGCAATTTTTCTATCGAAAAATGTACAAATTTACCTTGCTGTCAAAACTAAAATTATATATATGCTGGCTCGCTACCGCTCGCCAGGAAAATATTGATACCTGGATGGGGGTAAGCGTCTTAAAACAGTTGGCTGAATGGGGCCGAATGGATACAAGCCAAAGAGAGAGGGAGAGAAAGAGGAAAAAAGCGAGGTGGGCTCCCTTAATAAATCCTCAGCCTCTTCTTCCGTTCGCTCTCTTTGACTAAGTTCATTTTAATTAAAGCTAATGTGATATATGCACGGTCTTACATTAGGTACAGTGGCGCTAATAAGTCAGGTCTCAGCTGGCATTACGTTTGGCTCGCTCTGTGTGTGTCTGTCAGATGTTGAATAGGGTGGGTAAGTGTAGGAACATGTTGGTATATCTCACTAGGTCTCAGCTGTCATTACGTTTGGCTCGCTCTGTGCTGTATTAGTGTCTGTCAGATGTTGAATAGGGTGGGTAAGTGTAGGAACATGTTGGTATATCTCACTCAAATAGAAGGAATCCTGTGTATATCTTGCTGATACACAAGATATATACACATGTGTTGGAAGGATCCTCTCATACCGCACTTCTAGATAAAGTAGAAAGGAAGGCCTGTCGTATCATTAATTCCCACCCACTCACCAACTCTCTGCAAACTCTCTCTGCGCCGCAATGTTGCATCTCTCTCGCTATTCTATCGCTACTACAATAATCAGTGCTCCTCAGAGCTCTCCCAGTGTATACCACCTCCTCTACGTAGGGTACGATACGTGGTCCCCATCTTTTAATACAATCCCACCCCTACTCTGTGCAACTCTCCAACCCGAGAGTGAAACGTTACTCTGTCTTTCTTCTATTCAACAGCTGAGCTCTGGAATTCTCTCCCAGAATCTGTCTTTCCCTCCTCCTATGACTTAAATTGCTTCAAACTCCATGTGTCCAGGCATTTTGGCTCGAACGTCTCTTGATTATGGCCCTGTCACTCTTTCAACTTTTGGGGAGGCACTCGCTATAGGCAGTTCTGCCTTTTGTCTCCCTCACTCACATAGAAAAATTAAAAAAAATCCAATTTTTCTCTAATTCATCGACTAACATACATAATAAATAAATAATTGAATTATTAAGCGTTTTAAAATGTCACTTGCAATGGTGTACACTGGAATAGGTGTAATTATTGATAATACCAATTAGGGTAATTATCTGAGATCCAATGTTTGATGAGTCTGCACGTAAGAGCTGTGTGTGATTAGGTTACTGCAAAATGTGAACTTATTCCACCAGAGAGGTCAGAGGAAATACAGTTTTAGGGGAGGTAGTTGGTTTTTCGAGTCCTCCTTCTCCCTCATGTTTAGCCCTATTAGTTATGAGATTACAAGACATTCGCCCCATTAGTTTGGCGATTTTCAGACCTTTTGCCCCATTTCCTTGCCAATATTAAGACCTTTCGTGCCATTTAGGTGTCTTTTTCTTTCCTGGCGAGCGATAGCGAGCCTGTATTTTAAGAGGAATCGGCCTTCGGCCGGGACATTTTTCTGCCGAAAAATGTACAAATTTATATCGAAGGGTGGTCTTGTGGGTGTTTTTTAAAGCTTGATAGAGGTTTAGAGAGCAAACTAACCCCCTTCCTTTAACCATTGAGCCGAACCAGTAAATTATGCCGCACAATACCGTCTGGGCTCCCTTAATATTATAAGATAATCCTACGTTATTGTGCATTACAACCATTACAGCCATTTACATGTACAGTATACATGTGTATAACATGTATGAACCACATGCTCAGGGAATCAATTACATGTTGTTT
Organism: Paralithodes platypus; assembly: GCA_032716605.1. Taxonomy (NCBI): domain Eukaryota; kingdom Metazoa; phylum Arthropoda; class Malacostraca; order Decapoda; family Lithodidae; genus Paralithodes; species Paralithodes platypus. The sequence continues at coordinate 57,616,096 of CM064525.1, forward strand.
AGGGGCATTTCATAATGTATTAAATTCCAATAACCCCAAGGATATTATTAGTGAGACTTTTGGTTATCAAACATAATGAAAACTGGACACGATATTCAAAGGTAGAGGATACTAATATGCACCCCAAAACTGGACACGATATTCAAAGGTAGAGGATACTAATATGCACCCCAAATCTGGACACGATATTCAAAGGTAGAGGATACTAATATGCACCCCAAAACTGGACACGATATTCAAAGGTAGAGGATACTAATATGCACCCCAAAACTGGACACGATATTCAAAGGTAGAGGATACTAATATGCACCCCAAAACTGGACACGATATTCAAAGGTAAAGGATACCAATATGCACCCCAAAACTGGACACGATATTCAAAGGTAGAGGATACTAATATGCACCCCAAAACTGGACACGATATTCAAAGGTAGAGGATACTAATATGCACCCCAAAACTGGACACGATATTCAAAGGTAGAGGATACTAATATGCACCCCAAAACTGGACACGATATTCAAAGGTAGAGGATACTAATATACACCCCAAAACTGGACACGATATTCAAAGGTAGAGGATACTAATATGCACCCCAAAACTGGACACGATATTCAAAGGTAGAGGATACTAATATGCACCCCAAAACTGGACACGATATTCAAAGGTAGAGGATACTAATATGCACCCCAAAACTGGACACGATATTCAAAGGTAAAGGATACCAATATGCACCCCAAAACTGGACACGATATTCAAAGGTAGAGGATACTAATATGCACCCCAAATCTACCGTTCAAAATACCTCCATGGTTACTTAAGGGGGGTGACCTGCTTTGTGTTAAGGGAGGTGACCTGCTTTGTGTTAAGTGGGGTGACCTGCTTTGTGTTAAGGGGGGTGACCTGCTTTGTGTTAAGGGGGGTGACCTGCTTTTTGTTATTTCTCTCCTTTTCTCTCTTTCTCTGGCTTGTATCCATTCGGCCCCATTCAGCCAACTATTTTAAGACGTTTATCCCCATCTAGGTGTCGATTTCTTCCTGGCGAGAGATAGCGAGCCAGCATTATATGAAGAAATCCGGCTTCGCCGGAGAAATGTTTCTATCGAAAAATGTATAAATTTAGCCTGCTGTCAAACAAAAATAAAAAATATGCTGGCTCTCTACCGCTCACCAGTAAACATTTGACACCTGGATGGGGTTAAACGTCTTAAAACAGTAGGCTGAATGGGGCCAAATGGGTACAAGGCAGAGAAATATAGAAAAGGACAGAACAAAAACAGGTCACCCCCCTTAAAGGGTGGTGCAGCTAATACATTAATTTAGTCTTAGTTACCCTGCATACGTTTTCTTTGAAACCTATTTTATTCCGATTTTCTTATCAACTAGCTTGGCCAATAGATGGGCGAGCATTGAATGCTTTCGCAATTATAGCTGGTATCACACGAGAGCTTTTATAGTCAACATTCGATGATCAACATTTTTCTGGCAACATTTCTGGAACATGTTGCACTGGTATCGGAACTTAGATTGATGGTAGGTGAATATAGGTTACAGATCTATTATAAATGTTGAACTCATAATCTGCCAGACCAGTGTTGAGGGTAATTGTTGTGGGATAAAGTGCTCGTGTGATACCGCTTATATTCTTTACTCCGTGGTGGTAGTGGATGTGGAGGAGGTCACTGAGGTAGCGGGACCCATACAGCATGCACCACACGCCTGACACCCACACCCTAGCTTTTACCACGTCAACACCACCACACCGCCATCACCACTACCAATATCCCCACCACCATCACCACACGCCTGACACCCACACCCTAGCTTTTACCACGTCAACACCACCACACCACCATCACCACTACCAATATCCCCACCACATCACCACACGCCTGACACCCACACCCTAGCTTTTACCACGTCAACACCACCACACCGCCATCACCACTACCAATATCCCCACCACCACCACCACACGCCTGACACCCACACCCTAGCTTTTACCACGTCAACACCACCACACCGCCATCACCACTACCAATATCCCCACCACCATCACCACACGCCTGACACCCACACCCTAGCTTTTACCACGTCAACACCACCACACCACCATCACCACTACCAATATCCCCACCACATCACCACACGCCTGACACCCACACCCTAGCTTTTAGCACGTCAACACCACCACACCGCCATCACCACTACCAATATCCCCACCACCACCACCACACGCCTGACACCCACACCCTAGCTTTTACCACGTCAACACCACCACACCGCCATCACCACTACCAATATCCCCACCACCACCACCACACGCCTGACACCCACACCCTAGCTTTTACCACGTCAACACCACCACACCGCCATCACCACTACCAATATCCCCACCACCACCACCACACGCCTGACACCCACACCCTAGCTTTTACCACGTCAACACCACCACACCGCCATCACCACTACCAATATCCCCACCACCATCACCACACGCCTGACACCCACACCCTAGCTTTTACCACGTCAACACCACCACACCGACCATCACCACTACCAATATCCCCACCACCATCACCACACGCCTGACACCCACACCCTAGCTTTTAGCACGTCAACACCACCACACCGCCATCACCACTACCAATATCCCCACCACCACCACCACACGCCTGACACCCACACCCTAGCTTTTACCACGTCAACACCACCACACCGCCATCACCACTACCAATATCCCCACCACCACCACCACACGCCTGACACCCACACCCTAGCTTTTACCACGTCAACACCACCACACCGCCATCACCACTACCAATATCCCCACCACCACCACCACACGCCTGACACCCACACCCTAGCTTTTACCACGTCAACACCACCACACCGCCATCACCACTACCAATATCCCCACCACCATCACCACACGCATGACACCCACACCCTAGCTTTTACCACGTCAACACCACCACACCACCATCACCACTACCAATATCCCCACCACATCACCACACGCCTGACACCCACACCCTAGCTTTTACCACGTCAACACCACCACACCGCCATCACCACTACCAATATCCCCACCACCACCACCACACGCCTGACACCCACACCCTAGCTTTTACCACGTCAACACCACCACACCGCCATCACCACTACCAATATCCACACCGCCATCACCACACGCCTGACACCCACACCGCAGCTTTTACCGCGTCAACACCACCACCACCAACAACAACAACAACAACACCACCACCACCACCACCACCACCACCACACGCCTGACACCCACACCGCAGCTTTTACCGCGTCACCACCACCACCAACAACAACAACAACAACACCACCGCCATCACCACCACCACACGCCTGACACCCACACCGCAGCTTTTACCGCGTCAACACCACCACCACCACCACCACCATATAGAAGCAAAGACCCACTCACAATTCCACAGGGACACGCACCCTTTTCTGACCCCTTTTGTCCGACCGTGCCATGTTAAAAATGTAGGCAGCTCCCCTTAGCAGTTTAAGGGGAGGTTTTTAGTTTCCTCACTAGACATCCACCAACATTGATATAATACTCCCTAGATCCCCCTTCAAGATAAATGTGTACATTTTTCGGTAGAAAAATGTCCCGGCCGAAGGCCGGTTCGTCTTAGATTACAGGCTCGCTATCGCTCACCAGGAAAATATCGACACCTAAATGGCACAACAGATCTTAAAATTGACAGAAATGGGGTCAAAGGTCTTATAATCGCCACATTAATCGGGCGAACGTTTTAAAATCTCACAAGTAATGGGGATAATTATGTGGGAGAAGGGGGTCCAGAAAAAAGTCTCCTAAGTCAAAATCTCCCCTTAAGGGTAGTTTTGTTTTCTTTCTAGTATTTCCTATATTTATCATTTGAGTATTTTCCTCTCTAGTCCTCCATCAAACTTAAAAACACATCCATTAGAACTGGCAAAATCTCTATTGTTTTTCCGCTGACGATAAATTGAATCCTTTAACAGCTAATTACTCGATACGTAATGGGCAAATATGAAACTACTACGTCTCTGCATCCTATTTAGACCAAGTGTATAGAATTGGCACCCTATTTCACTACAAAATCATCAACATAACTGCGAAATCTGGATGGGAACTTTGTAATTTAGCGTCAGTTAAAAAAAAAAAATAAAAAAAAAATAAATAAATAAAATAGAGTAGGCCTATAGGAGTATGCAATTATTTGTTGCACTATGTAACTCCCAACATTCAAGAGGCCTTAGAATGTCATAGGACCACATATTAGTCTCTCTCTCTCTCTATGTAGACACAGAAACATTTACATATGTGAAAAGTAGCATAAACTTAGTATTTTATAGTGACAACAAACATTAATCAGATACTGATGGCCAGCGTCTGATGTTGTATTGGTCATAAAACAGAACCATCACCGTATAATTTAACTCTGTAATAAACCTGTTTGATATATATAATCAGGGATAGTTTAATCATCTGGTACAGTAATGCCTAAAAATTCGTGTACCTCTTATATTTTCCTTTATGCAACTATGGCCATGGGGATTGAATTAGTCATTATATATATATACTGTATATCCTATATATATATATATATATATATATATATATATATATATATACAGTATATACCGGTATATATATATATATATATATATATATATATACTGTATATATTTTGTTTTACTAATGTTACATGTACAGTCGCGGTAATAAGTCATGTCTCGGGCACCAAGTATGTTTTGATCAATAATTGGTATCAGCAATATTTACACATAATTTATTCTTTTTGAGTGAAATATACAACCATGTTCCTTCACTTTCCCACCCTATTCACCATCTGACAGACATTAATACAGCACAGAACAAGCCAAACGTAATGACAGCTGGGACATGACTTATTAGCGCGACCGCACAGTTTATTATATCACTATCAATGAACTATATTATTTACATACGAACTCTTATGAGTAACTGTACATTCATAATCATGGCTATATTATCCTTTAAGGGGGGTGACCTGCTTTTTTTTTCTCTCCTTTTCTCTCTTTCTCTGGCTTGTATCCATTCGGCCCCATTCAGCCTACTGTTTTAAGACGTTTATCCCCATCCAGGTGTCAATTCAAAATCTGAAAAATACGGCCAAGTTCATATTGTTTTCCCTTAAGGGGAGGTATTTAGTTTGTTCCCTAGACCTCCATCAAGCTTAAAATTACACCCCCTTGAGCCCCTTTCAAGATAAATTTGTACATTTTTCGGTAGAAAAATTTCCCGGCCAAAGGCCGGTTCCTCTTAAATTACAGGCTCGCTATCGCTCGCCAGGATAAAATCGACACCTGAATTGCACGAAAGGTCTTAATATGGGGTGAAAGTTCTTAAAATCGCTAAACTAATGGGCCAAACGTTTTATAATATCAAAAGCAATGGGGCTAAACATGAGGGAGAAAGGGGTCAAGAAAAAAATCCCTCAAGTGGAGATCTCCCCTTAAGAACCGCAACCCCATCCTTACCCCTTTATACCAGGATACTGATATGTTACTATGATTATCCTATTAGAGTCCTGGGCCCAGTTTATACCCTGTCATAAGATGCCGGGAAGAAAATTCAATGTGTTTTACAATCTTGTAAATATATATTCATCGAGGGATTTATTGGGAAATTATGTTATCATAGAGAGAGAGAGAGAGAGAGAGAGAGAGAGAGAGGGGAACATTTTATTGACAACGTTTCGCATAATATCTTTATTGACCTGATGAAGCTATCTGCGAAACGTTGTCAATAAAGTGCTCCTCCTCATATATATATATATATATATATTTTTTTTTTAAAGAGACAATGAACGGAGGAAGGAAAAACACAGATAAAACAAAAAGGTCCATGTACCTAAAGGCATCCTCCATTCATAAAATGTTTGTAACAACTGGATTTAAACATTTGTAGATTGTAAGTTTGTGGAAAGCAATTCGAGGGAAGTGAATTCCAAAGAGTAGTGGCTCTGGGGATAAATGAATTCTGATAAGCAGAAGTTCTGCATTGTGGAGGAGAAAGTGTAAATTCATGGGTGCTCTCAGCTGCCCTAGTTCTACGGGGAAAGATGTGGAGAGGCGGCACAGTTGAAGCAAGTTCCTCGGAACAATTGCTGTGAAAATATCTGTAGAATAATGCAAGGGATGCAATGTTTCTTCGTATGGATAATGTAGGAAGGTCCTGTGTGATTGCATGGTTATTGATTAATCTAATAGCTTTATTTTGAATTTTGTCCAACTGCCTCAATGCAACCACTCCACTTCCACCCCACAGAGGTGAACAGTAATCCATCTGAGAACGCACATGACTTTTATATATCACGGCCAACTGCTCGTCAGTGAAGAATTCTGGAACTCTGTACAGGAGTCCCAGTTTTTTAGAGGCATTCTTAGCAATGCTTCTAACATAATGTGTCCAGCTCAAGTTAGTAGTTAATGTTACACCGAGAATGTCAATACTAGGGGAAGTGGGAATATTTACATCATTACAAAAATATATGGGAGTCAGTGAGATTCTGTCGGTTAGAAAATTGAATGTATTTGGTTTTCTGTGCATTAAAGGAAACTAGATTCTTTTGTCTAGTTTGTTTAGTTTCATTATGTCTTCTTTTCTAAGTACAGTATATTTTCTAAGTACAGTATATTTTCTAAGTACAGTATATTTTCTAAGTACAGTATATTTTCTAAGTACAGTATATTTTCTAAGTACAGTATATTTTCATCAGTGTGAATTGAATTAACGGGGTAGTGCTTGGTTTTTGGTATATATTTGTATTTATTTATTTAGTTTTGAGTTTCCTCGCCAGACCTCCATCAAGCTTAAAAAAACACCCCCAGACCCCCTTTCAAGATAAATTTGTACATTTTTCGATAGAAAAATGTCCCGGCCGAAGGCCGCTTTCTTCTAAAATTAGAGGCTCGCTATCGCTCGCCAGGAAAAAATCGACACCTAAAGGGCACGAAAGGTCTTAATATTGACAACAAAATGAGGCAAAAGGTCTCAAAATCGCCAAACTAACGGAACGAACGTCTTAAAACCTCAAAACTAATATGCTAAACATGAGGGAGAAGGGGGTCCAGAAAAAGCGAGTAGTACCCCTGTAATAAAGAAGTAGATTTGAGTCCTGTGAACGAAATGTAGCGAGTCATTTCGGGGTGACTCAAAAATAAGATAACTAAAATGAAAAAAGGTCGGGTGAATGCAAAAGTCGGGGTGGAGTCGGGGTTGAGTCGGGGTTAAGGGGAGATAGTCCATTATTTTGGTCCCCCTTCTTCTTCATCAATAGTTTTCAGAGTATAGGATGTTCGGCCCATAAGTTTGGCGAATTTGAGACCTTTCGTCCCATTTCTTCGTCAATGTTAAGACTTTTTGTGCCCGTTAGGTGTCGATTTTATCCTGGCAAGCGATAGCGTGGTGGTGTAATGGTTAAGGTGTCTAAAACATTTGTGTGTGATAACCCAGGATCGAATCCCGGTGGATCAAATATATGCTTTTATTAATTTCATTGGAGGTGTTTGGTGTTGTGGTGAAACTAATAAAAAATAGATTAGAAGGAAGCGGCCTTCAGACGGGAGATTTTTGCTATCGAATAATGTACAATTTTATCTTGAAAGTGGGTCTCGGTTTTTCTTTCTAGGCTTGATGGAGGTCTAGCGAGGAAACTAAAACATACATTAATAGATAAATATGTCTACCAAAAAACAAGCAGTACCCCCTTAAAGTAGTGAGTGTGAGTGAGGTGAGAAGTGACACTGACTTAATCTAATTACGTCTGGCCTCCGGGTTAAGCTCCAAACTTTTAGCGCAGGGTTATAATGAAGTGTGGGGGCAGGGGGTGGAGTGGAGGGGGAGGGGAAGGGAGAGGGGAATGAAGAGGGGTTGGAAGGGTGGGGGGAGATAAAGAGGAGGAGGAGGGAACGAAATGTGTGTGGAGGGGGTGGAAGGAGGTGTGTGGAGGGGGTGGAGGAGGGGACGAAAGGAGGTGTGTGGAGGGGATGGAAGGAGATTTATCCCCTGGATGGGGATAAACGTCTTAAAACAGTAGGCTGAATGGGGCCCAATGGATACAACCCAGAGAGAGAGGGAGAGAGAAAAAAATACAAAACAAGGTGGGGCCCCTTCAGACAAAAAGAGGTGAGAGAGAGAGAGAGTGAGTGAGTGTGTGATAGAGAGAGTGAGTGAGTGAGTGAGTGAGTGAGTGAGTGAGTGAGTGAGTGAGTGAGAGAGAGTGAGAAAGAGAGCGAGAAATGAATCTTGCTCTCATTTCCGATTCTCCGGTAATGGTAAAAACAAACCCGGGAGAGGAAGCGAGAAACTTTAAGGGGAGTTGGTTCCTTTTTCTGGACTCCCTTCTCCCTCATGTGTAGCCCCATTACTGTTCAGATTTTAAGATGTTTGCCCGATTATCTAGTCGATTTTAATATGTTTGCACGGTTAGTTTGTCGATTTTATGACCTTTCCCCCATTTCTTTATCAATAGTAAGAAATTTCGTGCTTTTTTTTTTTTTTTTTTTTTTTTTTTTTTTTTTAAGAGACAATGAACGGAGGAAGGAAAAACACAGATAAAACAAAAAGGTCCATGTGCCTAAAGGCATCCTCCATTCATAAAATGTTTGTAACAACTGGATTTAAACATTTGTAGATTGTAAGTTTGTGGAAAGCAATTCGAGGGAAGTGAATTCCAAAGAGTAGTAGCTCTGGGGATAAATGAATTCTGATAAGCAGAAGTTCTGCATTGTGGAGGAGAAAGTGTAAATTCATGGGCGCTCTCAGCTGCCCTAGTTCTACGGGGAAAGATGTGGAGAGGCGGCACAATTGAAGCAAGTTCCTCGGAACAATTGCTGTGAAAATATCTGTAGAATAATGCAAGGGATGCAACGTTTCTTCGTATGGATAATGTAGGAAGGTCCTGTGTGATTGCAGGGTTATTGATTAATCTAATAGCTTTATTTTGAATTTTGTCCAACTGCCTCAATGCAACCACTCCACTTCCACCCCACAGAGGTGAACAGTAATCAGTAATTTAAGTGTCGATTATTTTCCTGGCGAACGATAGTGAGCTTGTAAGGTATAGGGAGTTTGATGGAGGTATAGGGAGTTTGATGGAGGTATAGGGAGTTTGATGGAGGTATAGGGAGTTTGATGGAGGTATAGGGAGTTTGGTGGAGGTATAGGGAGTTTGATGGAGGTATAGGGAGTTTGATGGAGGTATAGGGAGTTTGATGGAGATATAGGGAGTTTGATGGAGGTATAGGGAGTTTGGTGGAGGTATAGGGAGTTTGATGGAGGTATAGGGAGTTTGATGGAGGTATAGGGAGTTTGATGGAGGTATAGGGAGTTTGATGGAGGTATAGGGAGTTTGGTGGAGGTATAGGGAGTTTGATGGAGGTATAGGGAGTTTTTCGTGATTATCTATCATGGTATGGTCATGTTGAACGAATGGGAGATGAAAGGCTTACAAAGAGAATATGTGAGTCAGGTACAAGGGGAGATAGAAGGGCAGGAAGACCCCCATTGAGATGGAGAGACTGTGTAAGAAAGGCTTTGGATGATAGAGGAATGACTATAGATCAGGCAGGGGAAGTGGTGGTGGACAGGAGTGAATGGAGAATGCTTGTGAATAGTTGAGTGAACACGTGGTCATTTGGAGTAAGGGGTCGGGCGCAAGTTGGACTAGATAATAGTCCATCAGGCGCCTGGCCCGGGGAGACGATTAATATGAAGGGTGTGCCTGGAAGTGTGGTGGGAGGGCTTGTCGCTTTGGCTCCGCTGCATGTCTGCCTGCCGAGATCGGAACCTCTCCTGGTGGTCAGGGGCCGGGGGAGTGCTGGAGCGACCTTGGTAACCCTGGTCTCTGGGTCTTCTCCTGGGTGACCTGGATGTGTGAGAGTTTGTGTTTTTTATCTGTGTTTATTTTTTGTTTTATGTTGTTTTTGTGTTTTCCCTGTTCTTGCTCTGTCTTGAGTCGTCTACCCCCAAAATGGGGATTGGGCCTGAGCATATAGATAGATAGATAGATAGGGAGTTTGATGGAGGTATAGGGAGTTTGATGGAGGTATAGGGAGTTTGGTGGAGGTATAGGGAGTTTAGTGGAGGTATAGGGAGTTTGATGGAGGTATAGGGAGTTTGATGGAGGTATAGGGAGTTTGATGGAGGTATAGGGAGTTTGATGGAGGTATAGGGAGTTTGATGGAGGTATAGGGAGTTTGATGGAGGTATAGGGAGTTTGATGGAGGTATAGGGAGTTTGGGAGGTATAGGGAGTTTGATGGAGGTGTAGGGAGTTTGATGGAGGTATAGGGAGTGATGGAGGTATAGGGAGTTTGATGGAGGTATAGAGAGTTTGGTGGAGGTATAGGGTAGGTATAGGGAGTTTGATGGAGGTATAGGGAGTTTGATGGAGGTATAGGGAGTTTGATGGAGGTATAGGGAGTTTGATGGAGGTATAGGGAGTTTGATGGAGGTATAGGGAGTTTGATGGAGGTATAGGGAGTTTGATGGAGGTATAGGGAGTTTGGGAGGTATAGGGAGTTTGATGGAGGTGTAGGGAGTTTGATGGAGGTATAGGGAGTTTGATGGAGGTATAGGGAGTTTGATGGAGGTATAGGGAGTTTGATGGAGGTATAGGGAGTTTGATGGAGGTATAGGGAGTTTGGGAGGTATAGGGAGTTTGATAGAGGTATAGGGAGTTTGATGGAGGTATAGGGAGTTTGATGGAGGTATAGGGAGTTTGATGGAGGTATAGGGAGTTTGATGGAGGTATAGGGAGTTTGATGGAGGTATAGGGAGTTTGATGGAGGTATGGGAGTGTGATGGAGGTATAGGGAGTTTGATGGAGGTATAGGGAGTTTGATGGAGGTATAGGGAGTTTGATGGAGGTATAGGGAGTTTGATGGAGGTATAGGGAGTTTGATAGAGGGGTAGGGAGTTTGATAGAGGGGTAGGGAGTTTGATAGAGGGGTAGGGAGTTTGATAGAGGGGTAGGGAGTTTGATAGAGGGGTAGGGAGTTTGATAGAGGGGTAGGGAGTTTGATGGAGGTATAGGTAGTTTGATGAAGGTATAGGGAGTTTGATAGAGGGATAGGGAGTTTGATAGAGGGGTAGGGAGTTTGATAGAGGGGTAGGGAGTTTGATAGAGGGGTAGGGAGTTTGATAGAGGGGTAGGGAGTTTGATAGAGGGGTAGGGAGTTTGATAGAGGGATAGGGAGTTTGATAGAGGTATAGGGAGTTTGATGGAGGTATAGGGAGTTTGGTGGAGGTATAGGGAGTTTGATGGAGGTATAGGGAGTTTGATGGAGGTATAGGGAGTTTGATGGAGGTATAGGGAGTTTGGTGGAGGTATAGGGAGTTTGATGAAGGTGTAGGGAGTTTGATGAAGGTGTAGGGAGTAGGGAGTTTGATGAAGGTGTAGGGAGTAGGGAGTTTGATGAAGGTGTAGGGAGTTTGATGAAGGTGTAGGGAGTTTGATGGAGGTATAGGGAGTTTGATGGGAGGTATAGGGAGTTTGATGGAGGTATAGGGAGTTTGATGGAGGTATAGGGAGTTTGATGGAGGTATAGGGAGTTTGATGGAGGTATAGGGAGTTTGATAGAGGTATAGGGAGTTTGATGGAGGTATAGGGAGTTTG